>JAFMSR010000001.1:50877541-50939515 GCA_022818135.1 Saxidomus purpurata
GTGAAGAAATAATCCGAGATCATCTCTAGCTTTTTTTAGTAAAGTCGGTGTCCGACGAAGAAACGTGTATTCTACATGCCAGTGTTTGCTATAGGGCAATGCAATTGAATGATCGAAGTATTTCTGATGCTCTTAGTTTGCTTTTTACCTCCCTACACAACCTTTTGTCAAATGACCGGGTAGAAAAATAGCCCGTCCAAAAAGTATTATTCAAATCAGAGTATGAAAAGAAATCCCAAGAAACTTTTTGAAGTTTTAAACTGCTCGCTCACAGTTTCAGATGAAAATGTTTTCTCTCTACAATGATATTATCAAGCATAAAATGTAAAAGTAAATGCTAGAATCAACAACGAAAGTACAAATCTAGGTAGCAATTTGCGAAAGTCCATTGAAAATGATGGTGGGATATGGTTTAACGGCACCGTTACTCTATATGGTTATACTGAGGTGTTCAAAAGCGCTTGTAACACTTTATTATTTGGTAGCGTATCATTTCAAATATGCAGATTAACACGACAGGAATTTATGCTGGAACCTTTTTATTTGGCTATTCGTTCTAAAATATGCTATTTTCATAGAGTTTGGAGAGCTTTATTTATTCACCAAAATCTGAGAGCGAGCAGCTAAGGGCTCGCTCTGGTTAAAAAATAGCCTGTAATAGTTCCGAACTTTACGTTTATTTTCAATTCAGGTTTTGAATTCATATTTTTCCCCCCGTCCCCATATAATGGGGGAGAGACATATTGTTTTTGGTCGAGATGTCTTTTTTTGGTCGAGATGTCTGTGTCTATCCGTCCGTCTATTCGTCACAAATCGTAGCCGTTCAATATCTCTTGAACCCCTGAACCCCTTGAGGGATTTTAGAATAACTCACCACAAATGTTCGAATTATTGAGACGATGTACAGAGCGCAAGTTACAAACACCTTGGTTCAAGGTCAAGGTCACAATAAGAGATCAAAGGTCATATGACTATAGTGCGTGTCCGCTCCATATCTCTAGAACCCCTTGAACGGTTTTAGAATAACTCACTACAAATGTTCACCATATTGAGACGGTTTGCAGAGCGCATGTTACAACCACCTTGGTTTAAGGTGCAGGTCACAATTAGAGATCAAAGGTCATATGACTATATTTCGTGTCCGCTCCATATCCTTGAACCCCTAGAAGGATTTTAGAATAAGTCACCACAAATGTTCACCATATTGAGACGATGTTACAACCACATTGGTTCAAGGTCAAGGTCACTGTTAATAAAAATAGAAAAATGGTTTCCGCTTAATAGCTCAAGTTAAGAGTGACCACGTGCGATGAAACTTTGGATTGCATTGAGGGTCACTAGGTCCAAGGTCAAGATCACTGTTACTAAAACAGAAAAAGATAATATCTTTTAGTTCTTAAATTCTTTAAGTAAGGGGGGGGGGGTGAAGGGAAATGTCATTGTTACTAAAATACATTTAAAAAATCAAGGTGACTATATTTTGTCTTTTTAGATTTTTTTTTTCTACATTTCCTTTGAAACCTGCTTTGGCGGCATTGCCGTGTTTTCTTGTTTTATATCTTGTTTCAATTTTACAATCATACGTTTTTGTGACAAAAACAACCATCTAGTTAGTATATTGTTCGTCCCATTCAAGTTTCGATTCATAACGGAAATCCCCACCTAAGGGAACAACTATCACGCCATGAGGGAAAAGACTCGATTTTAATCTATACTGTTCATATAGCTCATTCGACTTAATTAAGGGATATGTTCGACGTTTTGTCAGGAAATAGAACTTTGAACATATGCCCTTATTAGGTCCGCAAGTGTCATGAAGTATGTCATGAAGTTGTATTATACCAGTACTGTTTCCAATATAAGCCTAAACTTCTTTCCTTGGCCATTCTAATTTTTGTACCTTGATGAATTCTTCCTATTACCATATTAGACATTCTAGACCTTTTTTACACAAGTATAGCATAATTTCAGAGTGACCAAATGGGTCCACCGACCAACAGCTAACTGGTTGGGTACTAGAAGTCTCCAAACCCATTGGTGCCCTTCAATCAATTGGTCTTTAACCGCTCAGTAGAGAGTAGAAGCTTCGTCTGGCATTACTAACCCACAAGAAGCGATCTCTAGTCTGCCCAAAAAAATTCATTAATTGAAAAAACTTCTTCTTACCAGTAATTTAGAGCAGTTGCTTCAGATTTCACTTACACCAAAATGTTCTGTGGATGAGCACACTATACATGCTCGTATTTATTTTTTTCAGACGAAACAACGAAAATAAAAATTATTTCAGTGTGTTTTACGCTAGAGCATCATTTTTAACAACTATTCTTAATCATGAAACCCTGAAATATGAATTTGACACCATGTATTCCAAGATTTATGTAAAATACTTTACTGTCGAAATATTTCCAGACAACATTTTAATGTTGTTTTCGGGTGACATAAAACCTTTTGTAATTGTGCTTATTAGGTCCACCATCCTCCAAAGAGGCTATAATCGGGACAAACCGTTTCCGTAGAATTTATTTATACTTCCATCAACGCAACAAGACCATCCCTTTTTCTCTTTCATTTACTTATTTTTACTTATAAACTACATTTGTATAATAAATTACATGTTGAGATAGACCAGATTGCCAGTTTTTTCCTTATACCCCATCGGAGGGTCGTTGATTTATGATATTACTGTTTGTAATTTTAAAAGAAAAAAGTAACTAAAACAGGTAGTCAACTGATTGTTTATTCCTTCGAAATAAACACATATGATAATATAGCTGATAAGAATAGGAAGTCTGAAGACTGGTTGAAGAAAAAAATAACGCTGACAATTATATCAATGTAATGTCGACAACATCTAAAGGTAATACATGAACAACAACTACAACAAACGGACGAAAAATGCCACTAGTGTTAATGTAAATCTAAGGCTAAGACATACTAAGGTATCATTTGTTAGAAACCAAATAAGTCTAAAGTTGTTGAGATGGAAGAGAGCTCGTTGGTTAGAATCTTATAACTTTTCGGTTTTCGTTATCAAAATATGCAGAACATCATGATTAGGATAAACATTACATGCTAATTCAGCTGAAAAATCAAGTATATGAAAGTAGTAAGAAAATAAAGCTTATAATAAGGCCCACCGTTATAGGGAATGTTAATTGGCCTAAAATAAACTAGGATAGTGTTCTAAAATCAGCGATGATGAGGGGAAGGCAAAGAGGGCCAAACCCATAGTAAGTGACAACTCAGAAAAAAATAACACCGATATATAAGGCGACAGAATTACGTAACACACGTGATATCTTATTGATAAACGTCTTATGGCAAATGTTTGCTTCAGGACAATTAAACGAAAGCTCTTTTGAAATTTGTAAAACTTATACTAGTATTTCTGCATTTTTATTAGCTTCAGGATATGAGGGGAGAGTCTGTATTACCCGGAAACCATACTATAGTTGGTCAAGTGAACCCTAATTAAGAGTAAACAGACCAAAAGAAATGTTGATCACGAAGGTAGAGACATGTCGTGTTCATATTCAATACAGGGACTCTATAGAGAATTCCTACCATAGTGATCGATAGATAGGTGGTCTCTATAGTATATACAAACAGTAAGAGAAAAAACGGCTAATATTGTTTATGAGGGTAAAATCAACAGAAACTGGAAACAATATCTAAATGTACAGAATGTCAACCATGCAGACACGTGTGATATTCATAAAGATTAAATGCAGTATTCATGGCTTTCTAATTTATGTGTTTGCTATAAAAGAAATTGATAAATAAATAAATAAATAAATAAATAAATAAATAAATAAATAAATACTATATCTGTCGTTCAAACAATTTAAACCAATATATCTTAGTGCTATTTTACTCAAATGAAGTTGTTTTGCCTCTGTACGTGATAGCTTCATGTGCGGTCGGAACGTGTGCAAAATAAAAACTATAAAGCGGTAAAAACTGTACTTTTCATAAGACAGGGGTTAAGGAGAAATGTTGAGTCTTGGCTCGGTTAAAATTATGACTAGGTAAGCCAGAAATAAAGTGCATAAATAATACATAGGAGGTAAAACATAAAGGCTTATGATGAAAGTTTGAGTAGATCTATGTTTGAACTATAAATTGTACATGTGTATTACACAGTTTGAAATACATACCCCTAATCACAAAAGAAGGGGACACCCATGACAATATTGTATCTATCAAACTCCACATGATGATTGCTCTCAAAAAACAGGTCACCATTTTAACATTACTCTAGAAAAGGTCAAACGGCCTTTTAATGGAAAATAAATTTTAGGAAGATTTTTCCAGTACCACACAGAGCGTATTCTCCAATTACAATTTATTGAAAATAATTCAAAGCAAGAAAATGTTCCCCTTTACATTTTTTCGGCCAACATTAGTATTCTATCAAAGAATAAACCTCACCCTCTGTGTTTCTCTTTGCGGTTGTGATTAATATAACATATATATTTTAGACGTGAATACTTGTTAGCGCAATCGAGCATAATGAATTAGTACAGAATTTTATCATCAGTATGAAACTGAATGAAAGAAGGGATTTTTGAACCAACCTGCAACTTTGTGTCAAAATATTCAGATTGTATTACTGTAGTACATTTAGTTTTATTAAAGGGACACGCGTGAAACTGATAAGCCCAACACATCTTAAGTGACAATATAGCAGATGTCCGAAAAGTATATTATGAAGTCATTATTTTGGTTAATTTCCACATATTTTCAATTTCTCTTATGCAATTTGCCTCCTCATTTTGCTAATTTTTGAAAGTTTAAATACTTTCTAACTACATAACCTTAAAATATCTACGCGAATAAAACCACCGACTATTTTGCCCATTCTCTTTAAAATTGCTTTGCTTCTCAGAATTACATGAATATCAAAAAAAGAAAGAAAAAAGAGTTACATAAACACTTAAAAACAAATTAAGCCTACCTTAATGGATACCTCTCTAAAGACACTTTTTAAGCACAACACTACTTTCGGCTCTGTCTGTTTCGATCAATATTCAAAAGATTATGAAAAAGAGCTTCATGTTATTCTAGCTAGGATTATACATGTTATGGCTAGTCAGTTTGTGGAACAGAGGAAAGGGAATGAAAGCTTTATCGGATGTGCGCGCCTGTTTCTTAATCTATTCTATTGAATATCGTTAGTACCGACGATGGCTTTATCAACAATGCAATGAACTTCGAATAATGATATTACAAATATTTCTACCGGAAGATATTCGACGGTTGGACGGTCAAATCTACTTCACCGGATTAACACTCGAACAATTCAGATTATTAAGTGAATAATTCGTGTAAATGCAGTGTAAAACGACAAATACATTTTTGTATATTCCCCAACGTGACACCATCTAGCATAGTACCCATCAACAATGAGACACACAGAAAAACAACACACACAATCATGAATCCTCCAACTACATGTAAAAGAACGACCAACACACTATGCAGACATTCCAGTTCTAATATCAAACTTTATGATAGTAATTATCACAATCACTTCACAAAACAGCCAACACGTCGCTCAAAATAATTATATTGATGAATTTCTGATTTTTCAAATTCATTGCATCATTAAGTGGACACATCTTCACGTTGCAAATATGGAAGCTTCGAAACTAAGTTATGAAACACATTGAATGTTGAATATAACATTATTTACAAGTAGATTGTAAATAATCGCCGGTGTCGTACATAATATGATTACTAGACCAATTGACAGCGCTTGCTGTACAAAATAAATTTTCATATTCAGTACTGGGTCTATTCGTAAAGAACTATGGCCTGGTATCCGTATTCCTGTCTCTTCATCCTGCATCTGTCATGAGTCTTGGCAGTTTCACCTGAGAGGAAATCCTAGGGTTGGCCGGGACTATAAACAATAAGGAAAAACACCAATAAAACATCAAACATTTATTCATAGAAGAATAGTATATTTTCTTGGTATTTATACACAAAATGGTCTACAGATCATAAAAGTTTAAAATGTTCCAAAGGTATTAGGTAAAATAAAATTGATTTCAGACGAAATTCACATAATGCACAAACATTAGTTATTTTAATACCTGTAAAATATTGCATTTAATGTCAGTCAGTACTTCGGTCTTCCTTTCTTATGATTTTATACTTGTCCATTAGTTTTATCATCACCAAACGTCTGTGTATATTGTTCAAAAGTAAAAACGTTTTTGCTTTTTGCTTTTCAAAGCGACCATCTTGTCAACATATCAAGTGTTTTTAATCACAAACCGTGAGTAGCTCGAATGCGAACAAATGCGAGGGTCGTCTCCAAAAACGCTTAAATAGACACGTCGAGATTTAAGGTCGTTTACCACGCAAGGCAGGGAGTCTTTTTAAGGTCTAATTTGATAGATATATAATTAAAGTCGCATATGACAAAAGCATATGACGGAATTGCTACAAATAGGGGCTCGTTAAAGGGACACTTCCTACATCTAGCAGATTATCCTCTCGAAACATAAATAATGTGTTCAATGAACGTACAATGATAAATAAATACGATCAAAGGCCCTAGGATGCTATCAATAGTATTTTCCTAACTTTGCCTTCAGAAGCCTTGTATTGCTGAAAGAAACTGTCAGTGAAACATCTATGTCTTACGTACGACGCGATCAGGGATTGGAACAATAACAGTTCGTACACATAAAATTTAATGACTACATATTTAAAGATATATTTATTTGAAAAAAAATCATCGATTTAATTCTGTCAATTTCTGAGTACTATCTGTGTGGTTTAATTTCCCATCTACCTCACATTCCACATCATATAATTGCTGTAACAGGAGTTCTATCTTTGTCCAACCTGAAAATAAGATTACGTGTATCTGTCTAGACTTCATTTTGGTAACCTAATCCAATCTTATTTCCACGTGCATACAGGCATAAAGTCATTTTAAAACATTACGAAAAATATCAACTATTTTCGATGTATTTCGTAACATTAATGTAAGACGTGAGTGTGCTACTCCAATGTTATGATATGAATGGCAAACGAACAATTGAAGTTATTTGACACAATTGTATGGACTATTCATTTACATACTTATCATACTTAAATCGCCATTCAAAGCAATAAAGTAAATAACCCTTTACGAACCTCTCTTCTTAATATGAAATCGGATGCCATCGAATCTGTTCAGAGTAGGCACAGAACTTTTCCTTTTATGGACAAACGAACTGAAAGCTGAAAATCTGACATCAGCATTTCTTAAACCTTTAAGAGTTGCCTTTTCAATCCAGGGATGTTGCTGTGGTTCTGGAAGGTTGTCGCCTTTTAGTAACTCTTGCATTTCCATATCTGTTAGTGGGGCCGAAATCTCGAGACCACTTAAATGAAACATATCAAAATTAATCGTCCCTGCACTTAAATCGTGATTATTCCTCTCACTTTATTTCCGACGTTTTGAAGTAAGTATTAGTCACTATATTTTAGAGATATTTTTGCCTACTTTTAAGTACACTTCCTTGCACATAAATACAAGTGCTTGACACATATACGATTTGTGCAACAGTTATTAGGATAGTATTAATCATAGCTAAGTAGGAAGAATTCCATTGCTTTAAAACTGTCTTATTCAACAATATTTATACATTTGCTGTAGTGAAAAACATGTGTATACTTGTTGATGAATAAGAAAATGTTTTAAAAAAAAAAACTGTTTGAGTAGAAATACATTCTTTAAGACTAGTAGATTTCGTGTGTCTAATACTTCTTGACATTACACGAAAGTCTACCCTGGAAAGATAGATTTGATCACGACGCTGTTATGCACTTTTGATTTTTTTGAACTGATTTACTTATAAAATTTAAGCCTTGTGACGGTGTCAAAAATGCACAGGTCTGAGTAAAAAGGGGTAGCGTATTCATTTTAGAATAAATAATCATATATAGCATGTTATGATACTTTTGCAATGTACTTACGTTTCTGCGTCGATTCCCAATCCTAATTCTTTGATTTTCTTCTCGACAGTAGAGTCTACCTTGCCGTCTTTCTGGATTGTGTACTCGTACATAAACATGTCAACAACAAATGCTGTCACGATACTTAAATAAAACATGCATAAATTACACCTCTATAAAAACAAAAAGTTAAAATGGTTGATGTAATCCCCTAACTTCATCAAACACAACTCTCAATAATAGCTAGATTTACACGAATGAGTCCTTCAGTTTTTGCAAAAGGCAGCTGAATATTTACAAAGTTACATAACATGTACTTTCTAGTATACGAGGGCAACGTTTTTTGTGAAGTGCAACAGTAATAGTAGACATTAACATGATGACAGTTTAATGATATTTCACTTATCTATATGTCAATTGTATTCACAAACTCTTGCATTTGCAATAATTTTATATGCTTTTTACTGATACTGACTGAAAAAAGGAATTTAAGGTCTAATGCGTTTGATACCCAGCGAACAATAACATCCATTGCAAGCTTACAAACATAAAACCTATTGAGGACGTGACAGAATCGTTAAATTATGTTTGTATACTGGAGACCACGTTTGATTTACCATTAAATTAGTGAGCAGGTTGTTTTTATTCAACAAAGTTCACTCGGGCTATATTACAAATATTTCACAACATCCCTTGATAAGATCAGAATAAACATATAGAAGCGTAAGTGAATCTTACTTCATAACAACTACGGAGACACACATGAAGAAAACTGCGAAATATACCCGAGCCACTTTTCCAGCTACCAGCACATACCCTTCTGTTAGAACTTGGAGGTATGTTAAGGGAAACTGTGACAAAAATGAAATATAAAAATATTGAGGAAATAAATTTGTTAATTGCAAGGAAATATTATTGAAACAGAAATGAAACCCGCACACGGCAGGACATTTGAATGTCTATAATTTTCCTTTATCCTTTATAAATGAATTACCAAGAATGTGCATCTGGCCAGTACAAGATACATCCATATTGTTCTGGATCAGTGAAAAAGCTTTTAACGTGAATGTGGGCTTTAATGTACTGTAAGAATAAAAAAATATAATCTCTTAGACTAGATTTAGAACAGATAATGTTATGAAATTCTAAGTTTAAGCATTTAAAAAGCATTATAATAAAACACGTATGAACTCATGAAGCATATATCAATATTGCCCTCTTCTGGTGAATAACACATACTTTCAAATGTCTCACGTGTCTATAATTGCATAAGCGTGAATGTTTGTGCATTTTCTAAAAAATAAGGTTCAACATGTATAAGACTTAGTTTTCGGAAAGTAAACTAACAAATCCATATTCGAAACTGTACTTTGGATGTACATAGTTAAGATATTGTACAGGTCTACTTTAAATTTAAAACAATATTAATAACTGATACAAGTTAATAATAAAATATTCAAGGATACTATGCCAATTATTCTCGAACAGAATTGTTGACAGCACTAGGAGAGAACTTATGAAGTCATTAAAGTTTAGTGCGCAGTATCTGGCCTCATAGAAGCTGCTGTCTATCAGCTCTGGTGCACCACAAGGTATCTCCTCTATTGTGCCATTTGTAACATTATGACTGTTAGAAGTGATCTTGCCTTTGAATATTTCTATACCAATTATTGCAAATATGTAAAATATAATCTGAAAAAAATATGAATCAGTAATAACACAAAATTACTTATGTAACCATTGAAAGATTGCAGGAAGACTGGAATTTATGGCATACTTCAATACCACTAATTTATAAATTTTAAGCATCTTGCCAATATATGTGTCGATAAATTTACAGGCCATAGATATAAACATCATGTTACAAATACGATCGTCTTTCCGTTATGCCGAGACAATGTTGATAAGAATCGTCTCGAAAAGAAAAAGACTCCGGTAACATACATATATTCTACATCTAATCATATTACATCTTTGTATAGACTCTTACAATGTAAAACTATTGATTGACATCATAATTTTGAACATCATTTTATAATAGTTAATGTAACATGTAATAAGCAACTTACAAATAGAATTCCACCGTACATAAATATGGATAGTGAAATGTTGACTAACGTATCTATGATGATTTTGAATCTGAAATCGAAATGAGATATGTCACTGTATTGGAGAAAAACATGCGTTTACTTGATTTAATGATTTATACTATATTTCCAAAATAAGTCAGTATTGTTAAAACATTCTCAGCTTTTCTAATGCTGTTACCCTTCAGGCGCTAAAATGTCCAATTAAGTCAATATATTGAATTGAATAAAGTAACGTCACTTTGGCTTGCTTAAAACCAAAATATGTGCCGTAGTAATTTGGTTATTCAGACCCAACAGTTATAACGATAAATACAACAATCGGATATTGAACTCTAAACCACCTCTAGCCAACACATTGCGAATAATGACCTAAATCATGGAACGTTCATGGAATGTTTGCATGTATATAAAACCAATTTCATGAGAATCGTGACTCAATTTGTCTTGAAGATGACAGTGATACATACCTTTTGATATGCACAAGAAGACGCAAAATTCGGAATATTCTTACTATTTGTACAATCTTCAATAAAACTGGATCTGAAAAGAAGTTGGGACATGAAAACAGTTGTTATCATAAACTCAGGTTAAACTGTAATATAGTTCTTAGAGCAAACATGCATGGGCTTGCGTATAAATAGTAACTTTTGTAATACTGCACAACTTTTAAAGGAAATTACAGGAATAAAATAGTCCTACGAACACGTTTGTAACAGTTGTTCGGATAAAATAAATATATTGCTTTTCATAGGAAATACAGTAACACGTTTGAAACAGTTGTTCGGATAAAATAAATATGTTGATTTTCATAGGAAATGCAGTACTGTTCGTTTTTCCCTGATACATTACGTTGAGTGTTGCAGACAGTTTCTATAACTATGATGACGAATGATGCACCGGTTATAACGACATCAAACCTGCAATGATGAAAAGAAATTCTTGAAAAATCCATTTAAAAAATCAATTTAATTGATAAAGAAGGGGGCATTTAAGTGTCATTGGTTAATTCTTACTAAATTAATTACTTGAATTATGTAAACAGCGATCGTAAAATTGTATAACATACCAGTTTCCGAAGCGTTTGAAGTACTTGAGTGGTCCGTATGTAAAAAGTTTGACCAGGATTTCCAACACAAACAGAATGCAGAAACCAATGTCGATCTTTGGAACGTCAAATGCGATAAGGAATACCTCAATGATTACAATAACATCGTACAGAAA
The DNA here is from genome assembly GCA_022818135.1 of Saxidomus purpurata. NCBI lineage: Eukaryota > Metazoa > Mollusca > Bivalvia > Venerida > Veneridae > Saxidomus > Saxidomus purpurata. Next base: position 50,888,809 of record JAFMSR010000001.1, read on the forward strand.
TTTAAAGACACTGAAAAGACAAGAGGTCTTGTAATTTGTTGAAAGTATTGCAAGAATTGTCACTGAGGTGTGTCTCTAAATGTTTCGGGAAAACAGTAAATATTGTTTTGTATTTTGATTATAATAATATGAACATTCTTCTTGACAGAGTTTGCGAATTTTCCCCTAAGAAGTTTTCTTAAAGTGACATTATGCGCATCTTACTGCACATAGCGTATTTTTGGTGACAGTTTAATAAAAGCAATTTTTGGTTGTTGTGCATTGAAGTGTGTTAATTGTATTGATAATGCCGCACTAGCATTTGAAGTTTTTGGTGTTTTAGAAATAAAAAAATCGGACTGATAAAATGATTGTTGATTGTGTCGTCGTTGTTGTTGGTAGAGATGTCGACAGTGGAAAGGGAAGCAACTCCTGCATGCAGTTTTTTTTTCTAAAAAGACTCTCCCAGTCAAAATAAGAAAATCAATATTTGGAAAGTTATTATTACATACTGGTAGCGGGAAGCGATGGGTGTATTGGGTTAAAAGCTATTATTTCATATACCCTTTTGTACACACACCTATTTCAGCTGGATTTTTACTTGAAATAAATTCGCATAATTCCACTTTAAACAAACTAAAAGAAGCTATCGGGACATACAAAACATATAATATTTTTATTTTAGTTAAGACTTATTTTCTAAACCGAATTTAGATTTTGTGAAAATAGCTGTATACATACACACTCCCCACAAAAGTTTTTATATATTCTGCTAGTATTGAGTTGTACATCTTTGGAAACCATTTCTCGAGATATGTGGTTCTACCCTCAACTTCAGACACAGGGACATTTAGAAGATCAGCTACATTCATGAACTCCCGCTTTCCTGTTAAAATGTCTTAAAAGTTAAAACTATAGAATAGTTTCAAATGACATTGTTTACTGATTAACTTTAATTGCTAGTTATCCATGTTTTTATTTTCAGTTAAAACACCCAAAACAATAGGTTGTTCTTTAAGATTAAAATCGATATTAAAGAGCAAAACCAAACCAACAATTTAACTCTCTTGTGGTTAGGTTGATATTCTAAGTCAACAATCAGAAGTGTCAGTCACGTACCGTTTTAAGAAGTGCAACTAAAGGGAGTTTTTTAAGAGTTTGAACGCAAAAATGTTCATGCATAAATAGAATTGATATATAGAATTATAACCTATATGTCCTGAACGGTTCGTATCAAGGATCAGCATAAGCAAGTCCATTTGGTTCTTGGAGAGCTTCGGTTGTACCAATTTCATCAATCGCTTCCACATTTTGTAAGTCACCATGTCTTCACCTTTATTGTTGATCTTAATTACATCAAACGCTTGTACTAATTTACGCTTCTTGTGTAGCGCACTCGTTTTAATTTCTTCCTGTTAAATTAATTCAATTAATTACGATTATTATTCAAAATAAGCATATATAAACGTATGGTAGTATAGTGTGCAATTCAACCAATGTAACATATATTCATGTTGAAATCAAATCGCTGTAACAGAGATACGTGATTGGTTTCTTACCGAACGTTACACTTTGTATTAGTGTCAGTATTTGTGTCCATGAAAAATATCACTCATGTTGATGAATTGCTGTGGGGAGTCCTGCTCCATTTATTTAATCATGATCAAGTTCATAAATCAGAAACCTTTAAGACTGTTCAACAAAAACATACCTTCATGTTTTCATTATAGCTGTGGTAAGCAACGGCTAAGAAAACATTTAGGAGCATGTAGAAGCAGACAAGTATGTAACTAAAGAAAAAGATACAATAGAACCTGCTCCTTTCTATTGCTGGCATCCTGAAAGGGTAAAATAACATAATTTAAGTAAATGCGTCATATTAATTCATACGTGTATTGCGTAAAATAAACTATGTGCGGTTTGACAACAGAGCAACTATGACATAAGTGATTTCATCAAAATACATCGAGCTACAAGTCAAGTTTGTTGACAATAACAAGACAAATTATAGAATAGATTTAACACTTTCCCAGTAAACCACATTTTAGCATTCAAGTTTCCTTTCAGACTCCTACATACACATACTTAAGAATTTTGATAAGCTCATATTCCCTCATAGCTCACTGAAAAGTCAAGTTGGCGCCTGAGATTGACACAAAAATACAGACGCTATATACACATACTTTATAGTTTCTCTACTTTGTACATCACCGTGTTCAACTGTATATGTTTTGTTTATGTTTAGGAATTGCTTTATCATTGCATGAGTCAAACATACACTGTCAATTATATGCTGTATTTTTTTTTTGATACGTGTAAAAACGTTTACATTCTAGAAATAATCAAAACCAATGGACGAGCACTAACATGACATCCGGGTTGTTAGATGTTGTAACAAGAACATACAAATCCCAAACACTGTCCATATAATTCTTGAAATATTCCGTTCCATCAGGATACTTCATATCATCTCTGAAAATCACAAACTTGTTCAGGTATAAATAAAAAAACATATAGTTTCTTAAACGGCGGCAAATGATACTGCCTTCATTCTGGCCAGTCTGCACATGCATGCAGTCTAATAGATGGTGATTTCGCTCTTCTGTCAATACATTTTTACTGAACAGCCTTTAAAACAATAAATGATATTGTTCAAATTGAAATATTTCCAAAGAATTGTTTTACCAAATACTAGTGAAACGGTTATCAAAAAAGTGTCAGATTTAAAAAGTCGACAATTCAACATGATTATACTTAGCATATAATCTAAATTTAAATCATTTAAATTTCATAAATTCAATAAATATATTTGGATTAAAACAGTTAAGGCCGAGAAATATTAGATAAAATATAAGACAAATGTAGTTTGCTTTAACCATTTTGAATTTGTTTGCCCATGTATTTTTGAAAAATCAGTAACAAAAACTTAACAAAACACCATACAGATCAGGCCTGTTTTAGCTCAAAAATTAGAAAGGAACAAAAATATATTTTTATGAGAAATGAAAAACAAAAATATATTTTTATGAGAAATGAAAATCTGAAAGAAATAAAACTAAAGTTGTCAACGTTGTAACTGACAAAAGAATTACCTTGTGTTGAACATCTTGAAAGCGATGAGAGCAAACACAAATATAAAGAAGTAGAACAGGACTAGAACATGTACGATTTCTTTGATTGTTCTACGCATGTTGCGCCAGGCCCTGCGTATCTACCAAAATAAATATTCACTGTAAAACGCTATTTTCATGGCAGCAATTAGTGACATTTTAAATGCTAATATATGTTGCTTGGATTCTGTCTTTTGTATTTATCAATAAGGATAAATGTCAATTGACAATTCAATGACTATAAAGTAGACTTTCACCTTCTAGTAAACAATATGTTTAGTATAACATTTTTATTAAATATGAAACTAAAAAAACCAGGAGAAACATATCGAAATTGAAAACATTATTTGCAACATAATCCGACAAGACTTTCAAATGACTATTCAACTTGTCATTGGTATAAGAGAACTGGCAACATGAGCATAGCAAAGGGCATCACCTTTTTTAAATGTCAGATTTTTGTAAAGTCTCATCGGATCTTTTTAATTGAACATTTTATAAATGATCAAGACAGTTTCAGAAAAGAACTTGTATCACATGGAAAATGCGGTAAAAATGTTAAGATTTTCAGTCATGCCATCGAAATATGTTCCCAATCGCAAAAACTTAAAGTTTAAAATTCCATTTAATATATTATATCCGATCAAGTGTTTTAAGTGATCATGGAAATTAACCAAAAGGGGGAAATCATATTAACAATTTTCTTCTTAAGGATGTACTGAACTGAGAAGTGGAATTTTTATGATACTTAACTTTTTTTATAACATTGTTAATTTGAGAGTTTGATGTATGGGTAATAAAAACACACAGAAAAAAGATATGTTGCTGTGCTCTATATTTTGCTAGAGTCATCAAAAATGCCATACAGGCTATGACTGGTATACGAATGTGATATCGGGTATGACTGTTCAAAGTAACAACTACAATTTCAAGAACAGCATTTGCCACTGATTTATGCTCTTAGAGAAACGGATAATACAAATGTCATAACTAAATTTCACAATGTGTGTTGATTCGTAATATCGATTTAATAATCTAAAAATTCGTTCAATGCTGACAAAATAAAAACTCAGTGTTTGAAAAATAATTCTGCAATAAATTGAATAATAGAAAATGTGACTAGGTCTTTTATTATCAATCAAGAAATATGGTGTTTGTCAAAGAAACCCTTCCACACAAAATCAGAAACTCTTCTATGATATATGCATGGTAATCAGGAGAGATGGTGTTTGCCAATGAAACCGTTTGAAAATCGTATAAATACTTTAGATTATCAGACCATTTAACAAAATCATGCAAAAATGTATGTTTTGCAAACTATTATTTACAAAAAAACTACATGTACTTCTTAAACTTAACCGAACATATATCTTATTCTATTGAGCGATTATATGGGGTAAACGTTTTGAAAACAAAATATATAAATAAATACATTGTACATAAATAAATACATAAAACATTTAATATACATGTACATATTATAACATTGCAATGTGGCTCCTCCTATCTGACATATTTTAATCATGTTGAATAAAGTGAAAAGTCTTTGTTGACTTTCCTTGTCAAAACATTGAAAATACACATCTATATTGTAAGGTTTATTTTCATCTCAATCTGCTAATGAGAGGTTATTTCTAACAAGTTTACAATGCAAGTATTGTGTTTTAAGCATCTTCCATATGCTTATTTTGAGCAATTAAATATACCTTAAATTATCATAATATTACCTTTATTTTCATATGATGTTGAACATAATTATTGTAAATGTGACGGTATATTTCATAACAACTGAAGGAGCAAATGAACAAAAACACGGTCTAACCTGTCTGCCATCGGAGAAGTTCACGATTAGAAGAGGCCTGAGAACCCTTGAGATTCTTACAGTCAGGCCATCCGGGCTGACACACTTCAGTATGATATAAACAACTATGTCAATAAATGTTATCTGAAATAAAATAGAATAAGCAGTATGAAAGCTGTACAGGAACATCTAAGACATTTTTTCTCTTCTACTTAAATGTTTTAACCTGTTGTTCCACGATTCTTGATTTGATGGGTATACCATTTCTGGTGATAGGAAAACCTTTGAATTCTTTCAAATTCAGTAGTAAACAAAAGCTATATACAAAATAAATTATAGTCAGCATTTAAGAGGGTTTATAAGGCATAAGAGGATTCAGCAAAAAAAAATGTCTTTTGCATTATCTACGCAGGAGCTCAGCAACATTTAAAACAAATCTTCTATTAATCCCTTAAAAGTTGAAGTTAACATTAAATAAGAACAAAATTAAAGTCAATTTCAAAAATGATAAAAACAGATCACAGTAGAGAAAGCCAAAAAGCCGTTGTGACGTTCTTGTGGGGGTTCGAAACCTCATGACATTGTCGTTGTTTCAGTTTCTCCTTAAACAATAGCATGCAGTAACTTAAAAGTGAAAATGATTAGACATAACATATTTTCCCGAGCAATATAAAAATAATTTAGTGAAAAATTCAAATATTACCGTGAGTATGCCGACAATGAAAATGTTTTTAAAATCTGTAAAGAATTTCTTTGTCCTCCTCCAATGAAAATTGTGACAAGTTCTAATCGTAAAATACACCAGGCATATGCATTCCACAGAGATTGTCACCTTAAACAGAAGAGTTAATATCACAATTTTTTCTGACTATACCTTTGATTCAATTAATTACAAGGTGGTATTAACCGTTTATTCTTGTTTAAGAACATGGTCTATCAGAAATTTTACAATGGAAATAACGTTACGACACCAACGTTTACGCATAACAAAACTAATCCATAAATTAAAGACACTATAATATATAGGTAATGTATGTTCGTAGTGTAAACGAAATACCAAATGATAAAATGTGTAACAATAAACGAAACAATGTGTGACCTATGCTTTTTCGGTCAGTGTTGCTAATTATTAAAGTGACATTATGCGTATTTTTTTCCAAGTAAAAATCCAGCTGAAAATGGTGTGTGTACAAAAGTGTAGAGGAAATAATAACTTTTAACCCAATACACCAAACTCTTCCCGCTACCAGTATGAAAAAATAACTTTCAAAATATTGATTTTCTTATTTCAATTGGAGAGTCAATTTAAGAAAAGAACAACTGCATGCAGGAGTTGCTTCCCTTCCACTGCCGAAATCTCTACCAACATCAACAACGACACATTCAACTATCATTTTATCAGTCCGATTTTTTTTATTTCTAAAGCACCAACTTCAAATACTAATGCGGCATAATCATTAGTTTAACACATTTAAATGCACAGCAACCAAAAATTGCTTTTATAAAACTGTCACCAAAAATACACTTTGTGCAGTAATATGCGCATAATGTCACTTTAAAAAGAAACAAAACATTGTTGTCACAATCAAGATGACCGATATAATTGCTTACGAAATAATCGAAGGCACATCCCTGAACTGCTGGCTCCTCAAACAATACCAGGCTTAGATCAATAAGCAGTGTTAAATAGAGCAGGTATGTAAGTGGCCAGGACTTGTAGCGGTTATACGACCTTCAAGGCAATAGACATAAATTAGATTAATTCAATCTAATGTGAAGCCATGCGTAGTACGTATAATTAAGGATCAAGAGAGATAGTATCAACGCTGATGATTAACTACCGGTATTTAAATTGGAGAAGTGAATGTGTCAAAAAATATGGCAACATCAAGATTGGCGGGCCCCATATTCTTCCGTAACGTATGTTTCGAAATAATGCAAAAGAAATGTATGAGATGATTTAGCATTGCCATGTGGCTCCTTCTATATGACATTATTTGATAATCGTACTGATGATGGTATTGTATTTTTGAGAAAATCAAACAAATTGGAAATGATCATGTTATAATTAAATATATATACGAGCACATATTTAATCGTTAACAAGAATATTTCAGGTCTAGAATGGGGAAACATCTAACATCTAGTATTAATAAGAATATGGAAGCTTACTCGACATATTTTGGTTCTGTCTTGAAATCAACAGTCCTTCCTTCCATAGCGTCATGCACCAATGTGGCGGCCAATAGAAGATCCTTCGTCACAAAAAAAAACCATTAAATGTAACTGTTTCTACATAATTTGTATTAAATTCAAATTACTTAGATTGGTTTCTTGCAAGTAAAATGATGAGAACTTCTTTAAAGACGCGTACAGCTTTGAGTTTGTATCAATTTTTCAAAGAATTCTACTATTTTCAAACGTTAGCCAAATATTTCTGCTGGATAAAATTCCATGAGAAAACAAATCTGTTTGGACAAACAGTCTTTAGTTTGGACAAACAACACTTCTGGGTGCTGTGGGGCTCGTTTTGGGGAGGCTGCGTTTTTGGTGCGTGGCATTCCCTGTTTGATATTGTTTTTGTTTTTAAACTGTATACACATTGCATCTATGAAATATAACTATAAGGCGTTACTGAAGCAGGTATGATTTTTTATTTCATGCTAACTAGTGAAATACTGTGTTATATCAGTGAATTATAGAGTAATGATATAGATATCATATCAGTCACAGTGTGGGTGATATAGGTCTATCGAAACTACATTTTCCAGTGGTGCATATATATATTTAACTTTTGTTTTAAAAGTTAGCTTAAAATAAAAAGAAAATTAGTTTGTTTTGGGTGGATATGGAATATATCTCAACTTAAAGTGATACAATTTTCACATTTTAACTCGCGCTTCGCGCTCGTGAAAATATTACAGTTGATCACTTCTCGATATCCACTCAAAACAAACAAATATCCTCTATATATCACACGTACCACACCTCCAAATTGAACATTTTAGAAAATTTTAGAAATATATATTGTCTTCCTATCTCAGTGAGTATGCTTTGGAACATAATATAATTTACATACAAAGAGGGTGTTTTACTTGTTCAGTCCCTCTCATGAGCATAATATAGAGGAGTGTAATGTTTCTAGCTGCAAAGCCGTAAGAACCCTTCACATTTACAACATGTCAGGTAATGGTGCATCTAACAGGGACGCAGTCTGACTTATGTCTATTGTTTTATAAATTGTTTGAAACTATATTCTGATTCATGTTCGTGTGTATACGGTGTCCATTACTTCGGTTATTTTGAAGAAGCGTTCCCGTTTTAAGTTTAAAATTTGAAAATGTATCCAATTTCAACGACGTTAAAACATGTACAACATTTAACTTTCCTAACAGCTCTCCATTCGGAAGTTTAGAAAATATTTAATCGTTTTCATTGTCGGACTGACGCTGATTTGATATTGATAACATTTAGTTAGTAATTAAAATCTTTAATTGAACATATCGAAATGTTTGTTTTAAAAGCCGCGGATTTATAAGAAAATATAAGTTTATCTCTTGTGTTAATGTAAAGAAAAAAGGTGAAGGATTCAGAGTAAAGTAAATCAAGAATAAAACTTACATTTTCACTGATCATCTTCTCACTTCCTATTTCATTTTTTCTTCTCGAAGTTGAATTATGGGGAACCTGGAGATACTCATAATATTTATAATCATCGTCTTCAATAGTTACAACTGTATCTGAAAATGAAGCCTTCTTTCGCCTCAGGGTCACCGTATTATCTACTTCTTTTTCTGTGTTACAGTTTTCGGTGAAAAATTCCGGAAAGTTTGAGTTTTCATTTTTGTCAAATGCTGGGTTTTCTTTAAGATTTTCTTTTTCCTGAATAGCAGACGACAATTGTTCAGTTTCCTCGACTTTGTTTTTAGCATCAGTATCAGAAGTCTCAGAAATTGGTATCTTAGTATTTCCATTAGAAAATTTGCGAGCACAACTATCTGCCATATTTGCATCCAGCAAAAAAAAGCACAAAAATATTAAATATTCTTCATATTTTCTTACTGCACAGAAAATTCGCAAACCATCTCTCAAATCAGTGAAACGATGTTGGTCTCTGTATATACATAAGACAGATGTGTATAAACCGGAAGGATGTAGCTTTAATTATAGTTAACAATGCAGTTATATCCGCAACAACGTCCGGTTACCAATTGGTTCAACTTGATATACTGGTTTACTTGAAAGTATTCACTTTCACTTTTTAAAAAGATATTAAGAACATTGTAAATCTTTATGCGAAACTGTTGCCCTTAATAGCAGCATACGGATATTCCATTATCCGTAATTCAAGACTTATACACGATGACTTGACATCGTATATCTGGGAAAATTAAAAGGCATTTATTTCGTCTTTAATTTATGTTCACAACTTATATTTTAACGTCACCTAATTTTTAGTTTATATATAAATGTATATTAGACATCAAGTTTTCAAACCTATATTCATGCATATCACTCAGTATGCGCACTAGTACATAAACACAAGATTCAGTGATGTAAATATATGATGCAGTGGTTACGTGAAATAAGCATATTGCAATAGGCAAGGACACTCTTCATATTAACACCCCTTTCTATCGCCCTTTTACGTCCCTTTCAACTCCTTTTAATTACTGGGTTTAATAGAGTGTTGTAAACATCTACCGACAGATTTTCTGTTTAAGAATGATTAAAAAGAAACTTTACTAAGATAATACGTTGCCACAAGTATATAAACCCGTACTTATTGAACAGGTATTTTTACTTTCTAAAAAAGATAAAGCAAACAAATAAATGGTTCTCATATTCATGAAAAAGAAATGCATATTACTACTTTAGTGTGTGTAATAAGATATCGTAACCATTAACACATTTTTGAATCATGACGGCTTACAGCAAAAGGGGTCCCCGGTTCGAATCCCGGCCGGAGCACTGGACATTTCAGAATTGCTTTTCAGTGTTTTGCACCCATGCAGATATGAACTGGTTTGAAACCAAGAGGTAATCTCACGTGTATCGGTGCTAATAAACAATAAAAGGAAAAAAGACAAAAACGATAGAAGACAATACGGAAATATGAACGTTGAAATAGTTTCCATTTGCCCTTGAAAGAGTCATCGCTATTATGAATTAAAACAATCTTAAACGGTCATCTCTACGAAAGCCAAGAAGGGTCAAATAAAAAACGAAAACAAGTAAATAAACGCGTCACGTGCGAGAATAAAGCGGCGTACGTACGAGAATCAAACGCGTACGTGCGAGAATAAACATGACGTACGAGAATTAAACGCGTACATACGAGAATAAAACGCGTATGTACGAAAATTAAACGCGTACGTACTAGAATAAAGTGCGTACGTACGAGAATTAATAGCGTATATACGAGAATAAAACACGTACATACGAGAATTAAACGCGTACATACGAGAATTAAACGCGTACGTACGAGAATAAAACGCGTATATACGAAAATTAGACGCGTACGTACTAGAATAAAGTGCGTACGTACGAGAATTAATAGTGTATATACGAGAATAAAACACGTACGTACGAGAATTAAACGCGTACATACGAGAATTAAACGCGTACATACGAGAATAAAACTCGTACGTACGAGAATTAAAAAGCGTACATACGAGAATTAAAGGCGTACATACCAGAATAAAACACGACGTACGAGAATAAAACGCGTGACGTACGAGAATAAAACACACGTGCACGAGAATAAAACGCGCACGTACGAGAATTAAACGCGTACATACGACAATTAAACGCGTACGTACGAGAATTAAACACGTACGTACGAGAATTAAACACGTACATACGAGAAATAATAGTGTATATACGAGAAATATTCGCGAACATACGAGAATAAAACGTGTATCTACGAGAATAAAATGACTAACATATGAATGAGACACACCAAGGAGAAGTCAAGGTCACATTTCAGAGTCAAATGTCAAAATACTGTATTAGCCAAATGTTCAGATCATTGAATGACTTTCAAAACATATGTTCTTACTATATACTAGCTTAAGGTCATGATATTATATCCCCAAGCCCTTTAGTTTATACTAATTTATTTAAGCTCGATTGCGAAGAAAGCTTGTAGCTTATCAAGTCATTATCGAGTCTGTTTCCTGGAAAAACCAGTAATTGTGTCATATGAGGAGGTACGGTCGTGACCCCAGTGTTTCTCAGCGATCTTGGTTAATCATATAGTTGAGCTTATTGTAATGAGAAATGCCATTTCTTGTGACAAGGCGCGTTTGTGGTGTTCTTTTCATTATGTTCAGTGATAGCTCTAGTTGGGATATTTGTACAATAACACAAGTTGAAAATGGCCAATTTTCTCTAAGTCAAGGGCCTCCGTGACCGATGGTTAAAGCCACCGACTTGAAATCATTGTAACCTCTCATAGATTTAGGGACATGGGTTCGAGTCCTGCTACCGACTATGTCGCTTTGTGAGAAAGTTGGCAGTTTCTTACAGAGAACATGGCTCTAGTACTGGATCTTCCTACGAACGATGGCTAGGTAAACTGCCCGCCTGTAAAAATAACCAAAATACGGTTGAAACGGGCGTTAAACTCCACCAACAACAATATACAGGTTCATTTTTTTCACTAAAGCTTTCTTAATATTCTATTTTCTAAGAGTATGAACAAGTGATACAAGTTTTTCTCTCTGATAGTCACTTTAAGCAATAAATAGTGCTAATGTTCGAAACCACTTGAATGAATACACGAAAGGTGAAAAATACCCTCGCAACTCCACGCTGACGAGAAAAATAAAAGGGACAATAAATATACATGTATTGATCACTACACAGACAAATATTAACAATATTGAAACATTTAAAAGAACTGTTTCATTCCTAATGAGTTCATGAGCATTTCTATGGTGGTTTTTAAGTGTTCATGATTTGATAAACTGAATTTAGCAGTGGTTTAACGTCTTAGCTCATCAATACAATAACTGGACATAAATCACAGAGGCACACGCTATCGAAAATTAGTGGTTAAAGTCACAGGATCTCGTTGAAATTCCGGATATTGTAAAATAACTGATAGGATAGTGATAGAACCATGTTCTATTCACTCTAAAACAATGTTGACACATTCATGTCTTTTGTATTTGTTTCTTCATGAAAAAAGAGTTGCCAGATAGTATTTCCTATTTTTTACAATATCATGGGAAAAATACTGTTTTAATTCGAACATATACATCGATTTAAACAGTTAAGTTAGGACTGTTCTTGGTATAAATAAATGTCATTTACGCCTGTAAGACATCTTTCTTCGTAATATAAGAGTTACTTGTAATTGTGGTCCTGGGACTTTAAGGAAGATACCTTTAATGACACTTTGAAACAGGAATTTTTTCAAATAATTAACAGTATCATACAGCTTCTACTGTACAGTGAAAATATGGGAAAACTCGCGAAATACACATTAAATCTGTAAACTGTGAGTTTTAAAAATCGTTTTTGTAACTTTCACATATCCTATACCCGGTGTGGCTATACCTGCAAAGCACGGTGAATTATATCGTTTAATTCTCGTACGTACGCGTTTAATTCTCGTATGTACGTGGTTTATTCTCGTACGTACGCGTTTAATTCTCGTATGTACGCGTTTTTTCTCGTACGTACGTGTTTATTTCTTGTACGTACGCTTTTAATTCTCGTATGTACGCGTTTAATTCTCGTTATACGCCTTTTATTCTGGTATGTACGCGTTTAATTCTCGTATGTACGCGTTTTTTTCTCGTACGTACGTGTTTATTTCCGCACGCACGCGCGTTTAATCCTAATGCGCACGGCGTTTAAATCTCAAATGCGCACGCGTTTTATTCTCGTATGTACGCGTTTATTTACTCTTTTTTTGTTTTTTATTTGACCCTTCTCGGCTTTCGTACTTCTCTTCATACAAAGAAATGAATTAATACAAACACATTACCATCCTTGCATTAAAACTACAGCAAGATGAAGGAAAGCTAGAACACTTTGGTACATTTGTAAAAATGCTGTGAAAAAAATGAAGTCTCTTAGGAAGATGTACAACATAACAACGTGGCGCAATGGTAGCGCGTTCGCCTCAGGATCGAAGGACCCCGGGTTCGATCCCTATCATCGCCATGTCGGTAGTGTCCCTAGGCAAGACACAAATAATTCCATATTGCCTCTCTCTTCGAGGTTGATTCCATCTGGAAGGAGTCTCGAGAGCATTTCGAGGGGTCAAAGCGAAACTAGTCTAAGTGTATATAAAAATAGAAGCAGATAGGATAGTTTCGCATTGACCCCTCGGATTAATCTAAGTTGTATGAACTTGTTTCGCAATCGAGAAATAAATTAGTATATAATAATATAATAACAATTTGAAAATTTGCATGGTGGAAAATTATTATGTGAAAAACGAAAGTCAAAGGTGGATAGCAAGAGCAATAAATCTTGTTTCACTAATGTTTTACAGCTACATAAGCTCTTATTTATTAAAGTTTCGTCAAAATTTCTAAAATGAACTTTAGTACGAACCCGAATAAAGTTTCTATTGCTGAGCATTTAGCTATCAGTAATGACATTTTGTCACCAAGCGGAGTCTAAGGTCACGCCGACAGCGAGGATCGAACCAAAGGCCTTCAGTCAGCGGAAAATTTATTGATTTCGATTCTGCGACATAACCGCGGAAGTGGATACATATATAAATTTCATGATTTCGAGATGATAAAAGTTAGTAGAACCGTGATGCGGCATATTAAAGTGATATTACGTGCAAAGCGACCATTATAATATTAAGAATGAAATTAATCATTGATTTATCCTCCTACAATAATGAAAATTGCCATTTCCGTTTCATTTCGATTAAATACAGAGAACATCAGTAAAAATCATGTTTGACTATCCTAGTCAAAATCTCTGTCAAATGTATTTTCATGTCGCTTTTATGGGTCAAATAAGGCGTCTTATGAGACGGTTCGTAGATAGAAAAGGAAAATTGATTCTGGGGTGGAGTCTGTTGAAAGTGAAGCAACATCAGGTCGGCCGAAAATCGTGTTAAAAATAATAGAAAGTCTTAAAAAATAATGCTACATATACAGTGCGTTATATTGCACGCATTGTTTGTGTTTCACTATCAAGAGTTCATTTTATTCTGAAGAAAAACTTTGAAAGTGAGTGCCCCAACTATTGACTGACGACCAAAAAGAGGTGCGCGTCGAAACTGCAAACATTTTAAAGCGCTGAAGATGCTTCCAAAATATGACGAGATGAACCTGGGTACACTGTTTTGAACTATTTTTTTGCGAAATGTCGGGAACAAAATATGGGTCCACAAAAACATGTTAAATGCTAATCATTTCCAACGAACTTTTAAGTGCAAATGTTTTGTATTCCATATTCTTTCCTCCTTATTCCCCAGACTGGCACCATGCGACTTCTATCTCTTTCCAAAATTGAAAACTTCCTGTCTGGTCGTAGGTGTCGGTGGCGGCAGGCTCTAGGTTCTGCTGTTCACCAGTACCTCTGTAGTTTACCTGAATCAGCCTACGGTGTCGATCCACAGACTAAATTTGTGCATTTCTAGCCATGGTGAGTACTTTGGGGGCATGAAATGAAGAAATCTACGTTTAAATACACAATATATTTCGAACACCCCTCGTATATTAATTCATGTTGCCAGATATGTATATAAATTATGAAAAAGGTACAAATCTCTTGTTCTTGACCGCGTTTGTTTGTTATTACATTTGAACCTGTGCTGACGGTCATCTCATTTCACCACTTTCAGTGCATCTCCGTAAACTGATACCGCTTTGGCCATACGAATTCGTCACTTGCCACGTATGTAAGTACAAAACAAAACAGTTGGTGATTGAGCATTACATACATTATATTTATACATACTTTTTATCAGCCATATATTTCTTTGAATCTTTGTATGTTCGGTTTCTTTCGTATCATACGTCACAAGCGTTAAAGCAGGTTTTTAACTTTTTTTCAGTTTTAACTTTAAATAATAGATTATGGTTGGTTCGAGCCCAATGGGACCTGGAACATACGGCTTTTAAATGTGATAAAAAGAGGCAGTTTGTTACGGTCGATAGGGGTCCTGGTACTGGTAAGAAACCCAGGAACGACGGTAAGGCGAACTGTCTGCCTGTATATGACTGAAAGATTGTTGAAAAGCAGGCGTTAAACTCATAACAAATAATAAATCATATCATCATATTAGCTTGCTCCCATCCATCTATCCGTCCGTCCTAGCATCTAATCAGAACTTTTTGCTTTGTATATCTTGACCAGTTTCGTCACAGAGACCAGACATTTACAGAAAGCTTGGTCATCGTGAAATTCGCAATCTGTACAGGGAAAGGTATACCCCTTTAACGGAAATGCTATACAGCGTTTGAGATAATCCGGACTAACTTAAGGTAGACGTACAGACTGGCGGACAGACGACATCGTCAAAACTAATTGTATGCGAGTTTTACGCTCTGTACTTCCTCTCATTAATACCTGTGTTTCAAGTTTCATTGAAATCCCTGGAGTTATTTTTCGAGTAAAGGTGCGACTATGGGGAGCATAAAAAAGCTTTATTATACATTGTACCAACAAACATAAAGTGTTAGGGGGTATACTGGATTCAGCTTGTCTGTCCGTCCGTCTGTCAGCGCAGTCTTGTGGACGCTTAATCTCCAAAACCCCGGTCAGATTTTAATATTTCACAGGAGTTATAAGTACCATGCCATGTTTCGAGTCACTAGGTAAAGGTCACAGGGGTTTGAGATAGTAAAATCTTGTGAACGCTAAATCTCCAAAAGCCCTGGTCAGAATTTAATGATACTTCATACAAGTGATAAGGCCAAAAAATAATAATCTGTGTTTAGGGCAACGGTCCCAAAAATTCTAGGTAGGGTAAGGGCAAATTTTTGTTTTGTTTTGTTTTTAATCCAGAAAAATGCAATTGGTTAGAAAAACAATCTGTGTTTAGGGCAAAAGTCCCAAGAATGCTAGGTAGGGTAGGGACACATTAAAATTTTTTTTTTTTTTTCAAAATTCTTTTTGGAAAAAAAAAGCTCTAGGGGGGGGGGGGTTCGCTAGGGAGGGTCGGGTTGCCCGAAACACAGATAATTTTTTTTGCCTCAGAACCATGCTTAGTTGTGCATGGTCCATGTTTCTGGTCACTAGTTCAAAGGTCGAGGTCGTAGGAGTTCGAGATAGTAAAATCTTGTGGACCCTTAATCTCTAAAACCCCTGGTCAGAATTCACAGAAGTTATAAGTACCCTGCCTAGAAGTGTATTTCCATGTATCGCGTCACTAGGTCAAAGTCACAGGGGCTCGGGATAGTAAAATCGTGTGGACGCTTAATCTCTAAAACCCCTGGTCAAAATTTAATGATACTTCACAGAAGTGATAAATACCATGCCTTAAGTTGTGTAGGTCCAATAATTAAAGCATCAATTATTACATAAATTTCATATACTGTGTCAGTGTGCTGTTCGGGGGATTCATCACCTTCAGTGATGGTTCTAACAAGGAAATGCATGTTTTATTACAAAATGTTTAAAACAGTCATTTATCATTTGCCCGTTATAGTGCAACTATCTGAA
The DNA here is from genome assembly GCA_022818135.1 of Saxidomus purpurata. Classification (NCBI taxonomy): domain Eukaryota; kingdom Metazoa; phylum Mollusca; class Bivalvia; order Venerida; family Veneridae; genus Saxidomus; species Saxidomus purpurata. The sequence continues at coordinate 50,905,348 of JAFMSR010000001.1, forward strand.
CTCTTACTGATGACAAGACCAAACTAGACCTATCACTAAATGTGATTAATACCCCCGAAAAACTGCTTTATAAACCAGGATTTATTATATATGTATATACGATCCCTGTATAAACTGAGGAAGTTCCTAGTTACAGAATACGCTTGCAAAAAAACTAAAATAGAGATATTGTTCTTGGCAATAACTCTGTAATTACTAAAGAAAGAGTTATGGTTTTTGTACACTGCACTTCTTCTCATTGTGCTAGACTATTGTATGAAGTTGTATTGAACTCCAACCAGTAGTTCTCAAGTTATGCTCTGGACATGGAAAAGTAACAAGATGCAATCACTCTGTAATAAGTCAAGATGGAGTAATGGTTCTTGTGCATTGCACTTCCTCTCATTGTGCTAGACTATTGTATGAAGTTGTACTGAATTTCAACCAGCAGTTTTTGAATTATGCTCTGGACAAGGAAAAGTAACGAAAGGCAATAACTCTGTAATTATTCAAGATAAGAGTTAAGGTTTCTGTGCAATGCACTTCCTCTCAATGTACTTGACCATTGTATGAAGTTGTATTGAATTCAAACTAGTGTAGTTTTCAAGTTATGCTCTGGACAAGGAAAAGTAACAAAGGGCAATAACTCTGTTATTACTCAAGATGGAGTTATGGTTCTTGTTCACTGCACTTCCTCTCATTGTGCTAGACCATTGTATGAAGTTGTATTGAATTCCAACCAGTAGTTTTCAAGTTATGCTCCGGACAAGGAAAAGTAACAAGAGCTGTCAGTAGGACAGCGTGCTCGACTTTTTTAGTGCTTGCCAATAAAACAAAACTTTGACAGTTAATAGCACACAAGACTTCAACTAGGAATTTATAAGTACAAATCAAGAAGAGTTATCTTCTTTTGCTTACAGATAGGTCTTACGATGGTACGTAAGTACTCCAACTTTCAAAGTAATATCTCTATTGGTTAAGTTAACAAGTGGAAATTTTAACTGAGTTTCTAAGTCAAAAAGGGCCATAATTCAAATAAAATCCTTGACAGAATTACCTTCTCCTCCCCATGTTTGGGAATCATGATGGTAAACAAGTATTCCAACTTTCAAATTAATATCTCAAACAGTTCAGTCAAAAAGTGGACTGGTACGAAAAACTTAACCAAGATTCTAAGTTGATAAAAGGCCTTAATTTTTAAAACAAATCCCTGACAGAGTTACCTTCTCTTGCGTACAGATGGGGGTAATGATGTGAAATAGCATTAAAAGTTTCAAAGCAATATCTCAAAGGGTTAAGGTAATAAGTGGATTTTACCCATATTCAATGTATTTTCTAAGTCAAAAAGGGGCATAATTCTGTCAAAAACCTTGACAGAGTTATGTCCTCTTGTCTGTTGATGAAGGTCGTGATAGTAAACAAGTACGGTTAGTTTCAAAGCAATACCTTCAGTGGTTTTGAAATAAAGTGAGGTGGTACGAAAAACTTAACCAAGCTCAATACACTTTCTAAGTCAAAAAAGGGCCATAATTCTGTCAAAAACCTTGACAGAGTTATGTACTCTTGTCTGTAGATGGAGGTTATGATGGTAAACAAGTATGGTAAGTTTCAAAGCCATACCTCTAATACTTTTGAAATAAAGTGGGGTGGTACGAAAAACTTAACCAAGGTGTGACGCCAACGCCGACGCCGACGCCGACGCAGACGCCGACGCCGACGCCGGGGCGAGTAGGATAGCTCCCCTTTTCATAGAAAAGTCGAGCTAAAAAGGGCAATAAATCTGTAATTATTCAAGATAAGAGTTAAGGTTTCTGTGCAATGCACTTCCTCTCAGTGTGCTTGACCATTGTATGAAGTTGTATTGATTTCCAACTAGTAGTTTTCAAGTAATGCTCCGGACAAAGAAAATGCAACGGACCGCCCGATGGACCAACCACCGGGTGACTCCTATATACCCCCCTAAACTTCGTTTCGGGGGTATAAATAGATAGAAGGAAGTTAAACTTCAGCATTTATTCATTTGCAACAGTTTTAAACTTGGAACTATCAATGCTTTTGTTGGTTACTTCATTATAATATGACTATTGTTGCTGTTATAGTTGTTACAACAGCAGCAACAAAAGCAGCGGCAGTCACCAAGTATTCGCACTGAACAAAAATTGTTTGTTTCGAAAAGGGATCACTTTTCTACAACGGGAGTCTTAATTTTTCAGAAAAGCGGTCATTTTTTCTATAAAATATCGACAGGGGCTTGGGGTCATTATTTCATGGGTTTCAAAATACTTCCTTATGCTGGCAATTAAAATTTTCTATTATGGCTTAATATTGAACTGAAACAAGAGGGCCAAGATGGCCCTATATCGCTCACCTGCGACTTATGACAATATGTGACCAAACTTTAACTCTAAACTATATATCATAAACACAAACAATCTGTTTCACCTTGACAAGGCAAACCTTTTGACCAATTTACATGATGATTGGGTTGTAATGTAATCTGTATGGCATACACAAGGTTTTTAACCGGGTAACCTAGATTTCATCAAGGCATTAATACTGACCAAGTTTCATGAAAATCCAATGAAAAAATGCAACCTCTATAGCATACACAAGGTTTTTCTATGATTTGACCGGGTGACCTATTTTTTGACCCCAGATCCATATTCGAACTCAACCTAGATTTTATTAAGGCAGTCATACTGACCAAGTTCCATGAAGATCTAGTGAAAAAGGCAGCCCCTATTGTATGCACAAGATTAAGTGTGGACGGCCAGACAGACAGACAGACTACGGACACCAGGTGATCACAACAGCTCACCTTTGAGCACTTCGATGGGATTCAAACCCATTCGTAAAAGTACATTCTGTACAGGTACTGGTGCTGACGCCTTTACCAATTACACCACAGAGACTGACTACAAGGAAAAAAATAAGCTAATATAATATTGTTTATAATTAAAAAGGCAATCGAAGATTATTCAGTCAAATGTGCTTCATTACTTCAATGTCAAAAGCTGTATAAGAATAAGAAATCATATTTCCATTTTTCTCCGCGAAGATGGCACCTGAAACGTAAAATGCGCTCAAACGACAACTCAATAACGAACAACAACTCTTACATTTCCAAATAAATAGACTGTGTCTACAGTTTTCATCTCAGAAGTACCTCAATTTTTTAATGAAGAAAGATGCATATATTCAATCTAGTGCTTAAATCTCCATGCATCTTTTCGTACCCCGTATTAAATATAGCAACCCGCAGCTGCAGCCCCGAATAAAGCGATGTTTTTCTTATCTATTTAAGTAAATCTCCTGCTTGAAAAGTACAGGTTGTACAAATTGACATGACACAATCAGTTGTAAAATTAGTTTGTGATTACATTTTGTTTAATACTGTCCAGTACTTTTCAATACTGACCTGAGGTTTCTTCTCATTTCAACATGCCTGCTTCAGACAGGATTAATTACAGATATTTTCAATTAAAACTACTACTAGTATGATGTAGATCTACACTCAACTCAGGTTTAGAAACGCAAAAGTGGCAAAATATTTATTTTAAGTGTTATCGTGTTTCAAATTTATTCGAATTTCATTCAAAACAAAGACAATATAAAATTGAATTCTTGTAAAAGTTTCAATAATTCATCGCAAAAAATGACTTAAATAGTAATACAAATAATAGCGTCATTCAAATAAAAATGTTCAAAAGGGGAAATCTTTGCGTTTCTAAACCTGTTAAGTGTAGTTCATTATTTCATAACAAAAGTGCCAAGATGTCCTTCACTTTAAAGGAATGAGCTGATCTTATGGAACTAAGTTTTTCCTATATAAGCCTATGTAAAACTAAGTGACCACCCGCACTTTGTGCCAGGTTAGCTAAAAAGGATATCTGCTTAGCTTCTTAAACATCATTTGTCTGGCAAACTTAAGACTTTCTCTATGACTGCTGTCTCAGATTGATAAAAACACAAAAATAATTGATTTCGGACTCTAAAATCTAAATGTTGTTTTCAATAGCATTTTGTCAAACAACTACTTAAATTGGATTTAAAGTTTTAAATAATTACATTATCTATTTTATTTCAATGACAAAGTATCTTGCCTTCATCATTTTGCATTTTCTTGAATTCCGTAATGACCATTCTTGAAATATTGCGACCATGAAAAAATAGCTAACATTGCCATAATTTGCAGAGGCATTAGTAGATAACTGCTTATTTGGGGTTAAAGTTTCACACATACAAATGTATTTGGAAACAAGGGTGACGCTGTGATTGAGTGGTTAATGCTCTGGGCTCATTCCTCATTCCGGAGGTCCCCAATTCAAATGCCGACCAGGGCACTCGAAATTTCGGAAATGCTTTTCAGTGTTTCCCACCCATCTAGAGGTGGACTGGTTACAAACCCGGAGGTAGCATTATGGTGCATCGTGCAATGCCAGACAAGTAAAAGAACCAAGGGAAACATTCGTAAAATAGATATAGGGTCTGGTTCCCGTATCTGCAACTGTCTCTTCACACTCGCGCAGCTCCTGTCATGAGTCTTGGCAAGTTCACCCACGGGGTCAACCTAGACTGTAAACATATTTGGAAATACAAGATCGTGTCCTTAGCAACCAAAGTCTGATGAAAACATGTTTATTTGTGTGAGAACTACAAGGTTTATGCATGTAGAAGTAATAACCCAGTCACAAAATACCATAACCTGTAGTTAGAAGTTTGAGCCATACTATGACCTTGGCTTCCAAAGTAGCCCTTGGGTGTTGTGCATGGCAAACCCTTGTGGTGTAGACATGTTACAACTGTCTGTGAAGTTATTTCAAAATCAGTTATTGCATGTTAAAGTTACAGCCCAGACATGAAATACTCGTACAGTAAACTCTGTATATAACGACTCCGGATATAGCGAAAATCCAGATAATATTATAAGGAACAATTTTTTTCTACCCAAGTTTTTTTTTCTTTCTTGATTTTATATGAAAATGTAATATGGATATAAAAAACTCGGATATAAGAAACAAGATGAAATGGTCCCAAGAAGTTTGTTATAAGTGGAGTTTACTGTATATAACCATTTATGAAATGTTTTGAGTCCAAGTATGACCTTGGCTATAGGTACATGTAGCTCCCCAGATGTGATGCACGACACAATTGCATGAAGTTATTTCAAAATCAGTCTATATGCAAGCTACTTTAGAAGTTACAGCCTGGACACAAAGTACTGGTATGTTACCCTTATGTTTCAGATTTTAAGCCTGAAGTGTGAGGACCTTGATCTTCAAGGTAACTGTCTATGTGTGGTACCTAATACACCTTTGTGTTATGTGCATTGCACTTATAAGTTCCAGCAAGAACATGTGCGGACAGAACAAAACAAACATATAGTCCACAATGGTCTTCAATTGGTTGGGGACTAAAAACTGAACAGATAAAAGTTCAACCTTGTAGGATATCACACTTGTTTGAAAGCCAAACTAACAGATTTGATGAAACAGAATTGGGTTATTTCCCTTGCATCATTAAAGACTTATTTACAATTTCTTAGTGTCTACCAAATCAAAATTAAATTACACCCAAAATTGTAGTGTATGTACTAAGGTTTGTAACAACAGTGCTGAGATGTTTCTGTTCTTTCTTTTCCATTATGCTATTAATGGAACATTCCAAAATTAAATGTTTTAAACTGTTTGACTGATTCATTAACTTTAAGTGTTCTGTAACAATAGCATGAAGTAAATATAAACATTTCCATTAGGTCTTCCTGTTCTAGAGGAAGATTTTTAAAGTTTTTTCTTTCTGTTGCCATTGCAGCCAGAGTTCTGCATGGAATAGAATTATTTGAACAACTATAAAAGGGGTTCATGCAAGGAACATCCCTGCTAAGTTATATCATCATTGGCCTATTCAGGTTTCAGAGGAGATAAAATTTGAGGGAAAATGTTAACGGATGTACAACGGAATGAGATCCTGACAGCTCACCTGGCACAAAGGTGAATAAAGAGCTTATATATTTGGCAAGTATTCCTAAGAAAAATCTTAATATGCTGAAAAAGACACAATCTCAATATTATATTGGAGTAGATTTAACAACTATATCGCACACCTGAGTACAAGTGCACTTGCCTGGTGGGTGTGGTCAATTTTGACCCCAGAGGCATGAAGTAGGTGGAAGACAACTAGACAATGCTTCATTCCAAATATCTAAGCTCTAGGCCTTGTTGTTTTAGAAAAGCAGATTTTTAAAGTTTTTTCTATACCAAAGGACCTTCTGGGCAGGGTAAATTTTGACCCTGGAATTTTGAACATACTTTGAAGAGATCCACTAGACACTGTTACACATCAAATATCTAGGATCTAAACCTTGTGGTTTTGGAGAAGAAGATTTTTAAGGTTTTCCTATATACTTGTTTGAAAAACAAGTGACCCCCTGGGCAGTGCCAATATTGACCCCAGGGGCATAATTTTAACAAACTTTGAAGAGGTCTACTAGGCAATGCTACATGCTAATATCTAAGCTCTAGGCCCTGTGGTTTCAGAGAAGAAGATTTTTAAAGTTTTTCCTATGTAAGCCTATGTAAAACCAAGTGACCGCGGCAGGGGCTCATAATTTTAACAATCTTAGTAGAGGTCCAATAAACAATGCTACATGCCAAATATCTAAGCTCTAGGCCTTGTGGTTTCAGAGAAGATTTTTAAAGTTTTTCCTGTATAGCCTATGTAAAACCAAGTGATGGGTCAATTTTGACCCGGGGCTCATAATTTGAACAGTTTTGGTAGAGGTCCACTGGACTATGGTACATGCCAAATATCTTAGCTCTAGGTCTTGTGGTTTTAGATAAGATTTTTAAAGTTTTTCCTATTTGTTGCCATAGCAACCAGAGTTCTTCATGGAATGGAATGTTTTGAACAATTTTAGTAGAGCGTCATGCAAGGAACATCCCTGCCAAGTTTCATCAACATTGGCCCAGCGAGTCCTCTATAGCTCAGTGGTTAGTGCACTCAACACAAGAGCGGAAGGTCGTGGGTTCGAACCCTGCCAGAAGCTGGACTCTCCACTTCATTTCATTTCATCTATCATCTATCACTGGTCATTTCTCATCATCTTTCGACAAATACTTCCTTGCCAAATTTCAAAGTTTCTCCATTAATAGTACCGAGTACATCATTGCTAATGTGACAAAGTCTCAAAATTACGAAAGCTCAGGTAAACTGAAATTCTAAGGGCATAAACTGGCCTGTCCAGAGTATACAGTGACAAAGTAGCTAAGTAATAGCCCAGTAATAGCCAAGTAAGTTGTGAAAGAGTACCATGGGGAAAAAATGACTAATTAATGACAATAAGTGCACAAAGGGAAAAATGAGAAAGTAATAAATGCAATGCAGGTGAAAAGCATGTGAAAAGTGAAAATCACAGTAGAAATAGAATATACAGCAGTATTCGGTGAAGAGTACGTGAGAACGGATAGCCAATGACTAGGGTGGACGGAGGTTGCAGAGAGGGGAATGGAAAAGTGAGAGGGCGGAGAAAGGAGATAAGGCAGACCAAACAAAAAAACATTGCCCCAGTGGTTTCAGAGATGTTGTTTGAAGCAAAATGTTGAAGGATGACGGACAATCATCCATAAAAGCCAGGTGAGCTAAAAAGCAAGTCTGGAAAATGCCTTGTGCAATATGGTGTCAAAATGATAATTGTATACAATCTTAGAAAAGTGAAGTGTATCGTTTATGCAGAAACTATTAAAAACACAGTTTCTTAATCTAGTACAATTTGTATGTTTTCACACATTTCACATTTCAACACTCTTGGTAGAGGCCCTCTAGACAATGCTACATGCCCAATATCTAAGCTCTTGATGTTCTGGTTTTAGAGCTTTATGCAAGGATCATCCCTATTAAATTTCATCAACATTGGTTTCAGAGATGTTGTTTAAATGAAATGATGCAGACGGACGGATGGACAGATGGAGGGATGATGTACGATGGACAGTGAGCAAACCTGATAGATAACAAGAGGGCCATGATGGCCCTATATCGCTCACCTGACTACCGTTTGCTATAATAAAACGGGGTCATGATTCTAACATAATTCGTAGAGGTCCACTACACATGCTAAGTAACATTTCAAATATCTATTATCAACTTGCGTCCTTGTGGTTTTTTTTAAAGTTTTCCTTATACTGGTTGGGGACCACCAAACCCGGACGACCATCAAACCGGACACTTGTTTAAACGCGTGAATATTTTCTTAATATTTACAATCATATGGTGTTGATCAAACAGACACTTGATTTTCATCCACAAAGTGCAACAACAACAGTTTAATGTAACTATTTGACCAGAAATCTCACTATTTATTTTGTCAGTCACTGAAAGCATGCTTACATTGTCGGGGGAAAAGTGGAAAGTGACAGACTGTGCAAGTGCAATATTTCTTAGGCCCAGCAAAAATAATTTCACAAGTTAAACCTTTCATCTTGATACTTCATTAATGTGTCAAATGATTGATACAGATAACATAATTTAAAAGCTAACATCATAAACAAATCTATTTAAACTATCTGTCCGGAAACATGGTACAGTTGGTCAATAAAATATAGCAATTTGGTAACCCCACAGCCGGGCCTCAAAATGTGATTGATTTAATCTGATGGGTTAACAAGTTAGCTTTTCGTTTCGGAGAAGAACCTAACTTTCTACTGGTAAAATTTTGATTGCTAGATACAAAAATTGTCAGAGTTATCGAAAAATATGTTTGAAAAGTGTCCGGTTTTAGGACTCTAGCCAGTACAATCCTATGTGACACCAAGAGCCTTCCCCCCCCTTCCGGGGTTTCAGAGAAGATGTTTTAAGTTTTTCCTATATGAGCCCAGAAAAAACCAAGAGACCCCCGGGCAGGGTCAATTTTGGCCCAGGGCTCATAATTTGAACAATCTTGGTAGATGTACCCTAGACAATGCCACATACTAAATATCTAAGCTCTAGGCCTTGTGGTTTTAGAGAAGAAGATTTTTAATTTAATTTAAAGTGACGTGTGGGGTCAATTTTGATCACAGGGGCATAATTTGAACAATCTTGGTAGAGGTCCACTTGCCAATGCTACATGCCATATATCTAAGCTCTAGGCCTTGTGGTTTCAGAGAAGAAGATTTTTAACTTCTAAACTCAAATGAGCTGAAGTCGAGCTTATTCAACAGAAGCTCATGTTATTTGAAATGCACTGTTTTTGTTATTAGTGGTACTCTGTTTGTACTTTGTCCTTTCATAATATTGTTTTCTTTTTTTTCGCGTTGACAAATATTTGTGAACGATATGTGTTGTAGACAATGCACTATGTACAGGCACAAGTCTTAATAAATTATCTGTTCTGTTCTTTTCTGTTTCTTTTTGTGCTAAAAGGGATTAATAAAGTAGTATGACAGAAAAAATAATGAAAACTTGTGTTCGTACAGTTTTTTTGTTATTATTTTATTTTGCTTTTGAATCTAATATGTATGTACATCTTTCAAATAGAATATTTCAAGAAACTTTCATTTGACTTTTTGTTTTGTAATTTATATCTGATGCTGACCTAATCATGTAACGTTTCGTTTCATTGTTTAAAAGTCACACAATTACTTTTAAAGTATTATGATGCTATGATTGTAAGCATTCCGTTCCGGAACTTTAAAATAAAATAAAATTTAGAAAACTTTGAATAGAAAAAAACCAGCAGACTGTGATTTTTTGAGAGGTGAAAGCTAAGCTAACGTAAACATATTTAATTAGCAGAAGAATAACAAAATACTGTGTGGTGACATAATCTCCTATTTCTCATTGCTGGTAAATGTTGGTGGTATGTGATCCCTTTGACAAGACTAAGCAGGAGTTAAAATTATTTGTTAAAATATTGATGTGAATACTTCAGAAATAACCAATTACAACTGTTATTTAAAGAAGTGGCCCACGGTTTAAACAAAAGTACCATAAATTCATCTGCAATTTTGCATTTCATCCTTATTATTTATTTTAATGAAATCAAGCGTGTGTAAGCGTTTCAAATCCTGCCAAATCTTAATTTATTGAAAGAAACTATTTATATAACGAAATTTTATATACTAGTTCTCAGCACACCCGTTCTGTGACACAAAAGCTTTTATTTTTCGTTTAGATTGCTTATAGTCCAAAGCTTTTACATGATTAAATGCACAAAACTGATCCATTCTAATAACTAAAGTTGCCTCACTACAGTCACAAAATACTGGGCTGCTGTTTCTCCATTGGGCGGTTCTTTCGCCACCCAGTTGAAATGGAAGTCCCCTCACCACTTTTTCAATTTCCACCTCCACCAACTCCTCCACTTCTATTTTCAGTTGCCAGGTCAGGTTAGATGACTACATCTTACACTGTTTATGAATGTTAATCTATTCCCTCTTGTACATGTTGTAAATTCACATTTTAAAATTTTGCCATTTTTGCCACCCAGTTATGGGATTTTACTTAAAACATTTATGTTTTGCTTTACATGTTTTTTTGATCAGAAAAAATTGTTATTTATGGCATTTTAATAAATGCTCTTTTTTCATTCAGATCTATTGTTTGTTTTTTCCTTCATCCCATAGGTGTTCATTACTGAGCCTGTGACCCTACCCTGTCCTGGTACAATACATAAAAAGTACAGTCTTACAAATTTGGTTTTTCCATAATGAGAGAAAACAGTATTTGTTCATTACTCTTTGCTTCAATGAGGTTAAAGTATCCAAATGGGTTTGTTTCACGAATGGTAGGGAGGACCAGCTCAAAGATAAAAGTTACAATTTCTCTAATGTTTTTCGCACTACAAAACAGCATCTCCATTCGCTCCATGACATCCGGATCAAGCCCAACGACTGAAAGACAAACTTGGTTTACCAGTTCCTTCCACAGTTGTTTCTTTTTACCAATTTTGAACAGGGCAGCATATTCTAAGATCAACGGACATCGCAATAAAGAAAATTGTCCTTCGCCAATCATAATATCGACGTGGTGTATTAACGATTTGGTTTGCCTCTCTGTCAATTTATTTTCAAGAAGATTCCTAGATGGAAAAGTGTAACACCGAATATCATTTTGCCAAATACAACTCCTTAAATATTTCAACATTTTGATAAACAACCTGTTGAAGTTTTCTCTATTGGTTTCATGAATTCTCGTTTCTTCGAACACCCAAAAAACAATATTTTTTACCACATACGAAGTAATACCATCACATATTGGTTTTAATTCTTGCTTAACAACCATTTTCAAAGCAGCGTATAATTTAATCTGTGTGTCATTTAAGGAACGAATTAGAGCTCGCTCTGCCAGTGTCATGGAAACCCTCCATTGTAATCCTTCTTCCTTACTTCCCTTGTTCCCAACAGGTACAACACAAACATCTAGATCTTTAATATGTTCGATCAGATCCCTACTTGGCCAGTCATACTTTCTTTCCCGACTGCTCCAGTTTTCAAGCACAGAAGGAATCGAGCATGGGAATGCCTGCACAAAGTCCGCCTCTAGAGGCAGATCTAGAAATGGCAGTCTGAATCTAAATGGTCTCGATGGTCCAGCTATTTCATCATATTCCATATTCTCTTTAAACCACCCCCCGTCCTCTTCGAATTGGCGATACTGTATTGCGCTTGTTAATATATGCTTATTTCCAAGGTAATTACCGCCGTTTCGCTTTTCAAGGGCATCTCGCACTCTCTTGAAAAAACAACAATTCTCGAAACCATCTGGAATGTTCATAGAGTTGAATCGTAGCATCGTGTACCCTTTCGGAACATTTTCAAAATCCAGAGTGAATGTAATAGGGTAGTTTTTGTCTTCCGACTTTGCATAGTTTTCAAAACATTTCACAGACCGCTGGATAAATAATACATCCAGATCACTTTCTAAGGTATATTCTATCCCTTCTCCACGACTACCACAAATTGCTATTTCCAAATCCTCTTTCCAATTCCGTCTGCATACTAATGTTGCCCCTCGAGTTCCATTGTCATATAATTTTACTCTTTTCTCTAAATTGGCTCTTGTAAAGCCAAATTCGCCTAACAAATTATAGAAGTCTATCATAATGATACAGCTGTGTGGATAGAATATTTCAGCTCTCGAAGTAAATAATGTTCATTTTGTAATTGAGGAAGTTATGTCAATTTATGTGAATGTATTCTCCTTAAACTAAAACAGCAGTTTCCAACCACAAACTAGGTTAACAGTATGTTCATTGTATATTGTTTTCGCAGTATTGTTTTTCTTCTTCACTGAAATTTTGTCCTAAGTAATAAAGTTGTAACTCAAACACGAACTAACTTTAAACAAGAGGGCCATATAGTATGCTCACCATAGTACAAGTGCACTTGCCTAAGATACTGGAAAATGACTTACTGGACAGCCTACTGGGTATATCTCAGTTTAAAACCTGTTACCAAGATATTAAATTTGTGCCTAACCTAGGAAGCCTGCTTGGCATAGCCAACTTGAAGACAGACTTACCATAAAGCACATTCAGGTGGAGTATTCAGGGGATGACCAAAAAAATAGCAAAAGCAAGGATCGAGATTACAGACCTACAAATATCTCTACATTTTTTTATTTTTTTTACAAAAGATCAAAACATTTGTACACTGACTGACCTGAAAACCATCACAGTTTTATAAGATGCTAACCACTAGCTATCTTCATCTATGGAACGCCACAGCTGTCTTATGTTGTCATATTTCTTTTTGTCTTGTCCACACCGTGTCTTATTATGTCAAATTGTTGCGTGATTGTGTCAGGAAGACGTGTCATCATGTCCACGAATCATGTGAACTTGTCTATACAATGTGTGATTATGTCAAATGGCCGTGTTGATTTGTCAATGTGTGGTGTTTACTTGTCCACTATGCGTCTAATTATGTCAAACAAACGTGTCATTATGTTAAAAGGGCATGTTATCATGTCCACTAATCATGTTATCTTGTCTATACAGCGTGTGATTATGTCAAATGGCCTTGTTGATTTGTCAGTCTGTGGTGTTGACTTGTCCGCTATGCGTCTTATTATGTCAAACGAACGTGTCATTATGTTAGAGCTTGTTATCATGTCCACTAATCATGTGATCTTGTCTATACAGCGTGTGATTATGTCAAATGGCCATGTTGATTTGTCAATCTGTGGTGTTGACTTGTCCACTATGCGTCTTATTATGTCAAACAAACGTGTCATTATGTTAAAAGAGCGTGTTATCATGTCCACTAATCATGTTATCTTGTCTATACAGCGTGTGATTATGTCAAATGGCCGTGTTGATTTGTCAATGTGTGGTGTTTACTTGTCCACTATGCGTCTTATTATGTCAAACAAACGTGTCATTATGTTAAAAGAGAGTGTTATCATGTCCACTAATCATGTGATCTGTCTATACAGCGTGTGATTATGTGAAATGGCCGTGTTGATTTGTCAATCTGTGGTGTTGACTTGTCCACTATGCGTCTTATTATGTCAAACAAACGTGTCATTATGTTAAAAGGGTGTGTTGACTTGTGCATCCAACGTCTTATCATGTTCATTATTGGCTGATCTTGTTAAATCGATATGTTGTCTTGTTCATTTGGTATGGTGTTGTCCAAGATTTAGTTGCGCGAAACCACAAAGATGGCGGATGATTTGCAAGAGATTCTGAGCATAATTTGACATAATCACACGCTGTATAGACAAGATAACATGATTAGTTGACATGATAACATGCCTTTTTAACATAATGACACGTTTGTTTGACATAATAAGACGCATAGTGGACAAGTCAACACCACAGATTGACAAATCAGCACGGCCATTTCACATAATCACACGCTGTATAGACAAGATAACATGATTAGTGGACATGATACCATGCCCTTTTAACATAATGACACGTTTGTTTGACATAATAAGACGCACAGTGGACAAGTCAACACCTCACATTGACAAATCAACACGGCCATTTCACATAATCACACGCTGTATAGACAAGATCACATGATTAGTGGACATGATAACACGCTCTTTTAACATAATGACACGTTTGTTTGACATAATAAGACGCATAGTGGACAAGTCAACACCACACATTGACAAATCAACACGGCCATTTGACATAATCACACGCTGTATAGACAAGATAACATGATTAGTGGACATGATAACACGCTCTTTTAACATAATGACACGTTTGTTTGACATAATAAGACGCATAGCGGACAAGTCAACACCTCAGATTGACAAATCAACACGGCCATTTGACCTAATCACACGCTGCATAGACAAGATAACATGATTAGTGGACATGATGACACGTCTTCCTGACACAATCACGCAACAATTTGACATAATAAGACACGGTGTGGACAAGACAAAAAGAAATATGACAACATAAGACAGCTGTGGCGTTCCATATTCATCTAAGGCACTTAACTTGTGCCTAACCCAAAAGGCTTGCTAGTTTTAGATTTTCTAATATTTGTACAACAAGAGGGCCAAGATGGCCCTATATCGCTCACCTTGGTACAAGTCCACTTGCCTGGCGGAAGATCACTAGATAATGTTATATACCAAATAGGTTTTCATATATATGTCTTTGTAAAACAAGTGACCCCCCGGGCAAGGTCAGTTTTGACCCCAGGGGCATAATGTGAACAAATTTTGAAGAGGTCTACTAGACAATGCTACATGCCAAATATCTAAGCTCTAGGCCTTGTGGTTTCAGAGAAGAAGATTTTCAAAGTTTTTCCTATATAAGCCTATGTAAAACTAAATGACCCCCTGTGTGGGGTCAATTTTGATCCAGGGGTCTTAATTTGAACAATCTTGGTAGAGGTCCACTAGCCAATGCTACATGCCAAATATCTAAGCTTTAGGCCTTGTGGTTTCACAGAAGAAGATTTTTAAAGTTTTTCCTATTTGTTGCCATAGCAACCAGAGTTCTGCATGGAATGGAATTCTTTGAACAATTTTGGTAGAGCTTCATGCAAGGAACATTCCTGCAGTTTTATCAACATTGGCCTAGTGATTTTAGAGGAGATGTCATTTGAATCAAAATGTTGACCGATGGCGGACGATGGACGACAGACGACGGACAATCATCAATTAGAAAAGCTCACCATGGCATAGCCAGGTGAGCTAAAAAGGCACAAATGAAATATTAACATATTCCAATTTTGTTGCTAATCAAAGTTGAAGATGAATAATTTTCAATGTTGAGAAACCAAAGGCCAACTAAGGCTCATGTACACAAAAACTATTACTGGTGACATAGTATTGATTTTGTTGAAAATGATTGGAGTATACTGTCCTTAAAATGAATTATATTCCTTACAGGAATGACTTGGCCTTATTATGAACTTTCTAAACTACAAGAAGTCTTTGCCATATACAATGAGTCAGAACAGTCCCTTGAAATTAACCTTATACCCTATAAGAAGTTTTTGGCATGGTTTGAACTAGTGTGGTCAACTTTGACCCCAGATGCATGATTTGAACTAGTGTGGTCAATTTTTACCCCAGAAGCATGATCTGAACAAAGTAGGTGGAAGACCACTAGACAATGTTACATACCAAATATTCTTAATACATCTTTGTAAAATAAGTGACCCCCTGGGCAGGGCCAATATTGACCCCAGGGGCATAATTTTGACAAACTTTGGAGAGGTCTACTATGCAATGCCACATGCTAAATATCTAAGCTCTAGGCCCTGTGGTTTCGGAGACAAAGATTTTTAAAGTTTTTCCTATGTAAGCCTATGTTAAACTAAGTTACCCCTGGGCGGGGTCAATTTTGACCTGGGGGTCATAATTTGAACAATCTTAGTAGATTGCCACTAGACAATGCTACATGCCAAATATCTAAGCTCTAGGCCTTGTGGTTTCTGTGAAGATTTTTCTATTTGTTGCAATAGCAACCAGAGTTCTGCATGGAATGGAATTCTTTGAACACTTTTGGTGGAGCTTCATGGAAGGAACATACCTGCCAAGTTTCATCAACATTGGTCCAGTGGTTTCAGAGGAAATGTCATTTGAAACAAAATGTTGACAGACGACATACGATGGACAATCATCCATCCTGATGGT
This sequence comes from Saxidomus purpurata, assembly GCA_022818135.1. Classification (NCBI taxonomy): domain Eukaryota; kingdom Metazoa; phylum Mollusca; class Bivalvia; order Venerida; family Veneridae; genus Saxidomus; species Saxidomus purpurata. Next base: position 50,921,416 of record JAFMSR010000001.1, read on the forward strand.
CTGCACAATTGAGTACATGAAAAGATTTGGTAGCTAGTTTTTATAGTAAAAATCCTGTCAAGTTTAATTTTTATTCAGTCAGAAGGCGCCAAATGTCACAGGGTGAAAAAAATGTGCACCTTTACCAGGAGGCACACCCATAGTCCTTCGCATACAGAGATGTTAGACCAAATGCTCTCCCGACTGAGCTAACCGGCCACTTACCTATTTCTTCCCCAATTGTGATTAAATATGTATTGTGACATGTGCATCAGGAAAACAAATATAATCCTCGTTTTCCTTATCAAGTATGTTACTTGAAAAATTGCTTGTAATTCACTGGCCAAGAAAGTATAATTACTCTACACTTACAATCAACATTAGTTTCTCGGTAGCAACATATTATGTTGCATACGTTCTAAAACTATAAAACCATTAAAAAAAGACTGGAAACGCGACCTTTCTCATTCGGTATTATCCAGTTAAAAGGTGCCTTACAGAGTAAATTTCTCAATTCAATTATTGCTATACATTCTACATGTATTTGTCATTTCATTGAAAATACAGTTGAACAGTTACCAACTTCTGGTCAAAGGCAAGCTTAATACTTAATGCTTAATACTTTTGGACAAAGTATTATAAGGTGCTTCAATAATATTGGGTAATTATCCTGACTTTTAGGGGGCAAATCTACTTTCCAGGCGTCCATATCAAATTTCGTCAGTTTTAGTTGCCATATTGTTACAGAAATACTTTTGTAATAGTGCTAATCTTTAATATGACATACATTAATATTGATTTTCTCAGTCATTAAAACTGTAAACAAGACCTGTTTCATGACAGCAGGCTTGACTATTCGGGGGCTTGTCAGTAAAACGGGTTTTTGTTTCGAATAGGTATATATGTTCTTGTGCAAGAATTAAAGAAGGAGTTACTTATGTTACAGAGATGTTACATACATCTTACATGGAGATTACTTATGTTACATATCTGAAAAACATGCCTTAATATATATAAAATGTTACAGTAACATTGGACAAACAGGCATTATAAACTTGTTTTAAAGAAGGAATTGTTGATGCTACCGGGACATTACATGCATGTTACGTGGAGTGTACTTATGTAACATGCATCTGAAAAGTGTGTCTTAATATACACTCAAAGATTTAGCCCCAGTGTACATGTACACTAAACAAAGATCATGCATTATAGAGGAATTACTGATGTTACTGGGATGTTACGTACATGTTGTGTAGATATTACTTATGTTACATGTATCTGAAAACTGTGCCTTAACATACACTCAAAAATTTAGCCCCAGAGTACATGCACACTAAATTTAGACAAACAACAAATAATCACAACTTAAATCTTAGATCTTATAATGAACTGTATGTACCAAAACCAAACTTGGAATTATTTAAGAAATCACTATGTTATCCAGGTCCAAAACTGTGGAACTTGATGCCTCTCTCAATTAGAAAGTCTGACGCACTAAAACAATTCAAAAAGCAGTATCTGCTATGGAAGTTCCCTGGTAGCCTGAACTCTACCTTGTCTTGATTTTATTATCATTTCACAATAATTCACAACTAGAGCCATCACTAAATGTGATTAATACCCCCCAAAGACTGCTTTATAAACTGAGGAAGTTCATAGTAACAGAATACCTTGCAAAAAAAACTAAAATAGAAATATTGTTCTTGGCAATAACTCTACAATTAGTCAAGATAGAGTTATGGTTCTTGTACACTGCACTCCTCTCATTGTGCTGGACCATTGTATGAAGTTGTATTGCATTCCAACCAGTAGTTTTCAAGTAATGCTCCAGACAAGGAAAAGTAACAAAGGGCAATAACTCTGTAAATACTTAAGATAGAGTTATGGTTCTTGTACATTGCATTTCCTTTCAATGTACTTGACCATTGTATGAAGTTGTATTGAATTCCAACCAGCAGTTTTTAAGTTATGCTCCCGACATGGAAAAGTAACAAAGGGCAATAACTCTGTAAATACTGAGGATAGAGTTATGGTTTTTGTACACTGCACTTCCTCCCTTCTGTAAATCTGCCATGGATTGCCATCATTTTCCACTGATTTTCATGGAAATCCGTGGCATTTGGTGAAAAAAATGATGAAAATGGATGGAAAGACATGGAAAACGGTGGCATTTTCTAAATTGCCACCGTTTTCCATTGATTGGTGTAAAAAATGCCACCATCTGCCATGGAATAGTAGTGGCAATCGATGTAAATTTGGACTTAGTTTTTTTAAGGGGTGGAAAATGGTGTAAACTACAGACTGCAGTACAAATTATAAGCTAAATCTCTGGACTTAGAAATTTTGCAGAGTGGCAAACAGTGGAAAACACTTCGACTATATTTTGACCTAGACATTTCAGACACAAAGCAGTTTTGATGAGTTTCTTTCTTTAAGCCAAATATTACATAACAATCAGAAACTAGAGCTATCACTAAATGTGATTAATACCCCCAAAAGACTGCTTTATAAACTGAGAAAGTTCGTAGTAACAGAATACCTTGCAAACAAACTAAAAAGAGATATTGTTCTTGGCAATAACTCTGTAATTTGTCAAGATAGAGTTATGGTTCTTGTACACTGCACTTCCTCTCATTGTGCTTGACCATTGTATGAAGTTGTACTGAATTCCAACCAATAGTTTTCGAATAATGCTCCGGACAAGTAAAAGTAACAAAGGGCAATAACTCTGAAATGAGTCAAGATAGAGTTATGGTTCTTGTACACTGCACTTCCTCTCATTGTGCTTCATTATGTATGAAATTGTATTGAATTCCAACCAGTAGTTTTCAAGTAATGCTCCGGACAAGGAAAAGTAACAAAGGGCAATAACTCTGTAATTAGTCAAGATAGAGTTATAGTTCTTGTGCACTGCACTTCCTCTCAATGTGCTTGATCATTGTATGAAGTTGTATTGAATTCCAACCAGTAGTTTTCAAGTTATGCTCCGGACAAGGAAAAGTAACAAAGGGCAATAACTCTGTAATTAGTCAAGATGGAGTTATAGTTCTTGTGCACTGCACTTCCTCTCAATGTGCTTGACCATTGTATGAAGTTGTATTGAATTCCAACCAGTAGTTTTCAAGTAATGCTCTGGACAAGGAAAACTAACAAAGGGCAATAACTCTGTAATTAGTCAAGATGGAGTTATAGTTCTTGTGCACTGCACTTCCTCTCAATGTGCTTGATCATTGTATGAAGTTGTATTGAATTCCAACTTGTAGTTTTCAAGTTATGCTCCGGACAAGGAAAATGCAACAGACCGCCCGACCGACCGACCAACCACCGGGTGACTCCTATATACCCCCCTAAACTTCGTTTTGGGGGTATAATAACAGGTCTGTGCATATACAATGAACTAAGATATAATGTCCAAATAAGATATGGTACAAAACTATTCAATTTGATTTTTTCATAGTTAAATTTTAAATATGAGACTGCAATCAAATTAAATCTATAATTTTTCCTGTTCTGTTTATGATAATTTGGAATTTCACTTTGTTGTGGAGTTAGTTGTACATTTAAACCTGTGTTAAAGACCACCTCCAAACAAAGACCACCCTGCAATTAAAGATCAGTTGGGGGAAAACCATGCACTATTCAATATAATGTGGACACTGTCTTATATCCTGTGAATAAAGACCACCTATCAACAGATATCACTTGAGCTTCTTCCCAGAGAGTGGTCTTTGTTTATAGCATTGACTGTAAACAATTTCAAAACTTACATTAAATCAGAGTGAAATCTTAAAATGCTATATATAACATGACAATGCTTCAGTATAACATTTGGAAAATTTTGTACTGCTAACTTAAAGCGACTGCACTCCAGATGGACAAGTTACGCTAAAAAAAGAAAATTTTCAATTTCAAGAAAACAATTGTCATTACTGTATCAGGGGCATTGTATTATGATAACGTGACAAGTTTTCTAACAAAAGAAACAATTAAAATGTGTTGTTTTGCTTACTTTTATTGTAGAATATATCACCCCGTGACTAACGGGGTGGGCTCTTTGGTATATCAATATTTTTAACTCGCATCAAATCAGCTGATTCCGCAGTGTAGTAGGTTAAGCCTCTGTAAATTTTTTGTAAGCGCAAAGATCCGAGTTCAAAACCTGGCTCGGGTAAATTTTTTTTTTCTACCTTTATTTTTAGCTCACAAAGAAAATAATCTTGATGCTGACAAATTGAATATAAATTATATTGATTTTACCAAAAAATTAAAATTTACTAAGAATTTGGAGTGCAGTCGCTTTAAAAAAAAATCTTTTCTGTTTATATTATCAATCATTATAATTATATCCCTAAGTATTTTTTGCTATATTTAGAAGGGATTTTCATACTTAGTTTGGGAGTCTAAATGTGCATGTACATGCAGTTGTTTAAAATTATGCCTATTGTTCAAATTTCATGAATTTACCTGTTGTTAAAAAAAACTTACTTTAAACTATAATGGAGAGGAAAAGTATGTGTCTATAAGTCAATTCTTTTTCCATTTGTTTTATTATCAACTGAGTACTGTAACTGACCTTTATATTCGGAGGCAAGGTAATTAATCTCTGTGGGGTCATTCAGGGAACTTGATCATAAAAATAGATAGCATGCAAAGATAACACTCAACATCATTCTTTACAATCACCACCTGGAACCTCAGTATCAATTTACAGGAAGCAGGATTTATCAGCCAGATCTCTACAGAAAGCGGTGATTTTGATTTGTTGATTTGAATGTTAGAGAGTGTTTGAACAAGAGTTTGTAAGAAATATTTACATGTGGAAGGAATACTTTTGTGAACTTTGTGCTGAACAGGACAGTATCATTTGTATTTAAAATAATTATTAATCTAAATATAAAATGATGGTTTAAATCACTTGTGTGAACTGAGGATTTGAAAAATCAGCTTATGCAAACAGGAGTAGCTGTGCAGCAGAGGTATACATTTTGAATATTTGATTCATGCCTAATGTATATTTTCTAGAGTAGCAATTATTGAAGCTTTGAAGTAAAATGTTTTCATTAAATGAAACCATAATAGACATGATAGAGATATAATATAATACACTGTAATATTGCAATTTAAATAAATGCATAGACATTTTTTTGGGAACTTAGATAATAAACAAAACCCAGAATCTTAAAAATAATATGAAACTTTTAATTGCAAGTAAACTTGATGACATTTTCACTCCCAGGTGGAATTCTCTTAACCTTATGTATGGTTTTCTTCAGACCAGGTTAATTTTCACCATGCAGGAATGGCTAGAATACTGGTAGGCCAAAATCTGGAGATGAAAGCAAACCAGTCTTGGACCAGGACAGGCTTGTAGTATTAACTTAAGAGGTATGTACATCACCTTATTTTGAGTGTAAACATTGATAACTACAATTTTTCATTAGTTACAAAATAGTTGCCTCATTTCACTGTGTTACCTAACACAATACAGGCCTCGACAGTGTGAACTGAATTCTTAGATGTTAATTGATATCTACAGTCATTCTGAATATTTGTTACTGACTTACTGTATCCCAATATAAGTGCTAATGATACAACAAATTACAACGGCTTGTTATAAATGATAAGGGCCTGCAAATTTAAATTAAAGTTGAACTTTCACAAAGCCACAAGAATAGATACCAATTACTTGTTTGTTTGCAGTATGCATTTGCTTTGTAGAAACAAGTTTTTAATTATTTTTCAGAACATGTTGTGTTCAGCTGGGGGAAGAAAACCACAGATTGTGTAAAGGAACAATGGTCAGGAACGTGCGACGACAGTGTCAGAAACACAATAAGACACAAAAAATTGAGACATTTACAAAGACATTGCTTGCAGTTTATGTAAATTTTGTAAAAAGGTTTCACAACTTTCTTGTTTCTCAATAAATTTCAATTCATTTTGAATCTTTTTTTTTTTAAATTTTAGTAAAAATTACAGAATTCAAAGAGCATGAAGATGGTGGCATTTGGTGGAAATCGACGGTAAATTTTCCACCAATTTCCCAGGTTTTGGGTGGCAAATGTGCCATGAAAATCGATGGAAAATATTTCAATACTCTTGGTGGAAAACAGTGGCATTTTTGCCAACAATTTTCACTGAGGTTATTGATGGAAAACAGTGGCAAACAGTGGCAAAATTAGTGGCATTCGATGAAAAGCGTTTCAATACTCCACCGATGGTGGCACTTGGTGAAAAACAGTGGCATTTTTTCCAACGATTTTCACTGAGGTTATAGATGGAAAACAGTGGCAAACAGCGGCAAAATTGCAGTGGCATTCGATGGAAAGTGTTTCAATACTCCACCGATGGTGGCACTTGGTGGAAAACAATGGCATTTCTGCCACTGATTTTCACTCAAGCTATTGATGGAAAACAGTGGCAAAATTACAGTGGCATTCGATGGAAAGTGTTTCAATACTCCACCAATAGTGGCACTTGGTGAAAAACAGTGGAAAATAGTGAAAATTGATAGACCTTCTCATTGCCTTGCTGTTTTTTCATTGTTTTACACCGTTTTCCAACAAAATTTGCTTGTTTCAATACTCCACCGTTTTCCAGTCTAAATTGATGGCAATCCATGGCAGATTTACAGAAGGGCTCTCAATGTACTTGACTATTGTATGAAGTTGTATTGAATTCCAACCAGTAGTTTTCAAGTTATGCTCCGGACATGGAAAAGTAACAAAGGGCAATAACTCTGAAGTGAGTCAAGATAGCGTTATGGTTCTTGTGCACTGCACTTCCTCTCAATGTGCTTGACCATTGTATGAAGTTGTATTGAATTCTAACTAGTAGTTTTCAAGTTATGCTCCGGACAAGGAAAATGCAACAGACCACCTGACCAACCGCCCACCTGTCCAACCGACCGACCGACCACCGGGTGACTCCTATATACCCCCCCCCAAACTTCGTTTCGAGGGTATAATAATTTTGTATGTTTTGTTTTGTTCATATTGACTGTATTGCTAGTACTGTTTGTATCAAAAGGCCCACATGGAAGATTGGGATACCCAAATGTGTAGCCTCTATAAATAAAGATGTTATTATTACTAGGATGTTACATGCATGTTACATGGAGATTACTTATGTTAAGTGTATCTGAAAACATGCCTATGCACATTTTTTTCAAGTAAAAATCCAGCTGAAATAGGTGTGTGTAAAAAGGGTAGAGGAAATAATAGCATTTAACCCAATCCACCAAACTCTTCCTGCTACCAGTACGAAATACTATCTTTCCAAATATTACTTTTCTTATTTTGACCAGGAGAGTCAATTTTTAAAAAGAACAACTGCATGCAGGAGTTGCTTCCCTTCCACTACACTGCCGAAATCTCTACCAACAACAACAATAACACAAGGGAGATCACTGTGAAGAAAGGAACTATTATTCTATTGGTCCACTTTTTTATTTCTAAAGCACCAACTTCAAATACTAATGCGGCATTATCATTTGTTTAACACATTTAAATGCACAGCGACCGAAAATTGCTTTTATAAAACTATAACCAAAAATACACTACGTGCAGTAAGATGCGCATAATGTCACTTTAAAGGTGCTGCAAATAATTTTTTTTTCCATTATTTTTTGGTAGCACTAAAACAAGAGGGCCATGATGGCCCTATATCGCTCACCTGACTACAATTGGCGATAATAAAAGGGGTCATGATTCTAACATAATTTGTAGAGGTCCACTACACAATTGAGTAAATTGAGTAAAACTCTGGGGAGCAAAAAAGTATATGAGCAATTGACACTTAACAAAACAGAAATACAGAATACAGAAATCATTTATAGTATTCTACAGGGAAAGAGCTGTCCTGACTTTGTGCAGAATGTGAAAGTCGGTGTTTTCATAGACTACTAATTTCATCTTCAATTTTCCTTAAATGATCTGATTCACTGTAGTCATCATTTGTTTGTATGTTATTACACATTACACGAATTCAAGTCTGTCCTGACAAATATTCTGTGCTATGATGGAAAGAGCCTCTGATGGAGTAGGTTCTTGACCAGACGAGAAAAGCTTTCAATTTCAAGTTCCAATGCTACCACTTATATTATTGTGGCCAGATTGAATTCTTTTTCAATATAGTTCCATGGTTCAAGCCTTAACCGAAAAAATGTTTGGAGGCCATGCTGGTATTGAATAACTTTGATATTTTTCTGCACTTGTTTTGTTTTCCTTGATATGTTTTGGACTTTTAGATACCAGTTAAACTATCTATTTAATAAAATACATGAAGAGATTAAAAAGTACAAGTTGTCCAATCTGCTCACAGATTATACACGAGTCCAGTGAATGGGTGTATTTCTTGTTGTATATGGACTCATCATACTCTCAAGTCATTTCTGAAACATGAGGTACGCCGCACATTTCATCATCTCATGCAGGGCAGACTCAATGACTGAACCACTTCCATAATGCCATTATGCATTAGTGAAATATATGTTGTGTTCAATCATCTAAAATATCTAGATGTATTTTAACATCCAATGCTGACACCTGCTATGAGCAACTATATGCTATGTGTATGAACATTCTATTCTAGGACAAGAGTAACTTCCTTGTTCAGGTAAAAGACTCAAATTTTAAATTTCAATAGCACAATTATGAAAATATCTATGAAGTTTCATGATAAAATCTGCGTGGAGTATTAACCAATATTTTCCGTATATGGCAAGAAAACCAACACAGAAGGACAGAACTATATGCCACATTGCATAGTACTAAATTTCAACATATTATATCTACAAGCAAAGGCTAGAGTTCATGACAATTTCTTCAATAGATTTAAGCATTGCTTGGAATCTTTTATGGAGTGGCCTGTGAACTGTTGAAAATTCTTTCATTATCTAGGCCTAACTTTTTTGAGCACTGTCTGGAATATTTTCCAAATCAAACAGTTTTATAGCTCCAACAGTTAATCAGATGAACCTATATCATCAGAAACATTTTCTATCATAGTGCAGAATATTTGCCAGAACAGACTGTAATTTATTCAATGTATAAATCTATTCAGACAAATGATGATTGCAATGAATCAGATCTTTTAAGGAAAATTAACGATGACATGATATGGCTGGAATATTACAAAGTTAATTCAAACCAAAACATCAAGAGTTGTATTAGGTGGCACTAAATTGTGTAACATTTTATCCACGGGTATAACTATACCAAAAATAACAACATATATTGTTTTGAAAAGTGTAAAATTACAATAACAAAAAAGATATTGCATTGATTTCAAAACTGAAACTTCCGAGCCAACCTTTTACCCAAAGACACCACTAGATTTCTCAATGACACCCACAAAATGCTAAAATATTGTTATAATATCTAGCTGTCAAATCAAGAACAATTTACTAGAATATGTCTACAGTGTTGCAAAGAACTGAAGAACATGTATTTTTTTATCTTATTGTTTATAATACCAGCCATACTTTGTATTTTTGAAAGACTTGGGGGCAAGTTTAAGAGTCAGATACAGATACAATGGATTGCAGGTACTAGACCCTACAAAAATACCCCTTGTCTCTTTACATGCCTGGTGTATAGTACCTACACACTCAAGACTACCTTTGGGTTTCTAGCCAGTTGATCTTGATATAGGTGAAACATACTGAAAAGCAAGTCTGAAATTTCCAGTATTGAGGCTAGGATTCAAACTGAGGCCTTCAGATTGGTAGTCTAGATCACTAACCACTGTACCACAGAGCAACCCTGAAGTAATGTAACTGTCGCATGAAGCACTTTCATGTACTTTTCATAAAAATGCACCATTTAATGTAGGTTTAAGGGTTATCTAAATGACTCATTAAAATACATAACCTGATACCAAAATATAAACAAAAACATGAATTTTTTGCAGCATCTTTAATGCCTCACATCAATTCTTTTCTTGTTGTCCTCTTTGTGTACAGTATAGGGAATCTCTGATTTTTTCTATGTGTCACTTTTTTTGTAATGCTACATACCAAATCATCAGCAGGTAAAGTTCTCTTTTATATCCATTAACCTATACATATTTCACAGTAATGCTCCCATTTGATTTTCAGCATTTGATAAGTAGCTAACATTGCAATATTGTGATAGTAAAAATGTTATATTTAGCTATCAATTATATCTAAGGTTAAAAAAATCTAATACAGGTGCAATGAATTTTGTCAAAATGAGGTGTTAAGACATCTTACATCAATAGACATTCCCAAAATTAAATCATCTTGTAATGTTCATTTAAAAGAAAAGGAATGACTTTGAAGCCCAACCAAACAATTTTGTAAATTGTTGCTTCTTTGTATGGTTACATTTGAAAGTCTCGCAAAAATAACCTGAACTAGCTAACTGAAACACCAACTATTTGCAATTATGTTGATGACATAATTCAAGACTTCATTAAACGTTATGACATCATTTTGTGATAAAGTTTCTTCAACATGATTAAAGAACAAGAGCTTCAGATGACAGTACACTCAACGATGCAAAACACTTTGATAGTTAATTGAAAACATTTCTATCATAAAACATTTAACATTTAAACTGTTAAAACTAAATTCATATTAGTCTATGGTCATTTCTTATAACCAAGTCTGATACCTGTCAACACTTTCCTTTCGTTACAAATGAATCAATGATTACTGAGGTAAGATTACACACAACTAAATAAATTCAGTCAAAAGTTATATCATCTGACTTTCATCTTTTGCATAGGCCCCACAGAGAGATGATGCAGCTATAACCAAGGCTTATCAGTACAGGCTTTAGCTTGGAAATATCAGTTGAATATTATTTACTGACCAAAGTAAATTTCAATTTGCAGCTACTATCTATGGAATAGTCTACAATTTGTTGTTAGATAAATAGTATCTCTTACAAATAAAATTGGAAAGATGAGCATTTTTCTGACTCCCTACTGTTGACCCAGTCTGCTACAACTGGTAGAGAGGAAATGATACAATCTTCCTAATCCATAAACATGTCTTTATTCTTGCTCAAGAGCTGCATGTACTTCCAAGGCTTCCCCTGCAAACAATTATTAAAACATTTGACTGGACTGGCTGGCCACACAATTGCAAATACCTTATTAAACCAATACCTAGAACAGAAACAGTAAAGAATACAATTTTTCTTCCTGGATAATATTACATAGAGGATACTAAGGAACTAGAAATATAAAATTGTGTCTGATTATGGCTGTAAGAATCAAGTCAATAATGTCTTATCAGTTTGTAGAGGGCAGTTTACTTTGATATCTATTTACTATGAATAAAATACTAAAATCAACTAGAGCTATCACTAAATGTGATTAATAACCCCGAAAGACTGCTTTATAAACTGAGGAAGTCCGTAGTAACAGAATACCTTGCAAAAAAAACAACTAAAATAGAGATATTGTTCTTGGCAATAACTCTGTAATTACTCAAGATAGAGTTAGGGTTCTTGTTACACTGCACTTCCTCTCATTGTGCTGAACCATTGTATGAAATTGTATTGCATTTCAACCAGTAGTTTTCAAGTTATGCTCTGCGACAAGGAAAAGTAACAAGAGCTGTCAGTAGGACAGCGTGCTCGACTTTTTTAGTGCTTGCCAATAAAACAAAACTTTGACAGTTAATAGCACACAAGACTTCAACTAGGAATTTATAAGTACAAATCAAGAAGAGTTATCTTCTTTTGCTTACAGATAGGTCTTACGATGGTACGTAAGTACTCCAACTTTCAAAGTAATATCTCTATTGGTTAAGTTAACAAGTGGAAATTTTAACTGAGTTTCTAAGTCAAAAAGGGCCATAATTCAAATAAAATCCTTGACAGAATTACCTTCTCCTCCCCATGTTTGGGAATCATGATGGTAAACAAGTATTCCAACTTTCAAATTAATATCTCAAACAGTTCAGTCAAAAAGTGGACTGGTACGAAAAACTTAACCAAGATTCTAAGTTGATAAAAGGCCTTAATTTTTAAAACAAATCCCTGACAGAGTTACCTTCTCTTGCGTACAGATGGGGGTAATGATGTGAAATAGCATTAAAAGTTTCAAAGCAATATCTCAAAGGGTTAAGGTAATAAGTGGATTTTACCCATATTCAATGTATTTTCTAAGTCAAAAAGGGGCATAATTCTGTCAAAAACCTTGACAGAGTTATGTCCTCTTGTCTGTTGATGAAGGTCGTGATGGTAAACAAGTACGGTTAGTTTCAAAGCAATACCTCCAGTGGTTTTGAAATAAAGTGAGGTGGTACGAAAAACTTAACCAAGCTCAATACACTTTCTAAGTCAAAAAAGGGCCATAATTCTGTCAAAAACCTTGACAGAGTTATGTACTCTTGTCTGTAGATGGAGGTTATGATGGTAAACAAGTATGGTAAGTTTCAAAGCCATACCTCTAATACTTTTGAAATAAAGTGGGGTGGTACGAAAAACTTAACCAAGGTGTGACGCCAACGCCGACGCAGACGCCGACGCCGGGGCGAGTAGGATAGCTCCCCTTTTCATAGAAAAGTCGAGCTAAAAATGGGCAATAACTCTGTAATGAGACAAGATAGTTATGGTTCCTGTGCACTGCACATCCTCTCAATGTACTTGACCATTGTATGAAGTTGTATTGAATTCCAACCAGTAGTTTTCAAGTTATGCTCTGGACAAGGAAAAGTAAGAAAGGGCAATAACTCTGTAAATACTCAAGATAGAGTTATGGTTCTTGTACACTGCACTACCTCTCATTGTGCTAGACCATTGTATGAAGTTGTATTAAATTCCAACAAGTTTTATGTGAAATAGTTGCTTTCCTAAATGACTTATAAAGGGTTGTCTTGAAAGTCTATGAATCCCATTTAAAAAGGTGCTATTGAGGGAACGAAATTTGGAAATTAAATGGGACTTACCTAGTAAGACAGCAACCTCCTTAAGGGCTCACACAATGTCAACTCACACTTGGCACATTACTTCTTATTTTGAACTTCAATACTGCTGTTGTCTGTGTAGTGTTACATTGAAGGTGTGAACTGTCCTGCAGAGAGATAACATTTTACTAGAGTGCCGACACTGGTTTAGTACCAGAACGGCCCACTCCCAGAATGACCCAGTCCAGAACAACCTACTTTTAAGTCCAGAATGGCCAACTTCTAAATATTATTAAACTAGCGCTAGTATAGAGTTTTCAGAGTTTTAGGGGATTCTAGTGAACTTTAATCGTTTTTGTTCCTCTATATATGTTGCATGTACATTAAGACACATTGATCAGAATAAAGGTAAGTGATACCTTTTCTTACTTTTATTTTCACAGAATGTCTTCTATTTCATCCATAAAGCTAGTACTGTGAATAATAATTTGATATCTTGTCCTGCAGAAAGTTTAGTTCTTCCTAGAAAAAACTTACGACTGTTCTGGTTTCCAAGTAGTTTTCGGTCCCAAGTAGTTTTCCGGACCTTCTTTATTTCATGCTGCACAGACTTAATGCAGCATTAAATCATCTTAATAACAAGAGGGCCATGATGGCCCTATATCGCTCACCTGACTACCATTTGCTGTAATAAAAGAGGTCATGATGGCCCTATATCGCTCACCTGACTACCATTTGCTGTAATAAAAGAGGTCATGATGGCCCTATATCGCTCACCTGACTACCATTTGCTGTAATAAAAGAGGTCATGATGGCCCTATATCGCTCACCTGACTACCATTTGCTGTAATAAAAGAGGTCATGATGGCCCTATATCGCTCACCTGACTACCATTTGCTATAATAAAAGAGGTCATGATGGCCCTATATCGCTCACCTGACTACCATTTGCTATAATAAAAGAGGCCATGTTTTTAACATAATTTGTAGAGGTCCACCAGACAATGCTAAGTAACATTTCAAATATCTATTATCTGCCTGTTGGCCTTGAGTTTTTTTTTAAGTTTTCCCTATACAAGAGGGCCAAGATGACCCTATATCGCTCACCTTGGTACAAGTCCACTTGCCTGGTGGAAGATCACTAGATAATGTTATATACCAAATAAGTTTTCCTATATATACCTTTGTAAAACAAATGATGCCCCCCCCCCTCCCCCCCGCGGGCAAGGTCAATTTTGACCCCAGGGGCATAATTTGAACAAACTTTGAAGATGTCTAGTAGGCAATGCTACATGCCAAATATCTAAGCTCTAGGCCTTGTGGTTTCAGAGAAAAGGATTTTTAAAGTTTTCCCTATATAAGCCTATGTAAAACTAAGTGACCCCTGGTGCTGGGTCAATTTTGACCTGGGGGTCATAATTTGAACAATCTTGGTAGAGGTCCACTAGCCAATGCTACCTGCCAAATATCTTAGCTCTAGGCCTTGTGGTTTCAGAGAAGAAGATTTTTAAAGTTTTTCCTACATAAGCCTATGTAAAACTAAGTGACCCCTCGTGTGGGGTCAATTTTGATCCGGGGCTCATAATTTGAACAATCTTGGTAGAGGTCCACTAGCCAATGCTACATGCCAAATATCTAAGCTCTAGGCCTTGTGGTTTCAAAGAAGAAGATTTTTAAAGTTTTTCCTATATAAGCCTATGCAAAACTAGGTGACCCCCCGTGCGGGGTCAATTTTGACCCTGAGGTCATAATTTGAACAATCTTGGTGCAAGTCCACCAGACAATGCTACACGCCAAATATCTAAGATCTAGGCCTTGTGGTTCCAGAGAAGAATATTTTTAAAGTTTTTACTATATAAGCCTATGCAAAACTAAGTGACCCCCAGGATCTGGACAATCTTGGTAGAGGTCCACTAGCCAATGCTACATGCCAAATATCTAAGCTCTAGGCCTTGTGGTTTCAGAGAAGAAGATTTTTTAAGTTTTTCCTATATATGCCTATGCAAAACTAAGTCACCCCCCGTGCGGGGTCAATTTTGATCCGGGGGTCATAATTTGAACAATCTTGGTAGAGGTCCACTAGACAATGCAACATGCCAAATATCTAAGCTCTAGGCCTTGTGGTTTCAGAGAAGAAGATTTTTTAAGTTTTTCCTATATAAGCCTATGCAAAACTAAGTGACCACCCCCGCGGGGTCAATTTTGACCCGGGGGTCATAATTTGAACAATCTTGGTAGAGGTCCACTAGACAATGCTACATGCCAAATATCTTAGCTCTAGGCCTTGTGGTTTCAGAGAAGAAGATTTTTAAAGTTTTTCCTATATATGCCTATGCAAAAACTAAGGGCCCACCCGCTGGGTCAATTTTGACCCCCGGGTCATAATTTGAACAATCTTGGTAGAGGTCCACTAGACAATGCTTCATGCCAAATATCTAAGCTCTAGGCCTTGTGGTTTCAGAGGAGAAGATTTTTAAAGATTTTCCTATTTGTTGCCATAGCAACCAGAGTTCTGCATGGAATGGAATTCTTTGAACAATTTTGGTAGAGCTTCATGCAAGGAACATTCCTGCATAGTTTTATCAACATTGGCCTAGAGGTTTCAGAGTAGATGTCATTTGAATCAAAATATTGACGGTCGACGGCCGACGGACAATCATCGATCAGAAAAGCTCACCCTGGCGTAGCCAGGTGAGCTAAAAAAGAAATTAACTGTGATCTCACACACCCTTTGTCAATTCGAATAATCAATAAAAATAGAAACCAATAACAGACAGGGAAATTACCGTGCTTTCATAATAAATTAATTTACTTGTCACATCATTATAGCTGTTCTGGTGATAGTCTGTTCAGAAAGTGGGCTGTTCTGGACCTACACCACAACACTTCCAAGAGTAAGACACTGAGTGTACACCGGGTAAAGACACCAATGGATATTTCACTACAGCACAATTACCATTGATTCAATCTGTATGAAAGGATAATAAATGCAGTCAAGTTTATGTGAATATCGGCAACAGAAATAAGTGCCACATAAGGTCTAACTCGCCATTACTAACCTAGATCAATTGTCTTTAATAGGAAAAATGTGACATGGAACTCTCTCAAACTGGTCTGTAATGCAGCTCAAAGGACAATATCACAATTCAAGTTTAAAGGTAAAAAATAGGCACACAAGATACATTTAAGGATTTTGAGTTGACTTAGCATAGCTGCATGTATACCACAATGTAGTGTAGTTCAAAGGACAATGTCACACTTCAAGTTTATAGGTAAACTAGATGCCCATGTGCTACATGACGTGCTCACCTGCTGTCAAAAGGACTAACTCCTTACCAAATAGAGATAGGTCAAAGTACACCTAAATATTGGATGTAACATGCATGTCGAACCACTGAAAAGTGGTCTTGATTTTTGTCTACCGCCAGTAATAAAGAAGTTACAATATAAACTATTTATAGTAACAACAAAGGGAAGTAATTCTAAAAACAAGGGTACCTCATACCAACATTTGTGCCAGGTTACATCGAAATCCCTCCATGCATGAAGAAGAATTGCTCTGGACAAAGATATTCTTGAATTTGACCTTTAAGTGTGACCTTGACTTTAGACCTAGGGACCTGGTTCTACTATTCATGATCGATAAACACTTACTTCTACTAGTTTCGAATCCAAATCGGTTCGAACTTTCATACTTTTCCCGATTTTTTCCCGATTTTAACCTGATATCGTAAAAATCAAGGCATATTCATGACCAGGAACAGACTTTTCGATATTCCTCACATTTTTCCTGTTTTCCCGGTAGCGTGGGAACCCTCACTCAGCATGTGCCAACTGTAGCATCCTCATGCATTGAAGGATTTTGAGTTGACTTGGCAAAGCTGGATGTATACCACCATGGGACAATTGGGAACAGAAAGATGAAAGGTGACAATCAGATGGTGTAACAAGATATTTATCTACAATTCATAAGGTTTGCATTATTCCTGATAATATAGCTAATAATGTGCATGAGAACAGAGTTCTGTGAACAATCTGTCCACTGTACCAAGTCAATTAAAAATTATTCTCTGTATAAGGAAGTTACAGCCTAGACAAAGTCTCAGTCTCATGTGTCTATTTTTACTTTATTCTCTAAGTGTGACCTTGACCTTTGAGCTACGAACCTGTGTCCTGCACACAACACACTGTCCCCATGTGGTGAACCATGTCAATTCAAAATCTTTCAATTCATGACAAAGTCACAACCTGGATAAGCTCATCTGGGCAGACGCACTCACAGTAAACTCCCAAACTGACAACAGTCAATACTATGTTGACTAATTGCCAGCAGACTGGACAAAATTGTTCATTGTTTGAATTACTTACTTTCTCAAAGGAATGTTGTGCATGTTTTTTTGGAAGGTGTGGCAGGAGCAAATAACAAAGGTGTCCCTCATGATTGAAAACTGGAATTCTTTGGTGAATGGTACAGATGTGTATTCGCATCTTCAAGAATTTTTCCATTTACCTGAAAATAAAATAAAACAAGAAGACGCGGCAATGCCGCCAAAGCAGGTTTAAACGGCGCCTGCAGAAATTGTAAAATTAAAAAAAAAAACAGTCATCTTAACTCCCCCCTATTAACAGTGCCCTTGACCTTGACCATTATGACCTTAACCCCAAAATTTTTTTTGCTACAATTTAAAAACTTTAAAAAAAATTACATTTTTAGTAACAGTGACCTTGACCCTAGTGACCTTGACCCCAATTTTTTTTTGCTTGAAACAATCTAAAAACTAAAAATAAATAAAAATCTATTTTTAGTAACAGTGACCTTGACCTTAACCCTAGTGACCTTGACCCGAAAAAAAATTTTTTGCTTAAAAGACTAAAAACTTTAAAAAAAAATCTATGTATAGTAACACTGACCTTGACCCCAAAAAAATGTTTTTTGCTTGAAACAATATAATAACCAAAATCAAATAAAAATCTGTTTTTAGTAACAGTGACCTTGACCTTGACCCTAGTGACCTTGACCCCAAAAAAAATTTTTTTGCTTAAAAGACTAAAAACTAAAAAAAAAAATCTATTTATAGTAACACTGACCTTACCTTGACCCTAGTGACCTTGACCCAAAAAAAATTTTTTTGCTTGAAACAATCTTAAAACTAAAAATAAATAAAAATCTATTTTTAGTTACAGTGACCTTGACCCCGAAAAATTTTTTTTGGTTTAAAACAATCTAATTACTAAAATC
>JAFMSR010000001.1:50940015-51367515 GCA_022818135.1 Saxidomus purpurata
GCAGTGAAATAGTTTGACTTGGGATTTTCAAATATTGTCAGTTTACACCTTGCAGGACAACTGTGGAATGTCAAAAGAGACAAGTTATTTAGAATATTTTTAACTAAGTACTGATGGTTTCTTAGAATAATATCTCCACTTCGACCACCCAACCAGTTGTGCTAAAACATCATAATTTTTTTGATCTAGTTGATCTTTGAAGAACTCTGGTGGCCATAGCAAGTGAAGAGATATTTTTGAAAAATGTTTTACTATGCTATCATCTCTTTAAATTTCCGGTGACATATGATGTTCAAATAAGATACAAATTATTTATAAATTTTAGATTTACTTTTGAATGAAAAATTATTTAAATTTAAATAGGAAGTATGAGGTACAATGGAAGAACTGTATTATATTTTTTCTAGGCGATTTCGAGAGATTAATGAAAACAACATGAAGAAATTTATAGATGAGAGGAAAAGATTGACAATGAAACATTACAGACGGGTGGAACAGCTGAAAAATACGCATCAGGAACAACTCGATAAATTTGCTAAGGAAACTGCTAAGGTAAGTACAGACATATGTCGTACTTATACACACGATGGGCACATGATGTAATAGAATCTTTTTCTCCACTTAATAAAACTCAGTTAAACAACATTGCTTCATCACAGCTTGTTGAATTCTTTCCTTTCATATTGTAGGACTTGTGTACTGTGTTTTCTGAACATATTTGTTCAGAGCCAGTTTTTAGCTCTACAGGACAAAGTCTAGAGCTTATGCCATGGTGGTTTGTCTATCGTCTGTCTGTCCATACACTTTGCCTTGATAACACTCTACAGGTCACAATTTTCAGTTGACTTTCATGAAACTTGCTCAGCAGGTTGCCTCCACCCAGTAGATGATAAGTATTGTTTGATACGTATTGTTTTTGGGGTCAGTGGGTCACAGGTCAAGGTCACAGTGACCCAAACTTTAACAATCTTTTCGGCACAATATCCCAGGATCTATATGACCCACAGTCTTAAAACTTCATATAATAAGTGATCTTACTGAGTAGAGTGATCCCTATGTGATCCCTACTGATTTTGGTTTTAGTGGGTCATAGGTGAAGGTCACAGTCACCTCTGTTAGCTTTTCCTTGATAACAATCTTCAGGTCACAATTTTCATTTAACTTTCTTGCAACTTTCTCAGAAGGTTGTCTGCAACCTGTAGATGATCCCTATTGTCTTTGAAGTCAGTGGGACAAAGGTCAAGGTCACAGTGACCCGAACTTTGAAAATTATTTCCACTCGGTAACTTTAGATCAGTATCACCCACAGTCTTTAAACTTCATAGGATGATTAGTCTTACTGAGTAGATGATTCCTGCTGTTTTTCAGGTTAATGGGTCGAAGGTCTAGGTCACAGATACCTCCGTTTGCTCTTCCTTATAACACTACAGGTCACAGTTTTCATTTGACTTTCTTGCAACTTGCTCAGAAGGTTGCTTGCAACCTTTGAGGTCTAATTATCAACAACACTCTTCAAATTTCATTGGATGATTGGTCTTACAGAGTAGATGATCCCTTCTGTTTTTGGGGTCAATGGGTCAAGGTCACAGTGAACTCTGTTAGCTTTTCCTTGATAACATTTCAAAAAATAATTCACAAAACTTACTTGGAACAGTCCAGTCAGTCCAGAAGAGAAGTTGAGAAGATTGTAGAAGAAATCGCTTAAAGATAGTCAGGCATAAATGAAACAAATTTTGTGAATTTTCAGGAATTGGATGTAGCAGATATGGTGCGGACTGAAGCGAAGTTAGCTACAAAGCCAGAAACGGATGTATGATACATGGTTACGTGTAGGTCACATGATCACCCACCATCGGACAGTTATCATTTACCAGTTATTGTGTCAGGTGTTGTACCCTCTAGATGTATTATAGAGAAATATGATTTCGACCATACCAAGATTTTTCTATGTTTTATGTTAATTGCTTACCAGAAAATGGCAGTCTGTGTTCATGAAGAGATACCAGTATGTATGGAAAAAAGGTGTAGTACATTTGTATTACATAAGATTTATTTTGTTTAAACAAATTGCTTTTATATTCTTAGTGATTGAGACATGGCATTGTTGCCATTTTACAATACCCAATAGATTTTATATAGAATTATATAGATCTTGCCACGTCTTTAGAAAAAAGAAGCTGCGTCTAGTCAGTAATATCTAACATAGCAATAATTTGGTATGATCTTACAGGGGAACTGTGTATATAAGATAAAAAGTAGAAACCATGTATGTGGTTAGAAAGTAGATTTTCTATTTTACTATATATCATAAAGTTTTATCTTGTATGCATTCTGATAGCTAGGGAATATTGAAGTAGTTACAGCCCTGAAAAAAAGGAGTCTTGGGGGATCAGCAGAATTCCTGTGTTGGTTGTTGTCCCTTCTTGCTATACATTCAGCATTTAATGCAATGAGATTTGGCAGACATGGAAAGTCTTCATGTATGTCTGTATCTAGGTCTTGTAAAGTTATTGCCCTTAAACTGAAATAGATTTTACTTACAGCAACACTATTTCACGGTTTATAAGCAATTTTTCAGTGAAACTTTACAAACAAAATTACATGAAGAATTGTGGTTACAATAAATAGTTTTCATATCTTTACAAGCCACCTAAGAGTTATGGTCATTTAACTTCTTTCGTTACTGACATACCAAGCTAAATGAGGCTTTGTGGTACTGACTACATTTACAATGTTCAGTACATCTGTACTTGTCAGTCAACTTGGCACTCCTTAGGGCAGTGTATCTGGCAATGGGCCAATGTTTTCTCATGTTTTATACAAGGCAATAGTATGGTACATGAAACTTAGATGTTGAAAAACTTCTTCAGTTTTCAAGGGATTGGAAATATATTGGAAAATACTTTTTGGTACTTTGGCTTTAAGTTTTAAGAGTTATTTTCTAAGGCAATACATACTTTGCTATTAAATTCAGGGGGAGGAATGATTTTGTCCTTGATACCTACCAAAGGGTTGTTACAGGGGTTGTAATCAGCATCAGAGATAGACCTAGATTTTTAGGTGTAAATGATTCTTTTAACTATTAAGATGTTATTATTAGGGTTTTAAAAGTTTATGAATGATAATAGCTGTTTTTTTGTGCATTAGGAAATTTATTATAATTATGTCATTGTTTAAAGTACCTGTCCTGAACTGTTCTTTCTATCAGAATGGATGCCATTCTTGAACATAACTGATTGTTACTGTGCACAATAATTAAGTTATAGTATCCTTCAAAAGTCCGCACTACAGTATGGTCAAATAGGATTTTTAAAACTTACTGAATGCTTTGAAAATGTTGAAGAAATAATATAATACTGAATTCTTCCTCTAAAACACAAATATCTAGCTTACAACAGTAGATATTCGGGTCTTTATCTGGGATAGTAACAAATTATTGTCATTCAACAGAAATACAACTGTTGTCCTGATTTATATACATGTATATTAGATATAGAGGATTGACCCTAAAACTTGTAACTTCTATATGAAATAAAGATAGACTTACGCCAGTTTTACAGTCAACCCTCGCACTATAACTTTAGTAATATGCAATTTTCTATGAGAACAGATCAGTGCAGAATCTATTTTTAAAGATTATGATGGTCACTTTGCTGGCATATATCAGTTTGATGTGAATTGAAGTTAAATTGTCCATTAAAAAAGACCATACTGGATAACAGCTGAGTAAGATGCTTCAAACAAAGTATATGCTTTTAAAACATGTAAGAAATGATTTTACTGGCAAATGGAAATGAAAATAGATCTAACAATATGGAATTTCAATTACACTAAGATGTATATAACATTAAAGGTAAACATGTTGCTGCCTATCTTGCTCAAACACACAACATACAAGATGTGTTCCAGAAGTTGGTGGACTTTTGTTATAACTTAATAACAAATTTTGATACACTGAAAAACAAATTACATTACGGTTTAGTTTAATCTTTGCTGAGTTGAACAATGGCAAAATTTCAAAAAAAATATTATATTATTAAATCTACCATGCCACTTGAGACGTACTGCACTTTAGTTTTTTCAATTTCTGTAACTTAAAATATGTCTATATTGGTGTTTTACCAATGGACTGGCAAAACTTTGTCACCTCCTGCAACTGTGAGTCACTAGTTGACATCTTGATGATCTTGACATATGCACAACTCATGTTGTTTGCAGAGTGTCTCAGCAGCGGAAAATGTTTAAAATTTACAGGAAATGATGTTGCAACATTACGCTGACAGCACATGAAAAGTGTAAATTGTTATACTTTGTGTTACATGGATCTAAGTTACATCTAACATCATGAAAATAGGCTTGTGGGCAAGGTGGGCATTAATTATGTTTCTAAGGAAACATATATCTATTGTCTTATAGGGTATATAATAATCATTTTATTACAAATGAAATTGATAAAAATCAGAGTTATTTAAATATATGTTAAAATCAGCATTTTTACTAAAACAATTGAAGAGATATGAAGAAAAACCATAAACTTCTGGAACACCCCTCATATAAGCTTGTTTTACTGTAACACATCCCTAGTCCAGATGCAATAATTATTTTTAAACTGTGACCCTTTTTGTTGATTTTAAATTCACTTCTGATGGCACTGATATAAGATGTACACTGAACTAAACAAGTATACAGATTGAGAATACTTGTACAGATAATGTTTTTGTATTGATTACTGGAAATATTTTTATGTGTTTCTATTTAAAAATTGAGATGGTATTATTATGCATTGCTCACACTGTTGTGAATCTGTCCTGCTGTACTTTGTGAAGTCTTTGTTAGAAATGTTCTACTAATTTAAGGACAGGAGACATTTCTTTTTCTAGTCTTATGTCATTTCATGAATTCCATGGTCATATAATAATACACATTGATCTAACTTATGCATTGTAACGCACTTCCATTGTGATATCAATAATGATTGCTTATGTTACTTAAATTACAGCGGTTAAATAGCATAAATTCAGTCAAAAAATCGAACAATGTTTTATTATGGCATTCTCGCAGATAGTGCTGTTAGAATAGGATTAAACATTTAGTGATTTGACATTGACGACAGTATAAACATTTTTTAATAGTCTCAAATTTTTTTAACATGTCTGGCTAGCATCATTGCCATCGAAATATTTGCGACCATTTCATGAATATCAAATTGACTAAACAATTTACCCTATATTTTAGTCTAGTGCATTGTTTAAAATAGAAATGATAAATAACACAATTTGAATACCTGAGTTTTCATGTGCAAACAAAATGAAAATGCTTGAATTAAGGTGTGTTGTAAAATTTTTGGTGTACTTTTTCATAGCATTTTTTGTCATTGCGAAACATTGGATACTTCATTTAAGCTTACTCAAATGCGTGTGATGATAGCTAACTTCCTAGTGTATCTGCCTGCCTGGTAATTCCAGCTGTATATTAAACAACAGTGCTCTGTTTCTAAGAACTTAGTGCTTCCAGAACATCTTCAGTTCCGATATTGTAAATCATATTGTGTTGACAAAAATCTGTGTTGTTCCAAGTTAGCATGAAACTAATATATGTGCATATCCGTAGAGAAATCAGTCCATATGACTCCTGCTTACCACTCAGTAATAAATATTGTATAAAAAGATCAGACGTCTCTCTACATAGTAAAAAGGCTGTTTGCTTCCTCTGACATTTGCTAGATTTCCACAGTTTGTGAAAATATAAGTATGTTATGTTATACTTGTCTCCTGGACCCGGATCCATGTCCAGTTTAGCAATATGAAATGTTGAAATTGCTGTTAACTTAGTGTTGTGATAAGAAACTCAGTATCATGCACATCATTTATGGTGTACAGTGGAACTTCCAAAAACCGGAACCTTCAAAATACCCGAAACTTCTGAAAAACGGACGATTTGTTAAGTCCCGAAATTTCCTCCTCTTTTTTTCTATGTAAAACGTAGTTCCAAATACCGGAACTTCCAAATTCTAAATATTGGACGATATTTTCGTAAATTTTGACTTATCTCAGTACAAATTGTCTTCCAAAAACCGGACACTACAAACACTCGAATCATAAATTAATTGCCTCCGGCAAAATGATTGCCATTGTCTGGCCAATTAATGGTTATCGTTTATTTTGACAGGTGTTAGAATCACAACCTGTCAATCAAAGGATTAAGAATGTAACATTATACTGTAATTATTAGATAATGATATCGAATAAAGAAAGGATCAGCAGATTAATGTTAGGTGAGTGAAAATTGAGAAAATTTATTTGGACCAAAATATAAATAAAATAAATTGTATCATATTTGAAAAAAAATGCTAGACGACACAGTTTGAATACCTGAGATTTGAACTGTCCCTAAAGGACAGAATTAAAATAATTCTTGAATTGGTTCTAAAACCAACTCTTGAGGTGTACTTTTTATATTTTTGAAATTTATTTAACATTGATACTTGATCAAAAAATTTTCTTGAAGTACAAATGTGTCTTATTTTCCTGCCTGGTAACAGCCGTAATTAACAACGTGCTGTTTTGAGAACTTAGTGCTTCCTGTATATTCCATTTCATGCTGCAATATGTGTAACAAGGGTTACAATCACTTCTATGCATTAAAACCTAAGGACTTCTTCAAACCATGAAGAACCTTTGATTATCTCTCCCTTTATCAGTCCAAATGACCCTACACTTCCAAGAATAAATATTTTCCAAAACTGAACTTTTCTGCAGGTAACCAGGTCTGTTTTGGAACTTCTACTGTACTTATTTCCATTTCCAGCATACATTTTATGTTAAATCAAAACATTTTGCTGTTTATTTACTATTTGAAGAAATACACTGTCTTCCAGTATCTTCAACATCCCAGTCATGCAATTTCCAAAAAAATTAACAGATTGTTTAGTATATCAGCATAAAAATCTCTTATTTTTTGCCCATACCAATGTGACTAGTGATGAGGAAAACCCTGATGAAGTTTTTTGAGGTATTGTTTCATAGACAACTCTTACAAGAGAATCTCATTAATTCAGCAAGAAATTCACATCCAAGTTTCAGAATAGACATGCGATAAGGTTTCACAGCAGAGAATAGAAATGAAATGGGGAGAAAGTGCCCGTTAGAAAACAGGAAACCTTACATGACTGCCAAATGTATCAAATCCCAGCAGGGGTTCATTCTGATACGGCCGGTTGGTGAGCTGCCAGCTAGTTAAATAATGGTTACCGTATGCCTACCTGCCTGGTGCCTGGCATTAAGAAGGTAATATTATACGGGTAAAAGTGCTTAGAAAGAAGGTGTCTAATAAGTCAGAAATGGCTAGCCCTTTAATGTAGGGGTGACACTATAATAAAAAAACTTTACTTTGGACCTATTACATTAATTTGTATACATTCTGGAGAGTAATTCAGAGTTTTAATGGTCCTTTCATTGTAGTGTTTCTTCTCATGTAAAGTACAACTTAATAATTTCATAAATAAGTCGTCATGTTAATAATAAACAACTATTTGACTTGATGATTCATAAAGTTGTTGAAGATACTGGAAGTTGTTTCATTTCAAATATTGATAGTTAATTGTCAACAAATGTCATTGATTTAAGAGTTGTTGTCCTGAATATGAATGAAATCCCACAGAGCATAATACTGTAGAACTTGGGGACACTATCATGTATACCATTTATGCTAATAGGTTAATAAGTGATACAATCTACTCTAGTTAATGATCGGCACTAAGGATTTAGTCTCAAACCTTGATGACTTTTGATTAACTATCCTTTATTATGGTCCAAGATGACAATCTACAGTCTGTCCAACCTAGTCATTATACCCCCAAAACAGTTTAGGGGTATGCAGGTCCCGGTGGTTGTTCGGTCGGTCGGGAAGTTCGGCGGTCTGTTGCATTTTCCTTGTCCGAGCATACATTTATGAAACAAAACTTTTTGCTGTTTATTTACAACTTCAAGCAATACACTGTCTCAAGCACTTCAACACCAAGTGCAGTGCAATTTCAAGAACAATAACTCCATTCTTGACTATATTACAGAGTTACTGCCCTTTGTTACTTTTCCTGTGACTAGTGCATAACTGGAAAACTACTGGTTGGAATTCAAGGCATGCTTCATACAATGTTACAAGAGAATCGCATTGAAAGTGCAGCAAAAACTATAACTCCATCTTGACTAATTACAGAGTTATAGACCTTTGTTACTTTTCCTTGTCGGAGCATAAATAATGGGAAAAGTACTGGTTGGAAAACAGTACACCTTACACTACCAAATGGTCAAATCCCATTGAGGGGATCTGCAGTGCAGAAGAACCATAACTCCATCTTGACAAATTAATGGTTATTGCCCTTTGTTGCCTGTTGCCTTGATTGGAGCATAGTACTTCGGGAAAAATACTGCTTAGAATTCAATACAATTCTCATAGTCAATAATGCAAGCCCAATGAGTAGGAGGTGCACTGTATAACAAGAACCTTAACTCTTTATTGACTATTATCTCTGAGAGTAATTCAGCCTTTTATGGTCCTTTCCTTGTTGTGTTTCTTAATTCAAGTACTAGTGGAATAATTACAACTTAATACAATGTTCAAGTACAATAAGTCGAGTCATGTTAATAATAACCACAACTCAATCTTGACTTGATGATTCATAGAGTTATTGGCCCTTTGTTACTTGTCTTCATTTCAAATATTGAAAACTAGTTGGAATTGTCAATACAACTTCATATTAAATGGTCCTGAATATGAATGAAACCAAGTGCATTGTACTGTAGAACCTTGGACTCTATCTTGACACAATGTACATAGTTATTGATTGCAATGATAATATCTCTTTTTAGTTAATGTCTGCACGGTATTCTGTTACTACAAACTTTCTCAGTTTTTTTAAAGCAGTTTTATAAGGGTATTAGATCACATTAAGTGATAGCTCTAGTTAGTTATACATGTGGGAAAATGTAATGCATATTGTACATCTGGTGTAGGGGATGAATCAAGTACTGTCATGTAAACATTTACATTTTTAAGTACAAACATCAAATATCAAGTAACAAGAATTTCTTGACACGTTCTTTCATTACAATAATTTAAGAGAAATAATTAATTTTGATTTTTCTAAAGGGCTATAATTCATATGTAAGTAAACATTTGAAATTTGTACACATTTCTTGAATGTTGTTCCATTTGCCAGTAGACTTGTTCTCAGCTTGGACAGGGTTGAGACTGCTGGTTTTCACTCCAAAACACAGTCTTGAAGAAGATATGCAGAACATTTTCCCATTGGTATAGTATTTAAGTATTCCTAATAACAGTACATTGTGTGTCCCGAATTTTGAACATGGTGCTTGTTATTTATGTTTGTTTGTTTGCTTCCAGGATCTTTAAAATGTAATACCTGTTGGGATAAGCAGTTACTTACTTTTTGATTTTAGTTCTTTTTGTTTCTTAATTTATTTTTGTTAATTTTATTTTGTAAAACAGCCATTACAGATGTGAAATCAAGACACAATTTTTTGTCCACAAAGTTATTTTTTTCTGAATAGGTTTAAAAAAAATAAATTTTACCATGTTTTTTTTACAAGTGAGGCCTGATCTACTATGCTGCACTTGTGCAGTGTGCTACATGTCCTGTGTTTTACGTACCAGACTAGTTCAGTGGAAGACAAAATGTCCATATTTTTGTTCATATACTGTTGTATACATTGCATTGTTGTAATGGGAGAATCTCGTAACATCCATGGTGTTCATGAATTATTTAATATTACATTATTTCACTGCAATAATATAAATGCATACCATTTGTCTTTATTGATGCCCATGCCCTAATCAACATGCAGGGAGATAAACCATAGTGATAGGAAAGGGTATAAAGTACTCAGAAAGGTAAAAGTTTACTTAAAAAGTGTTAGAAATGTTAGCACCATTTGTTTTGAATGCCAAGTTAGTCAACCTGACGTTACTAAAGAACATACCTTACTCTGTGCTGTACTAACAGCTGGTATCTAGGGCAGTTAATGGTCATACAGAAAAGAGAAGTTGCAACACTGTTTACCATGCAGGGGTCTGTAAACAACCTGGGCCATGGGTACGAGTATTGATTAATATGATAATTTCCCCTTATTTTATTGTACATGACGCAAATTAAGACATGAAACAAAACATTACTTAAAATTATATTAAACTGCCTTTTAAATAAGTCTTTATTGTAAACATTGCATTGTTAGAGTTGTGTAGTATTTCAGCTACAAAATTTATGCATTTTTTGTATAAGAGAGATCGCCGTGACAACACAAGATTGCTGGTGGGCGATATCAGTTTTGTTTACAATGCTTGTGTATTGGAAATGAATTTTTGAATTTTTGTAACTTTTTTGCTAATCTGAAGGATATTTGTAATTAAAAAAGTTATGAAATGCCCTTGATACTTATATTTTCACATTAAAATATCTTTTTTTTTAAAAATACCGTTTTTAATGACACTTGATTTTTCATAATGGCTTGTTGCTGCTATAACTATTTACAAAAACAGTGTTAGTAACACACTTGCGAATTTTTCAATTTGTATCTTAACAAAAATGAAAATAATGTATAAAGTGTATATTTTATTAGCTTTCCAATGATATAAAACTTTTTAAAATATCTTTTGTTTTAAAAAAGTTACGGCCTTTAAAAACACACACCTAGTAAGACAAAAACTTGGACTACCAACCGCTGCCCATCGCATTGATCTCTTATCAATAGAAAATATTGCGTAATAAAGCGTTTTGTTTGCAAACACGATCACTCCTATATTACCTTGCTTGCACCACTCGGCTGAGGTAACACATAGCTTATGGATAATGCGCTGTAGAAGAAGTATTTCTACCAGTAATGGTTATGTGCAGTACCAAATGAATATTTATGATGTTACAAGTCGTATTTTGTACCACATAACTGACGTTTATCAATGCTATTGAACTATAGTGCACCATATCCATGTTATCAGTCCTTGAGAACTTCAGCGCACAATTTAAATAATCAAATGTTATCAATGCAACAGCTTGCTGCATGTGACCCATGCTATCAACATTATGGTACTATAGTGCTACACATACTCTTGTGGTTATATAGCTTATTACACACCACATAACCCATATTATCAACGCAATGGTACTAATTATAGTGCTACATACTACAACCATATCCAGTTGTGTGGTACTACAGTGCGACATACGGTTTGTGTATCCAGTTGGTTGTGTGGTACTTCAGTGGTACATATAATCTGTGTATCCAGTTGTGTGGTACTACAGTGCTACACAGCCTGTGTATCCAGTTGGTTGTGTGGTAATACAGTGTTATATACAATCTTATGTATTCAGTTGTGTGGTACTACAGTGCTATAACAATCAGTGTACCAGTTGTGTGGTACACAGTGCTACACAATCTTGTGTACAGTTGTGTGGTACTACAGTGCAACAGCCTGTGTATCCAGTTGGTTGTGTGGTCACGGCACATAAACTGTGTACAGTTGGTGGTACTACAGTGCTCACAGCCTGTGTATCAGGGTTGTGTGGTACGCAGTCACAATAATCTTGTATCCAGTGTGTGGTACACGTGCAACAGCCTGTGTATCCAGTTGGTTGTGTGGTACTACAGTGCTATATACAATCTTGTGTATCCAGTTGTGTGGTACTAAGTGCTATATACAATCTTGTGTATCCAGTTGTGTGGTACTACAGTGCTATATACAATCTTGTGTATCCAGTTGTGTGGTACTACAGTGCTATATACAATCTTGTGTATCCAGTTGTGTGGTACTACAGTGCTATATACAATCATGTGTATCCAGTTGTGTGGTACTGCAGTGCTACATATAATCCACACAATGCTACAGTATGTTACACAGCATTATCAATGCTGTGGTTGTAAAGTGCAGCACATAAGCTATATCATTAATCCTTTGGTACATAGCCTATTATTATTGTGTTTTATCAGACAATTACATGATCTGTGTTGAATAATAAATATTTATAAACCAGTATTTTTGTACTGTTACAAAATATTGTTTGAACAGTTTTACAGGTTGAACAAATATCTGTCTCTTATAGTGCAATATTTGTTGTTTTTATTTGAATTTAGTTGCCATATTGTTAAGGTGCTCGTACTAGTTATCTCTTATCTCACAGGTCTTCTCCTATGTTTAGGCATTATTTCTGTTATATTATGTATTTCCCACTTATATTAGTGTTCTGCCTTTTACAGTGCATTTTGTTTACCCTTTTGTGATTATGTAGGCGTCATGATTTCTGAAATAAGGGAGTCATTGCAATAGCATTTTACTTTTTATTTCTTTACTTGTTAGTGATTTTGTTTTCTATATCCTCGTAATCTCATTAAAAGGTATTGATCAAACTTATCTCAATGTAACTTCTCTGCTACATTATAATTAAAATGCAAATTCAGTATGTTGTAGAGTTTTACCCCACCCACTTTTCTACACCTGAAATCAGAATTTCGGAAGTATACAATTTATTCAAAAACACTAAAACTAAGAACCTTCAGAATATTTTTATATGGCCAAGTAACTGTGTAAGCTTATAAAAAAGTGTGAAATTTAAGGAGAAACGTCACTAAGTACCTTAATTTTTAAGTAGAAAACTAATTTGTAGTATATTACTTTAGAAAAATGTGGGTCTAAAAGAACTGTCAAGCATATTGGAAATGTTTTTCTTTCTGTGTGTTTGGTATGTATTAGATATACAAACATAACAGATTATTCTGATATAGATGTAGAAATTTATGCAAAGTGTAAACTTTAAAAACAACACCTTCAAATTTAGAAATAATTATGCACAAAATTCATTGACAATTTTAACACTAGATTCATTATCTTAAACTAAATTTTCAAATGAAGCCAGTCTGTTGAACTCGGTTTCATTTAAGGGCATGATGGTAATTTGCATTTGCATATTGACTTACTGTTTTTGCTTACATAGAATAAATCATGTGTGCTCTTCACCTTTGTTAGGTTTATTCAGGTTACGATCGAGTTGTTCTAGAGTCTTGAGAATCATCAGGACTATCATGAAGTTATGCAAGATAGATTTGCAACATAAAACTTGTCTAGTACTAGCTTTTAGCATCGGTATTGCAAGAGTTGTCCCATATAACATCAGGTAAGCGTCACCTGAATGATATGGTACATTATTTTATAGTACTGTGTTTACATGTGTATTTCATGCTGACAACTGTTAAATCTATAAATTAATGTGTTTTTTTTTTGTCTATAATATGTGATAATTTTGTTACTTCTAGTTGTCTATGATGTAGAATAAATACTTGAATTCTAACAGCTTTTGTTACATTTTCTTCTGTTATATCTCTGTGTTCATGGTAACAAGTACCTCCAAATCTCTGTGTTTATGGCACAAGTACATTTACCATCAAATCTTCCAAGCAGCCAGCCAAAGGAAGCTGTGCAGGTGGCTGAAGAAGGCAGTTCATTTATCTGTACATTTACCGGTAGTCTAATTATACATGTTTGAATCAAAGTGTCAGCTGCCTTGGGCAGGCAGTTCTTTAATCCAAGTGACTGGAGTTCAAGTCTGTGGTAAGTCGAGATAATACAAGGTATTCCTAACTAATGCTAACTGTACTGGCTTTTCTGTCGGTCAGAAATCTAGAGAGAAAAAAAGCAAGTTGCAAACAAAACAGTCTGATTCTAGTTGTTTGCATATCTTGCCCTCTCAACAGCTATAAAGTATAAAAATGCAACATATTTCCGAGGTTTTGGTCATAGCTGCTGGAATTAACAACAATATGGAACAACCTTCCACACTTTTCAAAGGATTGATCATAAAATCACATTTACTGTCACTGAAAGGTGCAGTCACTGGTCAACTCAAATTGACAATGTCGGTTACTAGTTTACTACAGACCAGTAATCTTACACAAGATAGAATAATGCAACAAATCAAATTGTGTAATTTTATTATTTTTTTTAGACAAAACATACAAAAAACTAAAATAGTCCTTGTTCCAAGTAGTTAACTATATCACAGACAAAATAGTGCATAACAATACAGCTAAAAATTATAAGGCTAGTATGTTGTGATAGCTATTGGCTGATTGGTCCATCAACACCACTGGTTTGATTTGACACAGTCCCACTTCTATTAGGCAAAATAGAATGACTACTGGTACAGCAAACAAATATTTATGTGAACCATTGCCACTACTGCTCAGTAGATAATTATGAGGAAGTATGTGAAGATGGTAGCATTATATTCCAATGCTCCACATTATAACTAACTGAATTACTGCTGCCTTTGACAAACTAATACTCCATATGTGAACTTCTGACTGATAGCACATGAAAAATAAATCAAATAAACCCCAATAGCAGCAGGGTACAACCCTTGATTTGTAAAATATTCAATGATATTTGTACAGAAGAAAGTTCACATGTAACTAAATCTTTTGTTGCTATCAAGTCATGTCCTTGATAGGAATAAGAAAATCAGGATCGAAATGGTCTCTCAAAACATGCAAAAACTTTATCAAGAGTTGATTGATAATATTAAAGTTCCGGACTTTTAAGGACAGTACATGTATTGTGAAATTTAAAGTATCCTTCATGTTGGCCTTGTGAAATCATTTTGGAATTGCAGTCTGCAACATTTACTTAGCATTGCAATGACATCTGCACAACACTACCCAGAGTTACAGCGAAACATCTTGTTCTGTCCCTGCATGTAATACTCGTACAATACTTTCTTGGTTTGAACCGTTGAATGGAAGACAAGTATCTAAACAAATGTTTAAGAGAACACTATAAGACCTGTAAGGAGTTGATTCAGTTTAGGCCAGTGGTATACAGACAGGTGTCGTTAAAAATTTCTTTTGGTTGAATGACTCCACAACTATTTACTGTTTAATATTGCCTGACCAATGATAGGTCCCCATACATTTTGTATTAAATATTAAAAATATAGGCTTCAATTCATGTTTGCAAGACAGTTTTTTCAAACGTCTTTGTAACATGTGCAGGCCATATGTGTAATGTCAGAGCTGCCGTTAGTAAATAAACCAATTAGTAATAGTTAATATCTGACAAAGAACAGTTCCCATGTCTAACATCTCTAAATACTTCAGCTCACCCGAGCTGTTTACTCAACTCAGTAAACTAAATATAATTCTGTTTATATAAACAACACAGGATTTCATGCAATATTCAGTAAAAATTAACAACACCATCACCTAACAACATATCACACAACAGCCATTTTGCATTTGTCTATATACATGTATATATATAACTGACTAAAACATCCATTATGTACAAACAGGACCTTTCAGGCAATTTATGTTTGTTGTGAAATGATTCAGTATGAAATGACATTTGATGTCCCACTCCAGTTTTATAATATGCACCGACAATGAATGGAGTTTTTAATGTGTGCATGTAAGTGGCACAGAATCTGGAAGACTACTTATCATTGAAAGATATTTTCAATGTAGGTAATATTACATAGAATACAAGACGATAGTCTAAGTCTGTAATGTTACCCAATAGGGTAAAAGATGTCAAGGTTTTGCACTGGTACCTAGCTGTAAGAAGGCTGATCTATATGACTGGGTACCATTCTAAATACCTGACTGTAAATATGTATGATGTAAGACTGACCTCTTTCATCAGCATTCCATCAGATGGGGCTCAGTGAACACTTTATAGCCCCATCTTCATTCACTGATACCCGAAGTCAATGTTGCATCCAACAAGATTTACAGTACTGTCACTTTTAAAAATGTTTACTGTGCTGTTACCTATAACAATGTAACAATGATGTACAATTTTTAACTATAATGTACTTCTAGTGTTTAACTATAATGTTAACTTATAATGTTAACTATAGTGTTAACTATAATGTTAACTACAATGATATGTTTAGCACTATTCAGATTTTACATATAAAACTAATTCATGGCAACACACAAAGAGGGATACCCAAATGTAAATTTTAACATGACCTCTAAATTCTTCTATTGTAATGGAATGTATTTGATAAATTACGCTGAAACCTTGAAAAAAGGTGAAAAATGTACAATGCTTAACAATGTCATGTAAATGTATCTACGTTTCTGTGCAAATTATTGGGAAAACCTAATCTGTTCAGTATGAGAGTTAACATACATTTTGCAGAAATACACACCCCACCCACAACTAAAAACAAAAACAATATTAATTTAGAGCAGGTATACAGAGAGATTATCTGTCATAAAAAATGACACTACCAGTAGCAGTCAACACATTATTCAAAACTAACCAAATGTCATTCCCTTTTCTCTAACATTATTCACTGTGACCACACATTTGCGCAAAAAATTGTAAAGGAAAGAAGTGTTTGTTAAGTGTTAGACTAGACAGCTGATGAAACCAATGAAAACATTTCACATATTACACCACTTCAAAGTCTTTTTTGATTCCTAATAAGTTAATGATACAAAACTAACTAGAAAACACTATATCCCTACCAGTTTATGTGAGGACTGAATGGGAAGTTTAAGTAAAACGCTTTTAGTGTGAGACATTTTAGGAAAAAAGAATATGTCGAGCACATCTCTATTAAGCGCCCATATGTTTACTGTCCGCCGTAACAACTGCTACTTCTCCATTTTCAACTTTTGCCGTTCCTTTCTTCAGAAACTTGATATAGTGCACGGCACTTGGTTCACTGAATCTGAAATATTAGTAATAAGATCATTTCTTTGGCAATAAAAACTAAAAGTGACTTCAAATAAGCATAATAAGAAAAAAAGCATTTTGTCAGAAAACCTAAATGGTGATTTACTAACTTCACACGTTATAAAGTCTATAATGTCGGTCACAAAGTATCATATTAAATTTTAGTTATTTACTCAACTAATAAGCATAGAGCCAATAACACAGGATGTGAGGTTTGCATCACAATCATCAATATTTTGTATGATGTGTTAACAATTTGAAGGAAATGCAGCTTACATCACATTATGA
This sequence comes from Saxidomus purpurata, assembly GCA_022818135.1. Classification (NCBI taxonomy): domain Eukaryota; kingdom Metazoa; phylum Mollusca; class Bivalvia; order Venerida; family Veneridae; genus Saxidomus; species Saxidomus purpurata. The sequence goes on from JAFMSR010000001.1 coordinate 50,957,053, forward strand.
AAAGTTAAGTGTTGGTGCAGGCATACAGCCTAACAGCACGATAAATAACATGCCATCACATACATACCCAGATTCAATTATATTTGGCTGTTCATCAAGGAAAGTGTTGGCATTAATTTTATGAGCAATGGTTCCATTAGGATATGCAACAACCATCATGACGGGGAAACTGTAATGCTCGAGGAAATGTTTCGCTACAGCAGCAGCCTCAGGTTGTGTCGAGTCATCTCGCAATGCCTGGTAACCATGTGAATGAGAAATCATTTTTGTAGTTTTTCACAGAGAGGAATAATGCAGGGCAGGAGATATGAAAGTCTATTAAACATGAACTATTTTCAAAATTATATCACCTTGGCAATGCTGCCTCTCAAACTAAAGGGAGCAAAATCTGCACAACCCAAAAATTGGTTTTGTTTTAAAATGCTGATAAACATGGTCTTTAGTTGCATCACACAAATGACAGGCGTGTTCATAGAACACCACTGAATAGTAGAAACGAAAACTTTTTCTCAAATCTCCTCACTACACATCCATAGCATTAACAATGATGAACCAAAAACTGTTTCAAATGAAATTTGACAAATTTTGGTCAATTTTTGTTTCAAATGAGATTGTACGAGGGCCATAATGGCTCTGTAATCTATATTGCTCACCTGAGTTCCATCGCACCATCTTGACACCTTCAATCCAACTGAGTTGTTATATGTTAGACTCAATTAATTTCAAGAAACATTATCTCATTACTTTTTAGTTTTAGATGAACCAGTATCTCTTAAAAGTTCTGGTAGACAGTTATAATGCCACTGCTGGGCTTTGTAAACCATCTTAACAATGAATGTAATACAGAGATAAATTTCTTGCATGTCATTCGTAAAACTCAAATATACAGTTCTGTACTTACCTCAAGATCAACAACCAAAGACCAACCACTGACAAACTTCTCTTGAAGAAGCTGGAGTACGGGCGCACTCTCCAGGGTGATGTCCCGGAGTGTACGCCCAGAACCTCAGCAACTCTGGTCATCTAAAGCACCCCATAACAAAATGTGATGTAGCATTTTATCCTCCTTCTTAGCAAGCTCTAATGACTCTGTCATGTTGTAATACTGCACCTACAAGTACATATGCACTGTAACATTATTATTGTTCATGCAGGGTCAACTGGAAAAAGCTAAAAATCTAAGTGACAGAGCCTCCATGAATATCCTGTTATCCTGAATGCCATGTAATAATATGAAAAGAAAGAAAATCTTTATTATGCAATAAGCCAATAAGGCCCATGAACATTTATACAGAAAAACAATATGTGAAAATATGACATGGCAAGGTACGTAATAATGACAATAATGTATAACATGTTACCCGCAATTTTCAAAAAGCGGGGACAGTGTCTTTTAAAACATCATTAACATTCAAACAACTTTCACCAAAACATATGTTACGTATGTCTACTCAATTATAAATATTTTACATTTGTGACCTCCTAAAGCTTTAACACTAAATAGCAAGACTTTTAATAATTTTTCATTTTCTGAATTGATCACCTCTAAACTTTATAAAATTTTGCCTTTTCCAGAAATATGATTTAATGTATTGTATTCTTAACTCAGTGTATAATGTACTTCGATTTAAAATGAAATTCACCTCTAACTTGTTACAAATTTTACTTTTCTTTCATCAATTGGAATACTATGGGGTTTATGCCACGGCCCTTCATTTCTAGTCTGTGTGAAGAGGTTCTTAGTTTTGTGAATGATTTCGATATTTCTGGATTTCAATTTTCTAAATATGGTATATCCAAAATTGAAATTTCTTTGTAAAATAGTGCTCTTGTCATTTTCTACTGCTCATCCCATTTTGAACATAAATATCTTTCCTCTTTGTTTAAACTCTGATATAAAATACCTTTCATCCCCTACCCCTTGGTTCAACCAGACGTCATAAAACCAAGTGGGAAAGTAATTCTTCACTTTAATGCCCAATTTTTGCATTTTGTTGTTATTATATCATCCTTTGGCTTTTGTATTTTTTTTGCGTATTTGGTATCTCTCTCCCCATATCTTTCCATTTTACAATAATTTGCCATAAAACTTTAAACGGAAATCTGACAAAATATGTAACTGACAATTCAAGGGGTTCAGAGCAGACCTGACACACGTCCATCTTTATTTCATGTAAGTTTCGTCCATACTGTCATGAACACTCTGTAAACATTTCTGATTTCAGTAGTAATGTTGAAGAAACTGTTCAAAAAAGCCTGAAACTGTAACACCAACATGCAGGAAAGCCATGTTTAAAAGTTCAACTCATTTTCACCAATGGAGAAGTCTAGTATGGAGTGGTGTATAGACAATGCTTCAGACACAGAGGTTTCAGGTTAAAGTCTCACCAACAGCAAAAAACACTGCGTGACTTCCACAATCTACTCCACCAGTGTAAGTGCTGGTAACAAGTTTTGGAAATGGTTACAGTATACTATGAATTACTTGTAAAGGATAATGCCTATAATTGACATTAAATATCAAATTCTATAACCTGATTGTCAAATTCCTGTTTACCTTTTGAAATGGATACATTTCTATTTGTAACATTCGTAACACCTCATCTTCTGGTATTTCTTCTGTCCATGTAATTTGTTCAACATCAAACTTCTTTTCTGGAATTTTATCGTCAAGAACCACTTCGTCAGCTGGCACTGACGGAGAAGTAATCTGTGCAGACATTTCTGGCATGTAACCAATGTCAACAACCATATTGTTTCCACCTTCCAACCACTCCATATCTACAAATTATAAACATCACCATAGAAAACAGTAAGTATCAAATTCAAGTTAATTTCCTGACAGACCCAGGACAAAAACAAATCTTTTTCTAAGGTGATCTTTTATTGAGCTATATCTTAGGGCTTCAGAATTTCAATGACATAGTTTTAAGCTACTTAATATTTACTTAAATATGGACTACCTGTTCTGAAATAATATTATTGTCTGGCAAATTATGTAAACAATGCAGTACACCTATTCTAAACAAGTTCAGCTTATATGGAATGCAGAAAAAATTCAATCACTTACCAACATTTAGTTTTTTATTTGCTGGAACATGCATGCTGAAGTGGACTATATGAGTCAGATCTTTTGTCACTATGAGATGCCCGGTAAACTGTGCTGGTGTGAACCAAAATGGAAAATTTGGTAGCCCATTCAACTGAAACTCTGCATGAATCCTGAAAATTTCATGGTTTTTAGCCGACTACATACTAAGTACTATAACATTTGTCTGGAATTCATAGATGGTAACACCAAATATTTTCAAAAGTCTTGATAAAAGAAAGACAAATAGACCAAGATATGCCACCTCTCAATATATTATGCTATTACTTATAAGTTAAACTGCACTTTATTATACAGAGATAATATATAGAGGATAATTGTTGGTTTTGGTGTAATATCACGTTATAATTTCACCGAGTGGGCTCCAAAAGTGATATTTTCACGAGTGAAATTATCCCGATATTACATCGATACCAACAATTTTTCTGTTTATTTTATGTCTATAACTCTACTTTTGTCGAGTTAGTTTCAACAAAATGTCTAAAATTGTGGGAAACGTCATCAGAAAGCATAACAAACATGACGCCATTTTAACAACGTCATTGTCGTATGGTTTCCTGCATTCGTTACGCTCCGTATATATTTTGACATTACAACCGGGTAGAAAATTTTAATAATTTTCACTGAGTGGACAGTGAGTTTATCAAAATATAATTCACCGTTATATTTCGATAAACAACCGAAAAACATTAAATAAACTGATCTTAAGGCTAAGTATGAATAACCTTGACCTTAAACAAAAAGAAAAAAACGTTTTAATTTCATACCTGAAGACAATGTCAATGTACTTGTCATTCTTGGCCCTCACACATGCTATGGAACCTCTTGGCTTAAATCTTGATATAATAAATGGTCGTGGATGAAATAATGTTAACAGTCTATGTATAGTCACATGTTCCTCTTTTACAAATGGCGGGAAATAACGATTACTCGGGATATCAGATACCATTTTCTGAAAAAAACTCTGTTCATCTTCAATAAAGTGATATATTTTCCCAAGTTCAAAATAACGGTCTTTTGGAAAGAACGGCTGGAAATGACTGACGGCAAAGTTGAGGTATTCCTTGTGAACAGTCTTCCAGTTCTTCAGGCCGTATAATGGATCGGGACTCCCAACCTGGAAGAGAACAAAATAACAAGTAGGAATTCTTGTTAAAACAAAGTTCAAGAACAGGTACTGAAAGAACTTGAATTCATTTTTGAATGGACCTCTTTCACTTAGCTAATTATACATGTATGTAAAAGAAAAGAATTGATATACTAATGCACAATTTTAGACAGAGACATTGCTAGTTGTAAAGCTTAGCATGTTAATCAACATTTAGTCATTTACTGTTCAAGTTTTTGAGCAAACATGAATTATTCACAACATATACCAATAGTGGTTATTTTCTGACACTATTACCATCTGGCATCAGTTGTAGACTCAAGAGTTACAATCATAGCAAATATTACTTTTAAAAGTAGTCTATTTCATAATATCTAAGATAGAATTACACACCCGAGTAATGTTTAGAGATACATGTATTAGTGAAGGTGATGTTAATAATGTGAAGCCAAGAGGGGAATTAACCTCAACAAAGCAATAAAAATGATGCGTAGTTTCGCTGAGGATTTTGTAACAATGTGGAGAGTATGAGCTATACTTAACAACGGGTTCCACTTCCTTCCACTGAGCTAAGCTTTTATGTAACATGGTGCAATGAAGAGACTAAAGTGTTTAACAAACTGAAGGTCTCCGTTAGAATTTCGCTCAGGCAGTGATTTTTCACTGTAACATTCTAGTTTGCCCAATTTGTAAAAAAGTAAAGTGTTTTGTAGTGACAGCATTTCTTGGGGTGATGTACGACTATTCTGCTTGTCAAGTATTTCTAGTTGGGTGAAGATTTCTGCTTGGGGTGAAGTATTTTTCATGGTTTCACATGTATCAGAAAAATAAAGCAAACAAAAGCAAACTATTTTCTAGCAGGCAGTCTAAACACCGTAAAGGAAAGAGGATATACATTTCTGAATATACAAAATTTGATAATTATGTTAAAAGAGAGCATAACCCAAGACTGGTCCTCGTTGACTTTTTCATAATGGGACAATCTTGGATACATTACTCTTGTATAGTCCACGTTATAATTAGTGGTACATAGAATTGTTTCTATGTATTATCATAGATACAGTGAGATCAAATGTGATAGTAATGAAGCTAGTACATGTACCAGGACTGTGACATGTCTGAGTGTACAAGATTAGAAAACCTATTGTTTTAAAGGTATGTTCACTTCCTCTTTGATCCTTTACAGAGATATTTATAATGGGATACAAGGGTAATTTGAGATGCTTAAATAATGCATTCATATAAGGGTCTAAAATACAGATAAAAGTTACTGTTTTAAAGAGAAAATCTTTGCCTTTTGTAAGAATGCAACTGTTTTTGATGAGTATAAGTTTTTAAAGATGCATTTCTTTTTATAAATTCAAAATCACAGACATTGTAGGCATTTATGATGCTTTTGGAAAGTTTATATGATATATTTTTTTAATCATTATCACTGATATGGGCCAAAAATATGATACAATTATTTGCTACATTCCAAGTAAGACATTGTCAGCATGGTTGGCTGAAGAGAAAACATACTAGGTTTTGGCAAATTTCATAGATACAATATAGAGAAGTACTAAGAGTACCATGGCAACCACAGATATATTGCCAGAATTATTTCTAACTTTAATTCTTGATTCTACTAATGTTACTTCAGTCTGTCAAAGCCCTTCTTCAGTCTGTCACAGCCCTTTATCGTTTGTCCGCCCTTATTCTTGTCCCTTTTTCAGTCTGTCACAGCCCTTCTTCAGTCTGTGACAGCCCTATTTCAGTCTGTCACAGCCCTTTTCAGTCTGTCACAGCCCTACTTCAGTCTGTCACAGCCCTATTTCAGTCTGTCACAGCCCTACTCCAGCCCATCACAGCCCTACTTCAGTCTGTCACAGCCCTACTTCAGTCTGTCACAGCCCTTACTGTCTGCCTGAATATAAAGCATGTTAGCAGCTACACCAAACTTTATAAATGATGAAACTTAACATACTAGATATCTCCTTCCTTCTTCAAAGCTTTCAAGCTGAAAATAAGCATTTACTTCCTGTCATGGGCATGCTACAACTATATTGTATTTATAGTACTTATAAAAGATATTTTGGAAAGAAACTTAACATTAATTTTACTTCAATTAAGTTTTAAGATGTTTATTGCTGCTGTTTTCTTACATAAGCAATCATCTCTGACCCAGTAATACAACCTTTTTCAAATAAATGCCACAAGACCAGAACAAATTAATGACCTTACCAGAAAAAAAATCATTATTATGATTATGGATGTGCAGTGTTCTTCAAAAACCAACCATATTTAAAGTCTCAGGATCTCAGTTTACTCATAAAGTTACTATATTTATTGATAGGATAACGATAGAACCATGTTCTATTCACTCTAAAACAGTGTTCTGTTCACTCTAAAACAATGTTGACATATGCCCTTCTTTAATATTCAAGTTGTTTCTTCTAGAAGGAGTTGCCAGAAAGCCTTTCTTATTTTTTGCAATATCATTGAAAAAGAAACTGCACTATGTTTCTAATATGTACTTATCCATTTGTGGAATAATGTCACTGTATCTAATGGTCAGATACAGAGTGTAATAAAGCGTTTGTATGATCAGTATGTGCAGCAGTGGTTATCAGATGTTAGAAATCTACCAAAACTAGAAACATATTGTAAGTTTAAAACAGAATTCCAGGTAGAGAAATATTCAACTTGTATTAAGAGTGAAAAGCATAGACTTGTATTGTCTAGATGTCGGTGTTTTGCACGTAGTTTGCTAATAGAGGAAGGTAGGCATAGAAATATTGAAAGAAACAGTAGAATATGTGTTAAGTGTTATATGAATTTTATTGAAAACGAGTACCACTTTTTATTAGCATGTAATTTCTATAGAGGGATACGTAGTCGTTGTTTACCCAATATTATGTCCTTGGCCATATATAAATAAGGCTAAACCCCTGTTAGGAAGCTCACAGAGTAGAACTATCAATAAACTATCTGCATATTTTTATGAATCAACTATTGCAAGAGGTTAATGTAATTTGCATTGATGTAATTAGTGTACATAATATATTTCATACCTGTCAATTATTACCATGCTTTTCTCAGGTATTTGTTCTCTAACATTGTTAGGTACCGCCCAGGGATCAGGAAATTTTGAAATCTCAATCGGTCCCGACAAGCCGAGGGTACATCGTCACCCCCCAATAAAAACTCACAAAAAAAAAAAAAAAAATTTTGTTATTTATATATTTCTCAACCAGCTTTCCATTGTTGTGCATGATCATGGAACGGTAAAAGTATTTCATTCCCTCCTTTTGATTCCAAAATGTTTCCAAAAACGAAAATGTTTATCTTCTTTTCATTATTGATTAGTAAATCTCACGAGTAGATAAAATAAATCGCCGTTCACGTGGAGTGTTCCATTTTCTAAGGGATAAACTTTTACATCGTTTTCGCTATAAAAAAATAAGAAACGGAATTTCTAAGTAATAAGAAAAATGTCGAGCCAGTTTTCATAAATAAATATAATAATTTCCATGTGATTTTATCATTGAAAGTGTATTCAATTTCGATTAGAACTGATTACGTTCAAAGTCACCCCCACAAAGTTTTGTAATAATCCCTTATAATCCAGCTATAATTTTTGTCGTATGGTTTCGTTTTTAATATTTTTTTATGTTCTCGGGTCGCCAGTCCGATTAACATTATATGTCGGCTTGCCCTTCCGACTTTCGGAAACATTGACTACCGGTTGCCAGTCCAGTTATTTGTTTCTTTCGGGTTCCCGTTATTATTCTCCCGATTACCATGAGCCGATTTGCCATTTCGGTCATTTGATTTTTTGAACATCGCAAATATGTTGCGTTGTGCTATTTCAACAATAATTCGAAAGGCATTGAAGGCATTTCAAAGTGTAGGTAACTAAAGCGGCCTAAAGACAATCGGTCCGGCATAAAGTCAATCGGAGCTGCTAACACATTAATAAAATCCTTTAATCAATAACGTGTTAGCGACGCCCGAGGTATTGTAGAATTGGTGTGTGGGACCAATTAGGTAAAGACCGCCGCGGGTTATTAACATGACACGTTTATTGGGGGTATGGGGTAGATAGGTGCTAATAACACGATGATATGTGTAATTACACAGCATTTCTTTTTTTTTTTTTGAGCGATTTTATGCGCTTTTTAAAAAAAATCTCGGACCGATTTTTAAGCAACTTTTGGTTACGTGAATCGGTCCAGCAAGTTGAAAATCGGTCCAGACCGGCAAATTTTCGGTTTTCCTGATCCCTGGTACCGCCATATAACTATATGTTTTTGGCGATGAACATTGTAAATGTTTATGCTGAATGAAATATTGTATTGTATTGTATTAACAAATTAAGGTCATTTCTGTCAGTAAGACAACATTTTTGATAAAATGAGAGCCATTTGTAAATGTGATCCTGGGACTTTAAAATGACTGTAACATGAGAATGTGTTCATCACAGTAAATTTTCTTAAAGAAAAAATGTTCTTACTGCATATCTAACTGCCCATTCTATCCAATCTATCTGAAATATTTATGAAATGGTCAATAAAAAGATTTGTCACACTGTCATTAACATGTATGTGAATCTGCTTCAAATATTTCTAAGCAGTGCAAGGATGTGTAATAATATCTGTAAAACCAAAATACAATAATACCAAAGGATGAGCTAGTAAATTCAAACAACAAAACTTAAATAGGGGATATCACCTATTCAAATTGGTGGGTATCACATATTCAAAATCAACATTTCGAATAAATGATATCATCGATTAAAATAGTTGATATCACCTATTCAAAAGGCAATACATGATATGACCACTTCAAAAAGGTGGTATCATCTATCTTAAATGGTGATATCATGTATTCATGGACGTAATAGCTAGGTGATATCACAAAAATGCATTAAATATTAAAACTGTGCCCCATATAAGACAAGGATGTTTTCATTTCGAGTAAGCAAATCATATTACTTTAAAGTAATTTAAGGCTTTGTTCTATAATTTCATTAGATTTCCAACATTACCATAAATACTGAAGATAATAACTAATTACTATGACTACAGTCTCGTAATTTCGCAGGTTCAAACCCTGACCATTCAAAGATTTAACTTAAACATAATCTGGGTGAAAAAAAACACTATTTTCATATGCGCTTAATCCCTTTTTTACATTAATTTACATGCAATATTTTTAGATTTTTAAGCTTTTACTATAGAACATCAAGGAGATGAAATAAATAATTGATGATACCAACCACTCCAACTCTGTTATTTTTGTCCAAGTCTCTCATCATTGATGTAATCTCAAGGGGTTTGAAACTTGGCACCACTGTCACCACTTCTTCTCCCAGTTCTATAGGCTGTTTATAGGGCCTCTCTTCTTCCGATATCTAGCAAACATTAATTTGGCCCTATAACTACAATGTATCTGCAAATTTCTTACAGTAAAAATAGTAAAAAGTTTTTAGACATGTATGAGTGATGACTGAAATTGTGCCTAAGGAATGTACATGATTTCAAACAAAGTTTCTGTGGGACAATGTCTGAAAATGGTCTCAGCTACAACAACAAACCTTGATTCAAAATTTCATTTATCAATATTAATATTATCATTATAGTATCATTATTTTTATGTATGTTACATTTGTATTTATTTTTCTGTTGTAGTTTTGGTATCTTTTTGTATGTACTGAGCTTTACACTTGTATACTGGCAAGAAAGCAGTTCTCTGACAGCAATAAAAGCCGGACATGTTCCACAAATATTAAAATTGCATAATTTGTTCCTTTTGTTTGCACCAAAGCTTGGTACAGATTCAAGATTCAGGCTTCTTATTTTTTTCCATGGTCTGTGAATAAGCATTTATTTTTACATGATTCTTGAACAATGTACAATAATCAGTGATAATTTGCCACAATATTAGCTTGGGACCTGTGTTAGTGGCTACCTGACTACAGCAACTATTATTTATCTATCCTAACTGGTCTGTTCATATATCTAAGTATCTAACAAACCTGTATAAGTAAACACCTACTTAAATTGACCACAACTGATGCATCCCTTGATGGGCTGCTTAAGAAAGGTTTGACTGTATATCTATGGCTTTGATGTCAAGTTCATTTTACTGCCTGTTATCATTGTTTCTGACATGGTCAGCTTTGGCACAAACTTATGATTTCCTAAGTTATAAAACTCAAACTAACATTTCAATAACATTTCAAGTTTTACATATCCCTTTATAGGCCTCTATTAAATAGCGGTGGCCTCATTTCTGTGGAAAGCTTCTAGCGTAGCCAAAGCCGAGCCAAAGTATGTAAAAATAGTAATTTATTTTTCTTTGCATACATTTAAAGGGTTATGCAGTTTCTGTACAGGGATTACTCTCTTGCTTGTACCAATACAGAATGTGTTCATTAAACAGTTTAATAAACCACAAGAAATGAAACTACTGATTCAACTGAACACTTAATTTTATCTGCTATCTGCATGAAAGATATACCATGTTTTGTTATATTCAAACTAATCTAACAGTTCTTACATTAGGTGGAGCTCCTTCGCGCCCTCCATTCACAAGGTAGTGATACATCGGTTCAAACTCTGATACAGATATATATCCATCATCGTCTCGATCAAACGTCTCAAACATCTGTACCCCTGCATCGCCTAGCGCCATAGCAATCTCTTCTGGTATTTGATATCTTGTAGTGGCATAATAAATCCCACCAATGAAGCAAGCAATTATACCAACAAATGCAGAAAATGTCCAAAATAAGCATTTACAGCAACTCATCTTTTTCTTTTTGGTGTTTATTATTTTTTCATCAAGTTTTTCTTTCAATGGCTCTTCTTCTGCTTTGCTAGCCATGTTTTAACAATGTCAACCTATAAGGCAGATCCTAATCATTGTGGAGTACGTGTCAGTCCCCTCATACGCAAACAAAAGGAAAAAAACTTGTTAACTTCCTTGTCGTAAAGATAAAGAAAGCTGCAAAGTAAAAATTATGACAGCATAACTTTAAGTGTTCCTGTCGTTTTTCTACTTAGCAATATAATTACCCGAAACGCTGCACAAGGACAAAACTTATTATTATTGTGTATAATGACATTTAACACCAATTTTCAACGCTTCAGTACTCTTTTTCATTGTTGATTGAACCAATATCTATTTCTACTTTCAGTTTCAGTTGTAACCGCTCAATCGAATTCACAAACTATTTTGCATAATTTGTTATCAAGTGCTAATTTTTGTAGTTTATTTCTGATATTTAGACTTACATCTCTGTTATAAAAAATGAACATAAAGTAGAATATATATTAATTCGAAACTGATGTATTTAGCATGTTTTAGAGGCCCGTAAGTAGGGTTGATTCTGCCCTAGACTGTTCCGGTTGTAACGCACTAAATATATTATCTCAGGGTCCGTATAATATACGGACCCTGATTATCTGCAGTTTTCTACATAAAATTGATCAACTTATGCTACAGGTACTTTGTATTAAGACTTCTCGTTCTAAAGAACTGGTCGAGTCAAGTCAAGTAATATTCATTTACAGAAGCAGGATATTTTAACCGTATATATCCAGGATTTGTTATATTATTATTTGTATATAAGATCCCTGATATATCATAAGCTTTGTTGGGCTTTCATATATTGTTCTATGATACATAGCACGTTTAAAATTACCATCAGATTTTGTGACATAGAGCACTTTAAATACTTTAAGATATATTCTTCCTCTTTCTTTCTCCTTTTCCTGTAATGACGGGGGTAAAAGTGAAAGACTGTCAGGTTTTCCAACCTACTCATGCATGACAGCCATGGTCACGTGACTAATATATGTAAGTCTTAAATTGTTCTGAAGACAGGCATCACGAATGTCCCCTTACCTTCAGCTTCACTTGAAAATTGCGATTAAGGCACAAGAATCAATGATGGTGGTTGGCCGTAAGTAAGATGTCCGAGAGTCATAGTCTTTCATGGCAAAGATAACTGTCCCTTTTTTCATTACACCAATGTGAATGACAGTCAGTTCTAAATCGTATGAAAGCCTTAAAAACTTTGACTTTCAGTGTTGTCTGTAACCTTGCCAGTCAAGTACAAGACGTTTCAAAAATAATAATCTAATACCTCAACAGAAATGATAGACCCTGTCCATATCGTCCCGTATCTACTGAACGCAGTTCTTGAGTTGTATACAAAGGACAGTTCTGAGATCTTCACTACCCATACCTTGCAGTCAATATGTGATTCCCGAGTTCATTAAAAGGCAGCAAGGAATAAAATCACCAGGTTTCGGAAAAGTCGACTTTGTATAACAAACGAGTTTGTCATACTGATAAACAATGTATATACAGTGCAGACACATGCACGTGCGCAAGTTCTAAAATTATATATTCCGGATGAGTGGTCGCTAATGACAAATTACCTGTCGTGCATCAAGTCTTGAAAATGCATTATTTTATGTCCATGAGCTTTGTCTGCAGACACCAGACCAGGCCGCCGTTACGCTTTCAAACTATTTGTATACTGAATCAAGGTGGGTGGCCTGCATACTATCGGAAACTAGACGGGATATTATAGGACGTAGAAAACAAACCTTGTTGCTTTCTGTAAATGTTGAAGTTCTAAAGCAAAGAGTCAAGGAATTGGTTATAATCAGAGCAATTTTGTAAAATCGTGTTTAATGACTTACATGTTGAAGTTATATCACTTAACTATTAAGTTTCATATATCAAAATACGTGTCATATGCGGAGAAAAATAAATACTAAAGAACAATACTCAATGTTATGTAATTTAGAAAGTTAAAAAGTCTCACGAAACGACATAATACATAATAGTTGAATGTATAATTATGTCTTATCATATATCCTATATACAACTAAAATTATATCATAATACATGTATAAAGATAATTGAAAGAAAACACACCATTAAGCATCATAACTAAACGTAATGACTATTATGATTTGAAGTGCTATTACCTTCAAAACGACAAGCATAAGAAAGACATTTACCACTGATATGTGCTGAATGGTTTATCGTTGATAATGGAAATGGGCAGCTTTTTTATTCAAACAGCTAAAATATAAGCTTACCTACAAATATAACAATACCTAACATAATAGGGAGGAACCGTGCCACCGACTTATACGTGAGTATAACTCTGTGACCACACTTTATGCAACATAGATCTGTCAAATAACGTAACAGAAGGGCCTCATCAATCAGGGGACACAATCCCTGATTTTTTGTTTAACTTGGCGCTTGTGAGTGTTTTCCCCTTTGCGTCATTGGTATCAGACGTACTACTTTCTTTCAATTAGTAGAGCACTTGTAAGAAAGTAGTTCGAAGAACATATACCAAATTTGAACAATAAATATGTGTATTATTCAAATAATTTGCCATTTATATTTTTTAAAAATAGTGTTTGCGACACATGGGATATTTTTGAACCCAGTGAAAGTCATTAAATTTTCACGAGTGCAATAATATTTTCTGTGAAGTTCAAAGGTCCAATTTGTGTAGTCAATGAAGCGTTGAGACGAAATGACAAAAATGTTTGACAATAAATTGGATTATAAAAGTTCAATAACAGTTTCAGACAAGTTACATTTTATACACAAAATATAGTTTTGTATAAAGTTTTTGTTCAGATATTCTGTTTCATTGTTCTGAAATATAGTTTGGATGTACATTCAAGTGGCATGTGGATTTACTGAGTTTTTGAAGTATTTTATTTGAAATGCAAATTTAGCGTGGAGTAAAGAATGGCCAGCAGTGAGCCAAACTATATGGAATGCCCCCTAGTGATATGGGTAAGATAGAACGTGCTTAAATAACAAACTGTCATTGGTTAGAGAAGTGTATTAAAGCATTTGTGCGTAAAATAGTTTCTGTAATTGTGTACGAAGTCACGTGCATAGAGGGTTTATTTGAGCAGTCTCAAATAATACAAACCATTTGCTAATTTAGAGTTGTTGTTTGAAGGATGGCTCTGACCTGCAGTTTGATTATCCAACCAAAATCACATTTCTCATAGTTGTAAATTTATGTGAAATTTAAAAATAACAGTGTAAAAATACTGACAGCTTTATATTGTCACGTCGCCAAGAGTTGATGTTTTAATCTAACCCTTGTAAAAACTTAATTATTCTGCTGGCTTCTTCACCAATTGTTGATAATGAAGCATAAATACTCCAAGACTGCTTCCTAAATTTCCTTCAATGAATTTTCATATTTTCGTGGCCCAGCCTAAATATTGCTGTGCCGTTTGACACCATTCTAGAATGTATGATTTAGTGTTCATTCTGTACTGTTTAATTTTGGATAATAGAGAGATTGATGGGAGCATACAGACAGGAGCTTCCAACTCCTCCAGAATCCCACTATATATATCATGATTTAAAGTGTTCACTTAACTTGTTCAATAGAAAACAAAAAGTCTGAGGCTTCCATAAGTCTTTTTGTTTTCCATAGAACACTTCAGCTGAGCACAAGTATGGTGTCTTAGATATTTCCAACTTTTGGGACCATTTAAAAGAGTAAAAAAATTAACAGCTAGTTCATGTGATTGATATTTTTTTTTTTATCGTGATGGAAAATTGTAAACATATATATAAAATACTCATTCCAGTAAAAGTCATAGCTGTTCAAACTTCAAGCTTGTTGTAGTCTTGTAGATCTATTTGTAATACGTTTAAATGTATCACAGAATGTATATCAAATATATGTACATGTATATGGCATATTTTGATGTTCATAGCAAATATAAGACTGTTATATGTAACCTTTGAGTGTTTTGACTTCAAAGAAAAGGATGATTCATAGAATTCAGATCAGCAGATGCTCAACTATATTACGCCACTATATTACATTACTTTTAATTTTTTGATGAGAACAGAGAGTCACTGGTATGGAGATAATCTTTAATCCCTATAGTACAGTACTGATATACATGCTGTTAGTAGAAAGTCATGATACACTAAAACCTTTTTTATTTAATTTTAGGTGGACTCATTTCGACCCCCAGGCTGTCCAAAACTGCAGTATAGTGACCTGTACAATGGAGTCTTCCTTTCTGATGTTATGCAAAAGATGTAAGTATTTGTAGCAAGGTGCTGGAGCTTGTGGTTGTGTTGTGAAAGTTTGGGCAAATTTATCATCTCTAGTTCACGGACATAGTCTCAATTTGACGCTTGAGCTACAACCTTTATGTTTTCTTCAGGTTTTTCTATTGTTTTAAAATAAGCTAAAAGTACACTCATGGCTTGGTGCTCAAAATCGGACTATAGTACTTCACTGACATGTTGTAAACATTTGTAAACAGAATTTTGATATGACAAGATTAGCTCATATAACAGATAACTAGTTAATACTGATTGATTCATGAGCTGAAACACTTGTGAAAGAAAGTATTATTCACACAGTCGGGAGCAAGAATTGTTTTGCGGATACCTAATTTCAAATACTGTTTTAAAATGTATTCTTTTGCTCGCATTTTATTCCATGGTCTGAAGTTTTGAACTGTACAATTTGTGTTATTTCTTCAAGATAATATTGGCTAAACCTGATAGTTCATTGAGGGGATAACTACCCATTTATTATATGTTAAGTACCCTAAAAGTGACAATCTCTCATTTATTGAACTTTCAATTGAATTACAATAGTTCCTGTCATAAAATGGAATTCTTTCACAATGTACATGTTGTTAGGGGAGGTCATATTAAGTGATGCATAATGTTTGCATCAGGAAAAGAATTTCAGCTGGTTAAATCTGTTCTAGGTATACAGATCTACAGCCTAGACCACACAGCTTCTTTTTACATGGCAAATAGTAATTATCGAATCACGAATTAAGGCAAAGAAGTACAAATTTTGTGAGTTTCTAGTTCTGTGGGAGGCCCAGAATTTGTTTTCAATGTCTGGTAACAGTAGTGTCAATATTTCAACTTCAAAGGCTGACCCATTTTACAGACTGACATTTGGGAAAAATTTAATGCATTTTATGGTTGTGGGATATTGATGTGCAAAAAAAGAACTGTAGTTCAAGACTTTTCAGACTACAATTTTCAAGTGGTAGAAGATGGATTAAACCAGATAATTAACCAACATGCTAAAATAATTCTTGCTTCAATTACTAAATTGCAGAAGGTCTCTCAGTGCAGTCTTTTAAACCAGACATAAAGAATGCTGATGTTTCCCTTCTTGGTGTTGTGTATAGAACTCTTGTACAAAAGAAGGTGCTTTAAGAGCTTAGTAATAGTAGTATTTGAAATATGTCACATTTAATACAATAACAACACTTGTCGGCCTTAATCCCTTTAAATATACCTTTAGGAAGAAAATCTCTGAACAAATTGTGAACTATGAAATCCTTTAATAATCAGTTTATGGGAGAAAATCTCTTGGTCTTTGACATTTTATTGTGTAATGGAATGGCCAGTTTGGTACAAACAATGGTCACAGTCCGTGTCTGTAGTGTATAGCACACAATTTAATATTTGGCATGTAATCTCAGTATTTTAGAAATGCTTGAATGAAAACTGAATAGCTCTGCAAATATTATTCAAGTTATTGTTGTATTTACCCCTATAAGTATTGCAAAGATCATAAATAGATAAAATTGAATGTATTTAAAGGAACATAAACATTCATGTATACATATATTGTCAGTTTGAATAGTGTTCAGATAAGATCTAGTCTAGATGGTAGAATGTAGGTAGAGATTAGATGCTTTGTTCCTAAATGTATCATTTCCAAATACATTGTGGCTCTACTGTTCCTGTCAAAATCATGTAAATCAATTATCGATTGCAGAACAACTCAAGTACAAGCCACATTTCCTGTTTAATATTTCAGTTCAGTTGCATTGTGTGGGTTATACATTTATATAAATGTTCAATAATTTGCAATTCTAAAGGGTGTTATTATATGCCAGCACAATGATTGAAGTCTGTTGAAGTAAAAGAATAGATGTAACTGACTTTAATTAGTAACTTCTACTGATTAGCAAGAAGCAAAGGCAGCAAGTTTTCTGCACATATCTGATTCAAGATGTTTGGAATGTCAACCCAGATGTGGTGCAAACTTAACTGGTAGATTTAATCTACATATTCAGTACATGTATTTTCACCACATACATTCAAGAAAAATGTGGCCAGATTTTGCTGTTTGATTAAGATATTCATTCCAAAACACAGCAAGTTAGGTTGTATTGTTTTATAGCAGTTTTTATAGATTCTGAAAGGTGCACATGAAAAAGTTAGAAAAAGTGCTCATGTATGTTTGCTCATGATGAGTTCATTCCAGACATTCACAGTCTACAGTATGTACATTGCCTGGGTATGCTCCAGTAATTTGTACCATAACCACTTGCACAACCTGAGTACTCTGCTAATTAACACCTTGTTATAAAGACAAAACATTAATTGATTCCCAATCAACAGGCTGTAAGTTCTGGTCTATCTGATAACATATCTGTCACAGTAGGTTGCCTATGTGGGAGATGAAACAAAAAATGATTGATTCTTTCTGATTAACTTTGTCTGTTCCAACAGTTCCTGTTACAAGTACTTGTACATTGTCCGTCCAAGTCATCGTCAGCCTTTAAGCCTTCCCCGTAACCCATCTGTACTTTTTGACTGCAGGCCACAGGATTCTCTTATTTGAACTTTTTACCCCTCCTAGCCTCCAGTCTTTTTGTTGGAGTAAAGAAATTATGTACGCATTTCAAGATACATTTGTGTTCTAGGTACTATAGGTTAAGCCCTGGAACTAGTTCAGTAACAATAAAGTAAGTCCTCTTGGATTTAGAGGCTGTTTACATTGTGTATGTCAAGAGATAAGGGCTTACAAATGTAAAATCTTGTGTTTCATATATATAGCTTCTGTCTTACTTCCCAACTTCTTATAAAGTGCTATACTTATTACATCTTTAATATTTTGCATGCTACCACATCAATAGTATTTACATGTTAGAATAAAGCGGAGACAAGCTTTGACTAGTCAATCTATTCAAATATTTAGTTCAAGATTTTAGTCGAATTTTTTATACCTTATTCATATTATTTTCAATTGAAATTGAAAAAGAATGTTACACCTTGGTTAATCTTGATGTTTATAAATTTAAAATCTTGTGATATTTATTGATTTTGGAGTATATAATCTAATAAATATTTTCATGTTATTTGGGGTTGGGTGCGCCCAGTGTCTCATGGTATTGTACCATGTGCTGTATGTTTACAGTCTTAGCCAGTTTTTTTCGTAGGTAATATATAAAGTAAATACTGCGTTAAAGTGGATCAGATTTACCTTGAAGAAAGCGGTTCTCTTTTAAGATCAGATTGTCACTGATTTTGTTCAAGGTTATAGTAGATCATATCAAGACACAAAAGCTAAAAAATCATAGTCATATTTTGTGACATTTAGAATGTCTGTTGAGATGTTTCATTTCTTGCACTGCTTTTAGCATAGATTTGCATATCTAGAATGAAAATCTTTCATTTAAATGTCAGTTAGTCTTTAACAGGACTGGCTTAGTGTTTTTCATAAGAATTGGTGTACTTTAAAATGATAGTATTTATGACTATTGAGGGATATTTTTTGGGGTGTTTGCAGGTATCATTTGAATGCTACAATTTATATAAGGCTAGATTGATTTTTGCCTGCAGTAATTGGTTTTTCAGCTTGATTAAACAAAATTGATTTAGGCCACTGTTCTTAAGTGAACAGAACAATGTTTTCATAGATTTTCCTTTCAACATTCCTCAATGTGTAGCGTGTATTGGGGCATACAGTTACAAAAACACTATATATATCAATGCAAAATCACAGTGTCAAATTGAAATTTAAGTTTTTAAAGGTCCATTGTAATTTGCAACACAATTTTCATTTTATTCCCATGGTCTACACAGACTCTTAGTATGTCAGTGTAATTTTACAGTATTCTGTTTGCTCTTTTCATACTTGATATCTCACCTGAGAACAAACAGGTCCTGGGTTGCTGTTATCAATGATTTTTTCTGTCTGTCTGTCCATCATTGATTGATTGATTTTTTTACTGATTGATTGATTTGTTGTTGTTATTGATTGATTGATTGATTGATTGATTGATTGATTGATTGATTGATTGATTGATTGATTGATTGATTGATTGATTGATTGATTGATTGATTGATTGATTGATTGATTGATTGATTGAACTACAGTCCACAGATTGGGCAGGTTTTTAGTGAGTGAAATTTAATTAGCCAGCAGGTTTGCCACAGTAAAATCTGAGCACGACTTGTACATTCATATTAAGCAAGCTTCAGCTCTAATGAAAGTTGGAACTTAGGCAGAATATTTGTCTGTATGACATGTGGGCAAAAATTAGTAGTTTAAAACTAGGTCAGTAGGTCAAATAATAGAAAGTGTATAAACCCTCTAGAGACAAAGTTTACACTTGATATTTGTGAAATCTGGTCACTCTGTGAAAATGAAATTTAGGTCAGTTTATAGCAAGTTTGAGTAATATAGGTGAATGTTGGGGACAGTCTGTTGTAACAATCGTTATTGAATATTTTGCTGTAGCTGCCAACCATAGTTCAGAATAAATTGATTAATAATGTTAAATATCTGTAGTAAGTGTTGTTTTATTTCGATGACAGCTGTGCTTCAGAATACTATACATGAATGTTTCTATCCCTCTGCCTAGCACATACATGTATCGTACAATGTACATGTATATAAAAGCATTAATGCTTTACAAATTGATATGCCAGAATCATATCCATAATCATAGCACTTTAAAAACTGTTAATAGGCTTTGAATGAAATATGAGCTGTTGTTAAATTTTATCAATAAAAAGTATGTATTATAATATATGTATGTGCACAGCCCATGCAGGCAAACACACACTGTACAGTACACTGAAAGGTGTAGTATGATACTGATTTCATTTATTTTGAAAGTTGCATTTTGAGCTCAGTCTTGTACATCAATGGTTGAATCTGTTAAATATGTGCCATATTCAGAAAGTCTGGAATTCTCACTGCAAATCTAATGTCAACTCATATAATACAACACTGATTTGAAAATCTTTTTACGTAGACAGTTTTGGAATGCTTCTGAATTACTGGGCCAGATCAAACCGTTCCTCCCAGCAACTTGCAAGAGGTACCAATAATGATTAAATCAATCAAAATATAATATTGCCTCAAAAGTGTTTGATTAGATTACAGTCCTAGCTCTCATTCGCACAGTGGCTTCGCATCTGTTCATGCAATTTCCATAAAACTTATAACCATATTAAATAGCCACTTCACTTTCATTGACCGTGTAATTAGAGCACTGTTGAGACTGTGATGAGCATGATATTAGAAGCAATAAAGGCACAGATCTACTTGTTGAGACCTATCAAGTTGTCTATAAACCTGTCAGGAGACATCATCATGTCTGCAACAACTGGCTGATCAATGTATCAGAACTGGTGGAATTGAAATGCAAAGTTCAAATAGCAGCAGTATAACTGTATTCCCACAATATGCAGTTTGATGACACTAGAGTAAATTTGAGTAATTAAATACTCTGTACATTGGAAACTTGAAAAAAAGTCCCAAGTGTGTCAAAGCTCAGCATTGATATTTACTTTGTATG
Source organism: Saxidomus purpurata (assembly GCA_022818135.1). NCBI lineage: Eukaryota > Metazoa > Mollusca > Bivalvia > Venerida > Veneridae > Saxidomus > Saxidomus purpurata. The sequence continues at coordinate 50,977,916 of JAFMSR010000001.1, forward strand.
AATAATAGTTCTGTTTTCAGTTTCAAACAATGAAACACGCATAAAATCATACTGCAGGCTATAGTGTGCATGTGCATCATGCTTGTATATGACTTTATTAGCCAACCATCTCCGTATGTTCCACCCCTTTGCCTGTTTTTGGTTTTACAGTGTCCGAAACCATAGGTTCTCTTTCTGGGATTTAATTGGGCTTCTAGTTATGCCACCGACTGTCTTTGAAGTAGCGGGGGTTACAGACAGGTTCTTTAGTACATGTAGATGAAGAATGAGGTGTTTTATGAGGCATGGTAGATGAGATATACTAATTGTCTGTATGATTGACAGTAGCATGAAGTACATGTAGCAGTACGCCAGGAGGAATTCACCTGAAACAACCTAGTTAAAATACATGTAATTGTTGCACCTGTACAATAAACAAGTAGTCCTGAGAACTGTTAAGCTCTTAAAGTTATCAGAAGGCTATGACAATCTTAGATGATTGTATACTTTTGACTTTGGTTGCTTTCAGTAACTGTTCTGCTCCAGAGAAATGGAAATTGATTGCTCCAAGAGAAAACTCACCAGATTGTCCTGGCCAGTCGTGCAGACAATTAACTGCTCAATTCACTGCAGATTGCTGTTGCTCATTATCATCAAGTATATTACTTTGGACCATTTTCGATCGAACTTTTGAAAAGCTTTATTCTAGGAACAGTTTCAACGCTAAAATGGATTATACATCCAGATATAATTATATATTATGTTTTGTCAATTTATATTTTGTTATTTCAGTGATCCAAGACCTGCATACCAGAATGTGATCCGAACTGTACGAGATGTTAATATTCGCATGCAGAACTGGGACATCTTGCTCAAGAACATCAGGGCGTATTACTCTGTAAGTTCATACAATCAAAGAAACGTTTAACTCCTATTCGATAGCAAACCTCCAACCACTACCCCTGCTCTAATATGCTCCTCCTCTCTGGGTTCTGTGTGTCAGTAACAGTTACTACTCTACTGAATAAGATTTAGCCACTTCATGTATATACAGAAGTAATTCATTAAACTTAAAATAATATTCTGTCCTGAATAAAATGATACATAAATTCAAATTTTATAGCCAATCATAGCAAGATTGCACAAAATGTTTGCCCTAAAATTTTAACTCAATTTCTACTTTCTCATTTGTACTAGCGGCTTTTGGGATTAATGTGCCTACTTGTGGTAATAATATTTGTTTGTTCAAATTGTTTGAAACATATTACCTTTCAGTTTAACAATAATGAAGTAACAAATAAGTAAGTAACTGTAGTTATAACAAAAAATTTAAAGCAACCTGTAAGAAAAATTTAAAATATGAGAAGTTCAAATAACTGGCTCTTTGTTTGAAGGCTATTACAGTGTTAACTTTTAAAAATTCTTTAATGCTTTCACTAAAGTATAGGTAATATAATAATTGTGACTTATTTAAATTACCCATTTAAAAAAAACGTGTGCCAATATCTTAAGTAGTAATGTCATTCTTACTGGCCCAGAAATACTTGTTTTAAATTCCCTGATAAGGTACCGATTATTGGTATTATAAAATCTCAATAGGTCTTAGGCCATTTACTATGATTTCAAAGGGTTGATAATAATGTGTGCCAAGAATTTTATTGTTATTTACTAACATTTGCTTTGTTGAAAGATTTGTTCGTATTTGTAAAGAGGGTCAGATTGACTGTCGACTTAATCAGTGCATTTAAATGATATTCATGCTTACTAAACAAAAATCAATTACTGAAATAGCAGATGAGTGCATAATTTGAGGAAACATGTTAGATCTGTATCAAAATACCATGTACTGATTTCAGCATAGTCAAAATTTGGTTAAATAAACTGCTACATCTACAAACTTTACTCTGCGGCCCCTATTTTCAATACCTATACAGTCATTATATCAGCTTTGTGTTTATTTGTTTATTAAATAGAACATGTTCAACTCTGTTTTCCTCTTTTAAAATCAATATCAAATATTTTAGCATGAAGTCAAATATTGAAGTAGATAATTAACAAAAGAATGAAAATTAAAACGAGTGATACACACAGTTGTGTGTTTACTTAATGTAAGCAGTAATGTGAATACTTGCTCCAGCAAGTAGTTGCAAAAAGAAAATGTTTATAGTTGTTTATACCAGTGCAGCTTTTACTTATAAAAAAACTTCAACAAATCGTTCATGCAGGTAAATGGAGGTTGGTCTGCTTGGTTGTTTTGTCAACTGGTGATCATTGGACCATTTGGTGCAGGAGACCTCCAGCTCCTGTAATATGATATATTCCCATACATCAATCCAACAACAATACACATATATTTTGTAAAGTAATGACTTTAATGATTGGTTTATTTATTTTTTTACTGTCGACAACAGTTTGACTTCTAAAACCATAAATCAAGGTTTTCATGATGACTGTGGGACAGAGAAAAGTAAATTAACTTTTGTATGTGTGTTCCCAAAAAGTATGTAACTTCATCACTTATATGTTATCTAAGGAAGAAAGTGGCCTGTATACACCATTATGTTAGAGAAATCATTGTAATACTTTGATTCGATTAATCATCGTATAAGAAAACTATTGCAGGACAGTAAGTTTCTGCTTAAAACATTCCAAGACTGTTTCGTGCATCAATTTTCACTGACCATGAAATGAAATAAAGTCGTTTTGTTTCAAGGTCTCTGATCAAAGGAACAAAAAGAATTTTGGCATAAATTGATAAATTCAATAGCAAATCTTAGTAAATTTAAATTGGCCCATGACAAATTTGACTAGCCGTGACATTTGTTTGTTTAAATTGTTGTCTGATGCATTATTTATGAGGCTATCATATTGCTATAATTTGCTTTATTTACATTCTAATGACTTGAGCTTGTAGGGGTCAGCTTTTGAACTGGATATATATGATCTGTGAACAAGAACATTATGATCTGATAGTGAAAATTTTACCTGCTTGAAATGTCTAGACAGAAAGCTATGTGGTCATATAGTCTGAGAACTTTCAGATTAGGGCCTCATTTGCTGCACACAATTCTATAAATAGTTAATAATTAACTCTGCGCCCTTACTGTTAGACTTCAGGCCTACTTTGATTAGTTTCTTGATGTTGAATCTGCTTGTTAAGTTGATAGAGTCATGACAATGGTATTTCTGTGTGTATGTGTTGCAGCCCACAGCCATCTAGCTACCTGGTATGTGAGGACTGTACACGGAAATTTTTAAAGAAAAGATTTAGACGACTCATACCTTTGAAAGTCAGGATTGAAAAGGGGGGCAGTCTTCACTGTGTCTTACCTCTTGGCAGTAGCAGTAAAAATTATGGCTTAAAATATGCATGGTACAAATATTTACTTTGACCTTTAAAGCTTCAAGGCCATTTTAGATGCTTAATTAATTAAGACAGAGGTGCATGATGATTTTTCCTCGGGTTTGAGGTTCTTGGTGCCTTGTCCTCTTGATTTTGCTGTGCATACCATAAGTTTGGGCTCAACTTTTATTCACCACAATCACTTTCTTTCCTGTGAAGAAGTAGCACTTAATGCTTGGGTGCCTGAAACCACAATTGCTTTCTCTACCAGGCTATAAACCAGAAGGAGACAGATTCATTTTACTGATAGGGTCAGAATTAACATCAGATATGTACGCATTATACCATACAGTGCAGCTATGTGTAATTTCAATCTAAACCACATGAAATTATATTATGCAATTTAAAGTTTTTTTTAAGCAAAATCAGTTGAATATGTCTGTTCTTCAGTTTTACAACTGAGACAAAAAGTGAACCAGGATTAAACTGAAATTTACAGCAGTGTAACCTTTTTTCAGGCATTTCTATCTTTTCTACCAGTTTCTTCAGATTGCCTCACACAGCACCTGCATTCTTCATTACAAATCCTCTATCAGTTTTCAATCACAATTGCTCAGATTACATTTGATATCAATGCAGTTGATCTATCTCTTTTGTGCTCACATTACACAACAGGATTTTCAGATGAAAATGAAATTGGTTTTGATGAAGTATTTGAGCTAGTCCGTACCTGCATGCCTGTGTTTTCCCCCTGTTGAAATCTAGGCCAAGTTCTTTTGATCTTGATTTATTACAATTCTCTTTAGTGTTACAAACAATCAAATAACATTCAATTACAATGTTAAAGCCCTCATAAGCATGACATATTTATTATCCAAACAATTGTCACTTTTTAATGTAGAGAAGTCTGTATTTAGAAAAAATTTTATACTGCTACAGCATTTCATTATATTTGTATGCACCCTGTACAAATGGTTTGAAAATGTGAAGTTTGTACTCAAGTCTGACTACATTTTGTATAATCATAATATATACATGAAAATATGTTTGATTATACAGTTGAACCTTTCACTCCAGTCACTCCGATATCACAGCCACTTCCTTTATAGCCACAGATGCTTGGGGTCTGGACCTCACCCCCCTAGGCCTGAGCCTCGCCCCTTGCTTTCCCTGCCACGTACTTCTGCTCACTGCAGTATTACATCCTACGAATGTATGTAAGCTAACCAATTACGGATTCATTTCCTTATTATTCTTACCTACTGATCACAGTGTATTGAAACAACTCTATTCCTTCTATCACAGCTCAGGGATACTGTTTATGTCATTTCTAAAAATAGTATTACGTAAGCTATAGGCACCCGTAACAGAAGTGTTTTTTCTCAAAATTGTCTAATTTATTTGATGCAGCTTGGAGTGGGATTTGATTCAGAAAGCCGTTCTGCATTGGAAAAACCGGATAAGTTATTCCATGCCTAATTATATGATTGGGGTTTTCAGTTGTTTCAAATCTTGTATTTGTATAATGGCCTGTACAAAATTGGACCAGTATAAGATTGGGTGGCGAGTCCATACCCCATGCATCTGTGATTATAGCAGCAATTACTGTTACAGCCAAAGCAGCTAGCTTTAAGGTGACTAACATGCATAAAGCATCCACCAGTATAAAATGGACATTTTTGTTTAATATTTTTAATGTTGAACACTGGTTCAGTTGTATTTCTTTTTAAATGCTATATTACCAATTATTCTTTAGTTTGAGGACACTCATAGAGAGACAGCTTGTCAGACAGCTTATTCATGAGACCAGTTTACCAGCAAACTGTCCTTAATATCAAGTAGCCCCTTAAAAGACATTTTTCTTTTGAAAAATGAATTGCAAGCAAACATGTCACCTGCACAGGTAATTGTTGAATATTATGAATGACAGGACTGGTATAGTGAGTGAAGCAGCTATTATAAGTGAAGCAAATGAGCTTACTTAGCAGCTACTGGAAATAGAGCAAAGAAAATGACAATGTATCTGGTGAACTAGCTGAAGCAGCTATTGCAGATGAAGATAAACAAGTTAAGCTTACCACTAGCTATAATTGTAAATAACACACTGAAATTTTGTAACTTGAGTTACTGTATGAAAGTACCTAGCAGGAGCCTGATGCAGTAACAATGCATTAAGTTTGTTTTTACAAACTGCGTTGTGTTTTGACAATTTTCAGTTTGTGACAAGGACATAATTGGTGTGTGTATTGATCAGAAGGTCGCAGATTACAGGGGATTACTGGCTTTATCTCTATAAGTCTGATCTAAATCTATCCTGGCAGCACGCCAAGTCAAGATCTAATCAATCAATGATGATTAACTACAAATAGATCACACATAACAATTAAAATTCCTGTGTTGAATACCTCAGATCTATACAGTTTTGTTAGAGTTTCATTTGACAGTTCAAGTTGTAAAGAGACATGTGTTTCATTTTGTGCACTTTAGGGACAATATGAATATCGAGAATATGTCAAGTTTAGTTTAACTGACACTTCAACATGGTGAATCTAAAATAAAGTAGCTTTCAATAGAAATGTAAATTTCATTAAACAATGCCCACATGTTCTAAGATATGAGGTTGTCCCAACTTACATAATGTTCATTGCTCATGCAGTCTGACAGGGCAAACTACAGGATGTCAACTCCCGAAGTGTGTCCTCACATTGAACAGCAGCAGAGGAAAGTGTAATCTGTCGGAGTACCACCCTTGGGCAGAAGTCTCATGGTAGAATGGAGGACTGCAGAATTACTGCTTCCATTATTGCTGCGACCGGGGTGATATCCTAGACTGTTAGCATGGAGACTGAACTACCTTAGATTATCCACTCCAGTATGCAGCATATAACAGTCAAGGCACATAGTATATTTAAGTTTGTTATTCCATATCTCTTGTCGATCTGTATCTGTTTTCATATCCATTGTAAGGAGGCAGAAGCTGGAAACTGATGAGACTGTTTGTAGATTCATATCCATCTTGTGCTGGGGAAACCATGCGGTGATGCTTCTTAGCTTGATTCTTGGTCATAATGTCATGAATCTTGTAAGAGAAGGAAATTTGAAATCATAGCTCTCAGCATTTGCTGGTTTTGTATTTTCGACCCTCGGCCAAATCTGTTTAGTGTGAAGGCATAATTATGTTTAAAGTGTGGTGGTAGGAACATGTGTCTGCTTTGTGTAGTCAAGTTATTCTTCGGTTTGTTCAGTAAATACTTGTTGAAAGTCATCAAACATGTTTCAACCCCAGACACTTCCTTCAATGAAAGACACAAAGTCAAAATAATGCTGGAACAAAAGATCTCTTACCAGTGTATTCCAGTTTTCAATATATGATGAGGTATACGCATGATTTCATTGTCAATGTTCCGCAGTTTTAAATTCTTCCTAACAATGAATAATCCTGGATATTGCAATTAATTATAAGACATGTTTCAGTCAATTTTATTGTGGTATACCAAGACCAATGTTTTAATATCCCCAATTGTTTTTTTGTTAATTCTGGTATTTCTTTGGAAGAACAATAGCCATTATTGTTTTGTTAAGTTCGTGCTGCCAAACAAATTTGATAAATTGCTTACAATGACTTAAATACGTTAGATTTATGTGGAATTACAGGGCATCCTTTTTCTCGTTTAAGGCAATATCAAAATAAATTCAACTATTTGTCGACCCAAATAATCCTTCTAAGATTTTGGGTTTGATAAATGACCACTTTTTCAATGTGACTCAACAACTTGATAATACGTTTTTAAGCCATTAACATTGTTTCTGCATATTTTAGGTTATCTATAGACCTGATTCAGAGTCTAAAGATCTGTGTTTTCAGAGAAAAATCGCACTTAGTCTGGGTGGGCATCACATGCCTGGAATCCTGTGCCTCAAACCCATTATCAGACCCTTTAGTAACATCTCAGGTAGGTGGTGAAATCTGAACACTATTTCGCCTCTGTCAACATCAATCATTTTAATATCAATAAAATTAGGCAGCTAATTTCACTGGTTACAAAGTAGCACATTGATGACTTGTGTACGGTGTTAATTGATAAACAATTAACAGGCTATGGTATTTTGTTTGAAATTCAGATTAATGGTGTCATTTTGATTCTTTTAAGAAATGAATGGAATGTTCACAGATTTCCAGTGCATCAAAAGACAATTCAAGTATACGATTCCATTTGATTTTGGCATGATCATAATTGTATTTAGACATTTTATTAGGTTAAAAACCAGCCTGTGCCTATATCGTCCGTTTCATATTAATCGGAGAGAGCAAATTCCTAAGAGGGTTTGATAATTAGCGAATTCGTTTGGCCTGAATTTTAACTTCGAATCATTATAGACCTATATATTTTTACTCTACAAAATGCCATTTCCAGGGTTACAGATAACCTCCTAGTAATTGTTTATGTTAATCATTATTTGAAAATACTTTTACATTTTTTTGGATTAAAACTGATAAAAACCTACCGAAAATCACGGATTTGAGAAATTCACAGACAAACGGGAAAATGTACTTTTAAACTGTTGCTAGGTTGGGATGTCCAGCTATCTGATTTATTACAAGGTGTAAATGTTCCATGACAAAGCAAAAATTTAATTTTGAAGTGGAGGATGATTGACTGGATGAAGTGTTCATGCTTTTTAAAATGATTTACTGAGTAGCTTCTATATATGGTTCTTTTTTATATCTAAAATGTTCTGTTAAATTCCTATTTTCAAGTTCTCAAACCCTAAACTGAATTAACATCATTCTCTAATCATGCTTGTTGTTTGATTTTTTTTACTAGCTAGTGTTTAAATGAAATGATTAAAATTGTTAAAAACTCGGTAGCCCATGACCAAAACTGTTTCTGGGATTGGCCAAAAGTGATCTGACATGCTAGAAATCCATGAGTGCCTGTTGGGTCCCCATCAGTGTGTGCCATAATGCTAGGCTTGCCCTATTGTTCCCCAGCTACTTTTCCTCTTTTTTGACTATATCCTGTTCTAACCCCTGGTTCAAGGCAAACTTAGTGGAACAGTGTGGTGGTCCACATGTGTCTGCTTTGATAATCACATTGTTATTCTTCAAGTTTGTTAGTAATACTTGTTGAAAGTCATCAAACATGCTTTCAAAACACTTCCTCAGTGAAGAACAGCTTGGAACAAAAGATCTCTATGTTTAGTGTTCAGTGGGTATACACAACAGCTGACATGCTCCCAGTAAATTCTTCCTACTGCAAAATTCTAGATCAGTTAAAAGACATGTTTCAGTCAATTTTATTGTGGTTCCAGTCCACAAGTTTTATTCCCCATTGATTTATCGTTTATGTCTGTATTTCTTTGAAAAGTACATTATTGTTTTGTTAAGTTCGTGCTGCCTGTTTATTTGTTTGCTTCCAATGTTTACATATACTGCTAGTGGACAGAATGCATTTGCTGTTAAGAAAATAGACAAAAATAACATTTGGGAAATATTATCTAGATGTTTTTGCAGCTTTCAATGTACACAAAACTTGTTTTTAAGCCATTAACATTGTTTCTGCATATTTTGGTTATCTATAGACCTGTTGAGAGTTATCTGTGTTTAGATTGCACAGTCTTCAACCTGCCTGGACCTGCCTATATCAGACCCTTCATCTCAGGTAGTGGTGAAATCTGAACACTATTTTCTTTCAACACAATCATTATATATCAATAAAATTGTAATTTCACTGGTTACAAAGTAGACATTGATGAATTTGTGTGTTAGACGAAGGTCAGGCTATGGTATTTTGTTGAAATTCAGAAATGTTCATTTTGATTCTTTTAAGAAATGAGTGTTCTTCCATGCAATAAAATGTTACGATTTATTTTTGACATGAATTTTTATTTACTTGCTAGGTATAAAAAGGCAAATATATTTTTTCATTTAAGAAGATTGACACAATTCAATAGCAAATGTACCATTGGTGTAAATGAATCATTAACAGCAGTTTTAACAAAATGCCATTTCTTACAGTTATTTAATGGTTTATTTAATGGTAAAGTTTAATCTGATTACGATCTACCCTTTCATGACAGAAAACTGCATTGGTCCAGATATTTAATTTATTACAAGTGATTCAGACAAAGAACATGTCAGTAGTGGATGAAATGGAAATGGATGCTGAGCTTAAGTATAGATGGATCATTATGAGCTGAGTGATCACAAGTTGATGATCATCATGCCTGGTTTGTTCATTTACTGAGCAACATGCTTTGATGCTATGATCTTTTGTTGCCCACCTCCAACTGTTTGTGATTGGAACAAGGATACATGCTTGTCTGATGCCTGTTGGGTCATCAGTGTGTGCATAATGCTGCTTGCTGTATTGTTCATACTGGTCTTTTTGGAATGAATCTTTTGTTATGGTTCAACAAACTTAGGGAACATATGATTCCACTGATGCTGAAAATGACATATATTAATATACAAGTTTTACTTGAAGTACAAGCAGACCAGATCAAGCTTGTTGAAACATACTTATCCAGGGATATAGACAAAACTCTTCACTTCATCATATATAGCTTGCAGAGAAGGATTTGATCACAAACAGGATATATTATAGCCTGTACTACAAGTAACTTGGTCTCTCTAAATATGAGATGGTGTTTCCCTTGGGAAAGCTGAAATTGTGTCAAACTAATCTGTCTCATTATGGTGAAGAGTGCCAATTTCACAGCAGTATATGTACAATTGTAAGTAAAGTTAAAGAAAGAGTGATCTTTTAAAAAAAAAAAATCACAGGACCGGTGTTAAATATCTTGTTGGTAGTAATATATAACTACCAGTAAACAATTTCTAGCAGCTATTTACTTTCCTTATGTTACAGGCTTCCTCTGTTATAAAAAAAATGTGTTTTGTTCGATGACAACAGGTTATATAGTCTGTCATTGAATGTACATGATTGCACAGTTGTTGACTGCGCAGCCAGAACCAGCCACGAAATAGTTTCTTTCTTATTTGATTTTTTTTTATAAATTTAAATTTTCAGGCTGAAAAAATTTCAAGCATCAATAGACAGGATAGGAATGATTTCAGTCAATTATAATTCTGTCTGGAATATGGTAAAAGTTAAAAACCTGTCTGAAGCAACCAGCCAAGTTAAGGTCCTAAGTGGCCTGTTGAGGAAGGTAGCTGCTTTATAATACTAACATCTTTCTTTTATGAGGCTGCACATTTGGATAACTAAATCTGCCATGTAGGCTTCAAGAAATACATGATGCATTATAATATTCACAAGGAAACTACATTACAAACAATTAAGAATTTAACAAACGACAATATCAATTCTGATGAACAATTAACCTATTCAACTAAGATGACAAATTAAGATATAAAATTGAGGTGAATTTATCAGTAAATTGTATTTTTGGGGCATATATAACAGAACTCGTGACTGTCGTGAATAAAGCAGTTGATTCTTAAGATAAAAGCAGGAGATCATTGCTTTAGATCCACAAGCTAAGTTGCCTTGTCTAACTGTAATGTTTTCATGGGCGATTGTGAAGTACCCGTCCATTTCTAGGTCATACATGTTTACACTTCCCAAAATAAAATGACTCCAGTTTCAAACTTTAGTATATTTGAGTATGTGTAATTTAAGATTGTGCACATGTTTTTCTAATTGAAGACAAGAAGTCATTGTGTTAAAGGTTATAATTGGCACATCTATAATATTTTCAACACCTTTTTTGAGAAAGTATACCATGTTCTGAATATCATGTCATTTTAAAGTCTATTTTCATATATTTACATAGACTTTGAGACTTTAATAATGAATCCTTACTCTTGTGACCTTAATATAGTATTATTTACATTAAAAAAATTAATTATGACCTCAATTTTGAAGACGTTTGCACTGTTTTGTGTTTAAACTGTTCTTTGTAACATTGATTCAGCGTTGAAGGTTTTCAGTCTTTTCAAAGCTCAGTATGAGATTAAAAGGCAGATTGTTCACTTGATTCATTTATTGTATAGTTATGACAACACTATCAATTGAAATGACGTAAATGTTTTGATTGTAAGGGCTGACATGGGAATAATACCGCTGAGAAAAATTACTAGAACATTTTAAGTTGTTATCAACTTTCAAATACATGAACACTCTACACATCCATTGATAAGTGTGACATTCATCATTCCATTTATGATACTGCTCCTTTTGAAGTTGATTGGTCCGGATTTTGTCAGATTATTAAAGTTGGTAGCATCTTCTCTATCTATGAAGTTGGCATCTAAAAATTCATCTTCAATGACAAGAAATGAGATACAATGCCAGTCTGTGGTAATCTGAAATGCTGTTCTAAAAGTTAATCAATGTCTGCAAAATGAAATTTTGTACTGCAAATAAAAAATGAGAGTTTATTAGGGACTACCCTTCTTATTAAATTTCAACTTTTATGTGCAAATAATAATGCTTAAGTGGTTTGTAGAAGCGCCCCCTTTTGAATTCTAATAGAGTCAGTAAGGGCAGTGTTTTATGAAGAGTAACCTTTTATACAAGATCATCTTCTCTTTTTAAAACAGTTTAATCCTTTATTTAGACTAATTTATACCAGTGGATTTAGGCAAACCTTATAATAGGATGATAAAGTTATTATTTTACAGGTCAAAAGATTGATTCCAATTCCTACAGACAGCTGTTGAATTCTATGTATGAAAGACTGTGACAGGATCAGATAATTAAATAATTTTCTTGTAAATATAAAAAAATATTGAAAGTATAATTGTAATATAGCAGTTAACAGACAAAAGAAGATTTCCATTTGTAACTTAAATGTGAATAGACTGAGATATAATTGTTCCTATTAGAGTCATCATATCATTTTCTGCATAAGCAGTAAACCAAGTACAAAGTCATTTTGGTATTTTTTTTGTCGTCTTTTAGCAGATTATGAAAAGGTTTGAAATTATTTACATAATCCGATATGCAGGGTGAAGGTGAAGTGAATGTCTAATACAAAAATTATGCTGTTATCTAACCAAAGTCAGCCATGATTGTTTGCTAATGTGTAGAAAAAAATCAAATAAAGGTATGAGTCATTTTGTGCCGAAATTTAAATGAGATAAATCCAATGTAGTTAAACAAAAAAGCAGCTGTGTCAGGAAATTGCTTACAATGGCTCATCATAATGACCTTGCCTTCTTTAACTTCTAAGTTCCTTCATAGCCAGCTAGTTATTGTGTTCCTTCATTATGAAATTATTTGACAGACAGCGAAAATGACATGGCTATACCTTTGAAAATCTGTTCCTTACTTAAAAACAAGTTGCTTTTTGGGGGGGATTTGGTTACTTAAATTTGCTACAACATAAAAGACTATGTTTTTTTTCTGTTTTCAGGATGTTCTTCAACAGTTGCTCATTGTAAAGTTGCCAAATGTACAGCTCATCTGCCGGGAACCAGAGAAAGGTAAGTTTGTAAGTGGTATGGTTGGTACCAGTGTGTTGACATGATGGTCAAGGGCAGCAGCTTTAAGAAGTATCGTCTCTCATTAGGTTAGGATGACAGTCTGACTGCTTTTGAAGTACCAAAAGGGTACAAGTTTGATGCTAGGTTTACTTGTGATTGTAAATGAACAATCTTGCCCTTTCTTAAATTCTCTGCCCAAAGGTTGTTGTCAATCCACCTGTCTGTCCAATAGCCATTAGGTTTCATCTCAATAACTTAAAAATGTTTTGGCCCCCAAGATATTTTAACTTTTTAGTCACATTGTACTCATGGTCTGTAGATGACCCATGATAAGTTTGGGGTCAGTTGGTCAAAGGTCAAGGTCAAGGTGACTGTGGGCTCAAAATGTTTTTCTAAGTAATTCAAATAGGCTTTGGTTGAGGATCTTCAAGCTTGCTAGTTTTAACGGGTTGTTATTCAGAGCTTAGCTTACAGACGGAGTGGTGGTCTTGTCCATCTCAGTTTATTTGTAGACCATGATTATTACATACTAATTTTTCAAATACAAGGCTGTTCTTTCTTGTTCAGTTTGTATCGTGATCAGATTGTACCAAGTCCTGATCCTGTATGTGAGGTGTTAAACATAATGCTTAAATGTTTTCAAAAGAAAAATCTCAGTGACATATATAATAATTTAGATGATTGGGGTTCTTTGGCTTTCTGAATGCTGTAAATATTCAACAGTGATCGATCGAAGTACGTTAGAAAAATCTGGTTTTGATAAAAAAGAAAGCCTGGTTTGAATACATGCATAATACAATTTTTTAATGTAATGTTTTATGTAAATAAAAGATAAGAATTTTAAGTTGACCAAGTGACGCAAAAGAAGTTCAGTTAGCTTGAAAATGAGATTAGCGTAAAATAGAAAAATGTTAATTATAACGCTTAATTTTTGTATTGACTGCCAAAATTCACAATTTCTAACGGGTGTATACTACAAAGTCATTGTGTTTAACAAACATGTGTGATAAACCATTTATAACACACCACTTATTCCTTTACAGAAAGGAGACAAATTAACAAACTTGGAAAATTATGTTTTTATCATATTTTGGTGTCATCTTAATGTAGGTGATAAAGATTTATACGTTTGAAAGGCTTAAAATTTAGGCTTAATTTATAGGAAAGGAAAATAAGTGTGTACACTTCCTTTTAATCATTTCTACTTGTTAGACTGAAATGAAATTAATTGCTTCAAAGGACATTATGAAAACAAAAAAACACCATAAGAACAATAAAGAATAGTCTGATGTACTTAAAAAAATATTTTCTCTGTGATGATGTATGCTCCAAACAACAGCCACCCGTCTATAATCAAACATTTCTAGTAATTTTGGTCATTTGCTATGATAGGGAGGTCATGTAAATGGATTTCAGCCTTGAATTTATCACTGAATGATGTTTCAAGAAGTTTTGACAATTGGTTGATGACATATAGAACTGACCGTTATATGTCTGAAGTGTCATTCTAATGTATTGAGATATTCACTTGACTTACACTGACACATGAAAGGGAGTGGTGGTGTTTTAGCCTCACTAGGGTCACGACCGTACCTCCACATATGACATCATAACTGTTTTTTTCAGGAAGTGGACTAGAGAGTGACTTGATAAGCTACACGCTTTGTTCACAATCGGGCTAAAATAAATTAGTATAAACTATAAAAAAGAAGATAGGTGCAAAATTTGAATGTCAATAATGCCAATTAGGTTATGATTAAGTTCTGTTAAAAAACAGAACTAACAGTGTGAAACTAAGTTGAACTTAAAGGAAAGGAATATTACTGATGTTATTTCTCAAAAAACGATTAGAAAAATCTTTACATTAAACAAAAATGTACATTTTATCTCTTAATCAAATCTCTGCACAGCCATTGCCTTTGTGAAGCTGATCTGTACAAGGTAATTAACTGTTCCTGAATGAATACATTAGCTACAGCATGGAGTTCATCCATTGTCCACTGTAATGAAAGGATCAATATCTGGTTGTTAACCACATCCATTTAAATATTGTACATGTTGGAACATGGGGACACTTGGTGTTAGATTTCCATCCAGCGAACCATGTGCCATGTGTCATATTTTCCAAGAATTTCATGCTGTTGATTTTCATGCAGAAATATGATTGAAAATGATAATTTTACAGATCAAAGTATAACAGTATGAAGATTTTGTTGGTTATCACAATAGAGTCATGAAACTGCTAATACTGTTACAATACTTTTCCGTAAATTATGAATACACTGTCTCAACTAATTTGTATAAGGGGGGAATATTTTCAGCTTAATTTTTTAGCTCGACTTTTCTATGAAAAGGGGAGCCTCCCCCCCCCCCCCCCGCACCCAGCCCCCCCCCTCGCCGCGTTGGCGTCACACCTTGGTTAAGTTTTCGTCCACCCCACCTTTATTTCAAAAGTATTAGAGGTATGGCTTTGAAACTTACCATACTTGTTTACCTCATAACCTCCATCTACAGACAAGAGTACATAACTCTGTCAAGGTTTTTGACAGAATTATGGCCCTTTTGGACTTAGAAAGTGTATTGAGCTTGGTTAAGTTTTTCGTACCACCTCACTTTATTTCAAAACCACTGGAGGTATTGCTTTGAAACTAACCGTACTTGTTGCCATCACGACCTTCATCAACGACAAGAGGACTAACTCGTCAAGGTTTTTGACAGAATTATGCCCCTTTTTGACTTAGAAAATACTTGAATATGGGTAAAATCCACTTATTACCTTAACCCTTTGAGATATTGCTTTGAAACTTTTAATGCTATTTCACTCTTACCCCCATCTGTACGCAAGAGAGGGTACTCTGTCAGGGATTTGTTTTAAAATTAAGGCCTTTTATCAACTTAGAATCTTGGTTAATTTTTTGTTTTACCAGTCCCTTTTTGACTGAACTGTTTGAGATATTAATTTGAAAGTTGGAATACTTGTTTACCATCATGATTCCCAAACTGGGGGGAGAAGGTATTCTGTCAAGGTTTTTTTGAATTATGGCCCTTTTTGACTTAGAATCAGTTAAAATTTCCACTTGTTAACTTAACCTTTGAGATATTACTTTGAAAGTTGTACTGACCCACCATCGTAAGACCTATCTGTAAGCAAAAGAGATAACTCTTCTTGATTTGTACTTACAAATTCCTAGTTAATAGTCTTGTGTCCCTTAACTGTCAAAGTTTTGTTTTATTGGCAAGCACTAAAAAAGTCGAGCACGCTGTCCTACTGACAGCTCTTGTTTGACAGGATGTCAATGCAGAAAGATAATTAAGTGGTTGAATCTAACTGTGGATACCTCATTCAG
The DNA here is from genome assembly GCA_022818135.1 of Saxidomus purpurata. NCBI lineage: Eukaryota > Metazoa > Mollusca > Bivalvia > Venerida > Veneridae > Saxidomus > Saxidomus purpurata. The sequence continues at coordinate 50,994,039 of JAFMSR010000001.1, forward strand.
TCATGTTGAAATATGAATAAAGACATGACCAGTAATGTGAAAATCTACTTATTATCTTTAATTGGCATTTCTGAACTTATGACAAATACAATGTATATTGAAGCTGATGAATATCATGAACTTTTGAGCATCAGTGGCAAAGGTTAATACCCCAACATGATTATAATATTTATCAAAATGTTAATAAATCATTATGGATATTACTCCAACATTGACCTCTCCACATCTTTCTGTTACATTAAAGACAGGTTATTTTTAACAGGATTGGCACCAGCTGATTTTCTGTTCTTGTGTTTGGGGCTTAAATCTTCAACCTCCAAAGGTCACTCAGGGTGGGCTACACTTTCTGGTATTGCGTCCACTACATTCCCTGCTTGCCAAAGTCAGTTTTAGGTTTCCATGTTCTATACACGGTGGATTTGATTGGACTCATGTGTTAAATGATACTGCATTGGTGACAGGGGAGTCTTAAAAAGTGTACACGGTGACCCAAAGTGATTTAATACAAGAATAATATCACTGACTTTGTTCATCCTGGCCAAATTTCAGAACATTTTGTCTTCACGTTCAGTGAAGAAAGGAGAGCATTTTTCTTGTATTTTTTATCACCACTTTATCTACTTTCCTTTTCTTTGAAGATAGACTAAAATTGTGTTGGAATTTTAATTGGCCTGTCCAGTTTGTTTGATTGATTTAATTTCTTAGATTATGTGAACATGTCTTGATCTGTTTGTAAACATGGCAGATGGGGCTTTTTCCATGTCAGTCTAGCTTGAACACTATATTGATTAAACACTTACAACCATTATGTTTAAGAGCTGAACATTGAAGAGTTTTATGAATAATAGATTTGAAGAATTCATTTCTGTTAAAGTCTGCACGCAACGCTGTAAAATTAATTCTAATTGCATCGAATAAAAACAGTGTATTTAATGGAAATTGTCTGAGTCGCTTTGGATGGCTTGCACAAATTTCTAGCTTTATCAGATTCTGTACTCATCAGCAATGATTGGCTGGGCTTTTTTGACACCTGTTCATGTTAGAGACAGGTACCATAAATCTTTTACCCATACATGATTTAGTTCTTCACGTCTATCTGTGTACGCCCTTTCTTTGATCACTGGTACATGATGTTTTTAGCTGTAAGAAGCAAGTTACTCATCTAAACAGAATAGCATGGTAAGAGTTCTTTACACCTAAAGTGATGAGTTATTAATAAGCAGGGGTAATGTGTAATTTAGAGATTACTGAAGAAGTACAGAGGGTGAGGCTATACATGTACATTTGTGATTATGCTGATTACATTTTGGTAGTGGACTGATGGACATGGTAATTAACTGATGAACTGAGCAAACCTTTTCTTAGTTGATTGTTTCTGAGGTGTGTCTGGCTTGTAGAGAATGTGTTCTGCTTTTTCAACCCTTAGATCTGCTTAATTATTATCAGGAACTTTTTTTAATGGAAGACAAAGTGTAATGAAAATGACGTTTACCTCAAAGTCATGAAATATCAACAAACATGAAAACGTTTCAGAAATCTTTACATCAAAAAGACAATCAACATTTTTGCAGTAATGGCTTCATAAAGAAATAGTCTCAGCAAACTAACATGTTAAATTATTGAACACGTCTTTTGTTCAGTGTAGAACTGTTGAAATAGTCTGAAAGTTATCTTTTATGAAAAATCTAACACTTGCCCACCTTTGTTTAGTATGTACTCTCAGCAAATGAAACTATTGTATATACATAATTATGTATTTCAGATGCAAGCTTTAACGAGCTCAAGAAAGTGTTATTGCTCATACTGGGCTGTGCTGTACAGTGTGAGCTCAAGCAGGAGTTTATCAAGGTCATCATGGACCTGGAGGTCAATGTACAACAGGAAATTGTTGAGAGCATCAAACAGGTAAGCTATGTGCCCACAAACCATCAACATTTCTAAAGAGCAATAAGGGCTGATACCTAGGTATGTTATGTCACATGATATAGGCTTGCATACTGCCAGGTTGATTTAGGACATGATATAGGCTTGCATACTGCCAGGTTGATTTAGGACATGATAATAGGCTTGCATACTGCCCTGTTGATTTAGGACATGATAATAGGCTTGCATACTGCCCTGCTGATTTGGGACATGATATAGGCTTGCATACAGCCAGGTTGATTTGGGACATGATATAGGTTTGCATACAGCCTGGCTGTTGGGACTGAATTCAATATGAGGTTCTGTTAATTGAGCGGGGTCAGTTTGCATGCAGACAGATTAGTCACTGGATAATTATGAGACCCGCCTGCAAGCTTCCAAGTCATTTATGGGATATGAAGTCAAATGATAGGTTGTGGGATATGACACCTTACTTGCAGACAGGTTATGGGATATGACATCAGCTTGCATTCTGTCTGTTCTTTATCTGGATTAAAGTTATTTTGCATGCTGCAAGGTTTATTTTGGATTATTGAAGACATGTTGGCTATAGGGTTTGACATAGGTTTTGTTATTACCTGTGATGTAATGGGTAATTGTGCAAATACAGCAGGTTTAATGGATTTTCATTTTAAGAAAACATTTCCTTTCAAAGCAGAACTTTAAAGATTAAAGAACTGTATTAACAGTTTTTAAACTAATAATTAAAGAAGGTAGGAAAAGGAATTTGTAAAAGTAGAATTACATGTTTGCACTCTATGACAAAGAGCAGAATATTTCTCAAGATTAAATTACAGAATGTATTGTCATATAGATATCTCTGTTTTCATTTGTCATTAATTACAAACTATCTAATATTCATTGATGGCCATTTAAGCCTAATATACCCAGATAAATATGGCTTGGAAATTTCAAGGAGCAAGAGAGCTGTATCTGATACTACTAACATTGAAACATACCTGGTCTTTGCTAGATTTCATGCGACTGTTCTTTCAATTCCTAGGTATCAGTTCTTTGAGTTTATTAATGACTGGTCCCCTGATACACTGTATTGTCCGAGGTTTGCAATCTGATTTGAACAGATAATCAGGATTGGGACATCTCCAGTGAAAAATTGTTTCACATTCTTTAAAAGCTTTTACTTAAAATATTTTTAATTGTTGGACAAACTGCAGGTATATTTGTGACACCAGATTTCTGAAGGTATATAATATTTTCTATAATATTTTAGAGGTATTTTGGTACATAGGAAATTAAAGTTACTGGATTTTCTAAACTGTGTGTTCAAATAATAGTGGTAATGGTGGACATGGGCATTGGCATTTATTTCTAAATACACATGTACATCATTTTAGCAGTGACAAAGTACAGTTGAATTGAGAGATGTGAATGGGGTCTGCATACTGCACATGATTCTTTGATGATGTTTATAAAAGTGTTGTGTATTATAGATCACAGACGACACAGAGTCGATTCTGCCCACTGAATGCACTGATGTGGACAAATTGTTTGGACATCTCGTGCATCTTATCAAGGAGAGAGACGACTACGCTGAAGTAAGTTTTTTCTGTCTTTCAAACCATGCTTAATTGAAGAAGTAATGGTCAGCTGAAGTAGGGGAAGGTTATTGTAAATACTATAAGTGGTGTTTAGTATCAAACCACCTTTCGTAGTAAAACAAAACATTATCTGTCTTACCAGTATGTCATGGAACTATTATTATGTCTCCCCCACCTCGGGGGGAGACATATTGTTTTTGCCCTGTCCGTCAGTCCGTCCGTCCGTTCTTCGTTTCGGACGATAACTAGAGTTCCTTTTGACCTACGCTCTCAAACTTCATAGGATGAATGGTCTTATTGGCAGATGATCCCTATTGTTTTTGGGGTCAGTAGTTCAAAGGTCAAGGTCACGTGACCGTTGGTCAATTCTCGTTTCCGGATGATAACTAGAGTTCCTTTTGACCTACAGCCCTCAAACTTCATAGGATGATTGGTCTTATGGCTGATGATCCCTATTGTTTTTGGGGTCAGTAGGTCAAAGGTCAAGGTCACACTGACCGTTGGTCAATTTCTCGTTTCCGGATGATAACTAGGTTCCTTTAGACCTACGACCTCAAACTTCATAGGATGATTGGTCTTAAGAGCGATGATCCCTATTGTTTTTGGGGTCAGTAGGTCAAGGTCAAGGTCCGTGACCGTTGGTCATTTTCATTTCCGGATGATACTAGAGTTCCTTTTGACCTACACCCTCAAACTGGGGAGTCCGTCAGTCCGTCCCTTCTTCGTTTCCGGACGAACTAGAGTTCCTTTTGACCTACAGCTCTCAAACTTCTAGGATGAATGGTCTTATTGGCGATGTCCCTATTGTTTTTGGGGTCAGTAGTTCAAAGGTCAAGGTGTGACCGTTGGTCATTTCGTTTCCGGATGTACTAGAGTTCCTTTTGACCTACAGCCCTCAAACTTCATAGGATGATTGGTCTTATAGAGCTGATGATCCCTATTGTTTTTGGGGTCAGTAGGTCAAAGGTCAGTCATACTGACCGTTTGTCAATTCTCGTTTCCGGATGATAACTAGAGTTCCTTTGACCTAGACCTCAATTCATAGGTGTTGGTCTTTGAGCAGATGATCCCTATTGTTTTTGGGGCGTGTTCAAAGGTGGTCGGCCGTTGGTCTTTTCTTATATTTGGGTCCTCCGGTCAGGTCAGGGTTTTTTTCATTTAAATATTATTTCACATTCTTTAATAAGACATTTTTTCTTTCATCCTTTTCCATTATGTATGTTTTGTAATTGTTATACTACGTGTGCACATGTGTATATTTGGGAATAAAATATGTTTAAACTATTATTTCATGGAGTTACATTTTCCTTGTAGGTGATGTCCGATTTAGCACAGGAGAAAGATTTCTACCAGGCCCAGGCGGAGGGTAAAACCCTGCCCTCTTCACCATCGGGAAGCCCAGATAAACACCACATTGTGATAGAACTCACTGACTGTAAAGCTCGAATAAGAAAACTCAAGCAAGAATTGTACGTATGACTACATGAATAATATTGTTCTCATTTGTATGTTAAACATACAATATTATGATTCATGAATAAGCTTTTAAGAGATATATTACTGTGCTAATATTATTTAACACATAATACATATGTGAGAAAGTACATGTACAGTGTATAATAGAAATAGTTTAATTAATATGTAATAAATACATAAATTACACTTTTCAAATGCAGTCATATTAGTAGTTAGTTTTTTTAGAAAAAAAATTGTAAACTTTTTGAACAGGGAACTAGGTTACATGAAATAAAATGTTAGAGTTTTTTGTGTGTACTTTCAGAGACGAGAGACAAGAGCAGTTGTCTGACTCTAGGGATGAATGTGAGGAGTATAAAGCCAATCTGACCAAGTTACGCAATGAGGTAATTATACACGTCCTCCTAGTATAGGTCTGTGGTTCTACAGATTTGGTCATCGCCCTGTGGCCAGTCTGGCAAGCTGTGTCAGCTAAAGGCTTGTTTAAGGTCATGAGTTTAATCCTGTTGGGTTTCCAGAGACAATCTGCATAATGTGACAGGGTTGGGATGGTGGCAAAATATGTATGTATTAAGGTTTCAAGTTACTTGTGGATAACAAAGACTGCTCTGAACTACTTTCACATGTATTATACAACTTTCCTCTAAAAAAAGGTGTTTTACTTGTAAAAAAATAATTCCATGACCTATTCACCTTGGCACTGATGGTTGATTGTTTATTTACAGAATGTTGAGCTGCTGAAAGATGCAAGATCAGCAAGATCTCTGAGAGATGAGCTAGATATACTTAGAGAGAAGGTTAGTGGTCACAGTAGGCAAATTGCTGTCTTGCAGTTTAGTATGATCCATCAGTACACTTATCAGAATCAACACTGGTCAGTTTTCAGGTTTGAGTCTTAAATTGGTGGCAAAGTAGAAATACGTGGCATTTGCCCTCCATCATTGGAAAGATGCCATTTGGTGTGAACTGGTTAGTAATGTGTCTGAATGAAAAGTTGCAAATATCAGTTGCTATTTAGTCAGGAAAAATATCAATGTGTATAGAATGTAATAGTAGAACTGGTTGACTTACTACATAGACACTTCTCCTTTATATTTTAGTAACATACTTCAAAGTAGCAAAAGAAGAATTTGCTGCAACAGACTTTGCTCTGAGTCATTTATTTCCTATGGGCTCTTAGTTTCCTAGGAAGATTTGCCCCCCTCTTTGTAAGAAGTTATTAGGAAATTGATGTTAGCAAGGTTCTTACAAAAACATCCTATTCACATTTAGATCAAATAGAAGGCAGGATTTGTTGGGGTGGAAGGGCGACCCACTCGTTGTAACCACTTCATCAATTTGTATGTTGTTCTAGTAAACCTCCTAGTTGACAGTTTTTGTTTAATATATTACAGGTGAGCAGAGTTAACAGCTATGAGTCAGAGATTCTCAAGTACAAGGAGAAACTTAATGAGATGGAGTTCTACAAGGCGAGAGTTGAGGTATGTTTTTCCGTAAATAGTGTTGTGGTACACCGTCCTTCCACTTATACAAAAAAGCACATGTTTCTGAAGCAGAGAAGGAGTACAGGTAAATTTCAAGTAAGGAGCTGTTTGTGTGCTTTGACATGTAAGTGCCAAGAGAAACATGTTAAACATGACACACTGCTTGAAATTGAACTGTATGTCATTTTATAAAAGTAGTTAATTGGTTTCTCTTTAAGTCTAACGGGCACATATCCTTTCTAACTGCCTGAGCTATACAGCAATTACTTAGTCATGGTAAAACTACATGTATTTATAAGCAGTATTTTCGGATAGGTTATGGCCCCTCTAAAAATAGAGAAACCTGGGCTTTCAATCATTAATTTGTAAAAAGAATTACTTTATTTTACTGAAACTATTCATCAGTGTTCATTGGAAAATATGAAACAATGAAACTCTGTTAAGGAAATGATATTGGGACCATTGTCTTAAGTCCAAAAGTGATTCACACATTCGCCTTGTATTCAAATATTTGCATTATTGCTTATCTATTATTGACTAGGCTATGTAAAGGAGGTAATCCATAACAGAAGTAAGTGCATGATACTGATTTGAGTTACTTACCTTGCATTACATTTTTTTCTCTATTTCAGGAGCTGCGTGAGGACAATGCAATACTGATAGAGAATAAATCTATGCTAGAAGAACAGTTATCAAGTTCACATAAACGTATAGAGACAGTACTACAGCTGGAAAAAGAGCTTGTTAAATATCGGCAGCAAATTGAGGAAATGTCTTCGGTATGTATACTTTAAGCATTTCATTAAGTAATGGGGACTGACTTTTTTCGACGTCGTATACTTTTGATTTGAACTTCGTTGCTATGGAACAATTTTGCTGGCCAACTTCGTTATTGTGAAATCAGAATGCAAATTCTTGGCTAGCTTTATACCAGGTTTAAATCCAGTTGATCCATGCAGAACTGCGGTTGCCACAGCAACTGAAATAAGTACCTTTTGTAAAAATCTACCAGGCCAAACAATAACACAAAAATGTCCCTTGGGTGTGTCACCACTAAGATTTGTTAAAAATACTGTTTCATCCCAGACAAATGGCTGCTCAAGGGTGTGGTTCATTCCTTAGTTAATGTTTGTGGAAATCTTTTGAAATCTTCTCTTCTGAAACTTTTCTAAATTATTCAATAATTCCATTAATGGATTTGTACAGTCTGTGAAGTTTTCATGCCCCCACAATGTGGGAGCATATAGCGTTGCACTTGTCCGTCCGTCCGTCCGTCAATCCGTCAGTCCGTCCGTCCGTCCTCGCCCGAAATCTTGAGAACGCAACTCCTCTTAAACCGGATGGCAGATTTTGCTTAAACTTACAGGGATGAACAACCTTAAGTGTAGATGGTGTAAAGGAAGGAATTTTTGCTGCACCAAATTTAAGAGAATTATGGCCCTTTGTTGATTTTTCACTAGATACTATGTAGAAATTTTGTGAACGCACTCCTCTTAAACCGGATGGCGATTTTGCTTAAACTTATAGGGATGAACAACCTAATGTGTAGATGGTAGTAAAGGAAGGAATTTTTGCTGTGACCAAATTTACAGATTATGGCCCTTTGTTGATTTTTCACTAAACTATGTAGAAATTTTGTGGACGCAACTCCTCTTAAACCGGATGGCAGATTTTGCTTAAACTTACAGGGATGAACAACCTTAAGTGTAGATGGCGTAAAGGAAGGATTTTTGCTGCAACCAAATTTAACAGAATTATGGCCCTTTGTTGATTTTTTCATTATATACTATGTAGAAATTTTGTGAATGCAACTCCTCTTAAACCGAATGGCAGATTTTGCTTAAACTTCCAGGGATGAACAACCTTAATGTGTAGATGGCGTAAAGGAAGGATTTTTGCTGCACCAAATTTAACGAATTATGGCCCTTTTGTTGATTTTTCATTATATACTATGTAGAAATTTTGTGAATGCACTCCTCTTAAACCGGATGGCGATTTTGCTTAAACTTCCAGGGAAGAACAACCTTAAGTGTAGATGGTGTAAAGGAAGGATTTTTGCTCACCATTTAACGTTATGGCCCTTTGTTGTTTTTGTTTTCAACTTGTGGCACATGTAGTCCAAAAATTTTGACCTAGAGTCATGGTTGACAGAACAGGCGCCCTTCAATTTTAATTTTGAATTGGTTGTAAGACATAGTTCTTCACTTCCTCATTGTAATGTAGACATGCTAAATTTCCAATGCATATGATACAGATCTACTGCCACAAAAAATTCACACACGCAACATAGAATAAAATCTAGTGTTGTCATAGCAACATGCCTGTCATCAGTGTGATACCATATTGAATATCGTTTTACGGTATCAACACCCTGTAGGCTCAGTTCTTGCAGTAGCTCAATCAGTACAAGGATTTAGTTCTCATTGCTAATCAAATTGCATTGTCCAGTATGAGTTTAAGTCTTACAGTGGCCAGAAATATTTCTCTTCCAGTTTTATAATTGAGCCCTGCTCTGCAAAAACCAGCATATGTCTTCGCAACCGATAGGGATCCTTGCAGTCTGATTGGAACCCATTCCATTGTTTATTCATCTAGGAAAATCCAAGTGTAAATACAGCTCTGTAATTATTGTCGTTTATAGCAATGATAAATCACTGACCTATTCTTTTCACACAGTTTACAAGCAAAAAATGTTGGTTTTCACACAGTTGGGCTAAATTATTGTTTGATTGATATTGATAAAACGTAATAAGGTTGTAAAATATGTGATGTTTACTTCAGGAGCGGGATGCTGACCGCGAACGTATCCGAAGCCTAGTGGAGGAGAATGCACAGTTACAGTTCCATAAGAAAATCAGTATGAATGAGAGCTCTAGTCTTGAGGAGGAAATGCAAGCGGCCAAAGCTAAAATTGCTCGTAAGTTTGTAGATTAACTTAATATATTTGTTTTTAACCATTTTTGTATTTGGCACGGTTCATGGACAAATAGTTAGTAGAAAATCTGATGGTTGACATATCAGCAGAAAAATCTTTAAAATTCAGGAGTTTATAGTTCTACAGAATATTGAGGGATATGTAAAAAATTGTCTTGGTTAAATGCCTTAATAGTTATGGAATCTTTCAACTGAGGACAGCTGTTGATCTAGGTTTAAGAAATTTCTGTTGCTCTTTCTCATTGGCTGTCTTTGAAATAGTAATATTGAAGGGTATTAAGGATTTTCCTCTGCTAGTAACAGCAAAAAGTGATATTGTGACCTTAGCTGTTGGTATGCTTATAATATGATTTCTTCTTTCAATGAAGTTGATAAATGTGCAATTTATTATGATGATACATTGTGTGAGGGAGAATACTGATTACTGAGTGCTCCGCATATGTTCAATTTGAGCTGTAGGTATTGAGGTAAATTTGGTTAAAAGTCTTAGAATCAATAAAGTTAGTTTTGAACCCTGCCAATTGTCATCACAAGGAAGTTTTTTAGCCAGCCTACTTATTATGGTCAGATTTGTCCTTATTCACAACAGTACTAATAAATTTCTTAGTGCTGTGATTTTGGTGGTATGATTAAAATACATACATTTTGCTTACTTCCTGCTGATGGATTTATGTATACTTTCTAGGAGTAGGTGGAGCAATATCTGATCAGCTGAAAGAGACAACCAATGCCAAAATTCTGAGACTAGAACTAGAGAACCAACATCTGCTCAGAAAAATAGAGGATATGAGAGAGAGTTCACTGATAGAGAACGCGACACTGAACCTGCAGCTGGAGAAAGAGAATCAGAGACTGACGAAGAAAATGGAGAAATTGCAGCAAGAAAACAAAGAAATGTTGCAAAAGTGTTACGATTTTGAAGAGAAAACAAGAGAGCTGACTCGTGATAAAGAGCAGTTTGTGCAAACATTGGAATATTCAAAAGAAAGTGCTGAAAGACAGATAAGGGATTTAGAACAGCAAAATGAAGATTTGTCTCAAACTATGGAAGTGATTCGAACTAGGAATGAGCAGACTAATGATACAAAATTGAAAGATCTTGAGCGAGAAAATAAAAGATTGCATGATACAATAACTGCAAAGAATCAGCAGATGACCAAGATCGAGTTCAATAATAGACAGCTGCAGAAAACATACACTAAAACAAGGGACAACTTGGAGAAAATGAGTGATATAGAAAATGAAAAGGAAAATTTGGAAAGAGTTAATATGGAATTGAAGCAAAGAATACAAGCTCAGGAATTTAATTGTGATAAGTTGGAAAAACTTGAAGAAGATTTTTCGGATATTCAGATTGAAAATCAGAAGTTACAAAAGAAAATGCAAAACTTACAAACTACTTTACAAAAGAAAGAAAAATTGGAGCAAGATAATATTAATGTGAAAGTAGAAAACCAAAAACTGCAGAAAATGTTAGAAAATATCAAACATTCCTCTTCAAAAGTTCCAGAACTAGAAAATGAGATTACTTTGTTAAAGAAGGAGTTGCAGCAACAACAGAGAGTGATTGAATCAAAGAAAACACAGGGTGTAAAACTAGAGAAAATGGAATTAGATCTCATGGATTTAGACAATGAAAATATGAAATTGCAAAGGCAGTTAGAGATAACAACAAACAGAGTAGAGCAGTTAGAAAAAGATAACAATGAACTGGAATCAGAAACTGAAAACTTGCAAGGAAAGATTGAATCTTCAAAGTTTTCACATAAGAGAATGTCGGAATTGGAAAAGATTAATTCAGAGTTAGAAAAAGAATGTATGAAGTGTCAAAAAGAGAATTCTCAGTTAACAAAAGAAAATAAGAGGAATAAAGTGACTCTTGAGGCACGTGACAATGCTTTAGATGATTTAACTACTAAATATTCTATGTTGGAATTGAATCACAAGGAGTTGAAAAGAACAATGGAGAGAGATAAAGACTTAAGTGTTCATAGTAAGGACTTTGAAAAAGAACATAAAGAACTCATTCAGAATTTGCAAGTAGAGAAACAGACCATATCACTTATAAGATCGGTAAGTGTCTGTCATGTGTTTTTAGATATTTTGTACAATTATAACACCTACAGCTTTTAAAATATTCTTAATTTTTTTTTACAGGAAGTAAAAATTGTTTATTATCTTGCAATTCCTATTATTTTGATTCCATAACTGTTAATACTGTTGCATTTTAGAGTCTTTATAAACTGAAAGTAGGCCCTGTGACAGTTGTTGTTTTGAGGCTGACTTTCTATAGGTTTTCATGGCAAGTTTGATGGTAGAAACTATTTCTCACACTCCATCAACAGTAAGGACTTTGTGTTTCAGGATCTGGTGAATGAGAAGATAAAGACCCAGGAGTTAGAGAATGAGCTGGCAAAGCTACATCAGGACTTGGAAAGGGTGGGAATCAGAACAAACGAGCTTCAAGCCACTTCACATACAAATGATGACAGGTGGGATGAACATTTTGATAATTTTCCCTACAGATGCTTGGGTTCAGTAGAGCAATTCTGGGCCAAATGTTAATCTTATTTACCATCATATTTTTTGGCATATTCACATACTATGAAAACCCGTATACACACTGAGCAGGTTAAGTCTTATAGTAGGCAAAAGATGAACACATTTCAAAAATGGCCCTTTTGACTATTATGTCTGTTGCCAGACTCCTGCTCAGTGTGTAAGTGAGGTACTCATAGTATGTGAATAGGCAAAGAAAATGATTACAAGATACACTTTTTGGCCAGAATCACTCACCAAACCCAAGCCTCTGTGAGTTCCCCCAGTCTGCTGCTGGTAAAGTGTGTCCTCAGGCACTTGGTATTTTAGTCAGATTGACCTAGAATGTGCTTTTAGTGGAAGGCTTTGTGGGCGCTGACCCAGAATGTGCTTTTAGCGGAAGGCTTTGTGGGCACTGAGTACTAAATTTTAACTTAATGATCAGGAATTAAGATGTAGCTTATTGATCATATCTTGAGTTGAATCTTCCATATTGTTACATCATGTGTGAATTAAAAAGGTACTCTTGTAGTGTGCAGTTTTATGCTTTTCATGAATAAGTTTGTATTCCATAGTTTGGGGCATAAAATGTAAGTCTATCAGCTTTGCTCATTGTAGATTATGGTATATGAAATTTGTAGTAACTTTGCTGTCTACCTTAAAGCTATAATGCTGCTCAAAATGACCGGAAAAAGTAGGGTCAAGAAAAGTTCTTAAAACATGAAAAATAATTTGAAAATTAAAAGGAGTTATGCTCTACCATTTCTTTCATTAAATTTATCATATCAAATTGATGGAAAATCATTTTATGACCCGGTGGGGTCAAAAAAGATTTTGTCATTTTTTAACTATGTATTAACTATATCAATAGGAATAAAACTGTTGTATTTATTTATGTTATTTAGCTATAACTTTTGCAATGCTTGTTTTTTTAATGATACTAAAAAATTGGTGAATGTATTACATTAAATTGCGATTATCATATTGAAGGATATTGTCACTTTGAGGATTTGTCCATATTACTCATCAACTCTTACTGTAAGTTTGTGCCAGCCAGTTCAAGATTAAACTATTTACTGTGACCACTTTATATGTTAGCTGTCTGAAACAGGTCTGTATAAATCTTATGAAAAGTACTGATTTTATATTTATATATATAATGACATATTGCTAGCCATGTATGACATTTATACAAGTATGACAAAATTCAAAAAAAATTCTGCAGACATTAAGGAACTGAATAAGATATTTGTATACTACACAGGTTCCTGTAAACATTAAGGAGTGGGGCTGTATTTGTCAAGCAGAGCTAACTTAATTATGTGGATTGGTAAATAACTAACATTTGTGCTCAGTCCTAAGGTTGCGAGTTCAAACCCCTCTTGAATCATGATTGCACTTCCTAAATAATGCAGCGGGACAGGTTTTTCCTAGGAATGGCATAGGAGTTATTGAATAGCCTTAAAGTAGAGGCCCAGATCTTCATATTCAAAACAGACTTTGTGCACATCAAGATTTTGGAGAATAACAGGACAAATTTAGTGTATGCAGATACAAAATGTTTAGACAGTTAGGTGCTCAATAAGATACTGAATGTTTTGTATGTTATGAAAAAAAAATTGTATTTAAGAAAAAGTTTTGATGTCTGCTTGAAATTACTGTCACCAAAGTTCTGCCCACTCAATAGAAAGCACTTGCGCAGTTAAACCATGAAGTTGGCACCAAAAGGTAGTCTGTAATGATTTTAATACTTGACATTTGACAAGTACAATTTAATATTTCATAACTTCAATCAATTATAGTAGTGTTGACACATACAATTAGACTTTTTATAGATTTCTTAAGTGAGATTTCCATCAAGACTTGGCTGTAAATGAAACAATTTTCACATTTTCCTCTACCATACCTTGACATGAAAACAAAAATGAATCCTGTTATCTGATCGGGGAAAATAATACATGCTTTCTAGAGGCTATCATTGATCCAAAGACCTGATATTAAATATAATAAGTACCTGTTTAAGTCACTAGGTTTCAGGACCGTAGTTTTCACAGTTACTATATACATTCAAGATATCTTCACAACTGCTGCCAACCATTGGCTGATAATTATTTGAAAATCAGTGAAAGGCAATAAAATCAATGAAAAGAAATTTTTTACTCAATTAATTTTGAATTAAATATTTATAGTAATGAAACCGTGAGTTCATACAGGATAATTAATGGAGTTGTTAGTAACAGCAGTATACTTATTTTCACAGAGAACATGGATATTTTAGGAGAGTGAAAATAGAAATACGAGAGATAGTATTCAAATGATGGACATGTCATTCTTTGTAGAAATTTAATTGTGAAATTAGAAATTCAATGTAGATATATGTGTATATAATAACTGCAAAATATAATTTATGCAAATAGCTTATGCAGTCTGCCATAGTACTGTGATTTCAAAGATTTATGTAAATTAAGTACTAATATACAATGAATTTTGTATTCAAATTTTAGGACTGGCGACTTGACTTTGATATATTAGGACAATTATCATATATAAATATTTGAGGAATTTATCTATATTTTTTCCCTGTCTTTGTCATTAATGTTCCGTAATGATACCGTATCAAAGTCATGAAAGTAGGCATTGTTCATTCAGATAGGGATTTATAGAAATTTTTATATGAATGAACATAAGATAACAATATTACATGAATTTTATTTCCTTGTAAGTTTAGCTTGTTAGTCCCAATGTTATAATGTTTGAGCAGTTCAATATATAAAAGTAGAAGTTGCTAAAAAGGCAGTTTTATCAATTAAATTTATAAACTCGACTGTCAATAACTTAAGTGCACAATTTTAAAAGATGGATGAATCTCTACAATTGAATAGAAAAACTGGAGTAAAAAAGCCACGAAGAACCTTTTTTGGTGGAACCAACGCTCGTTAAATCAATTGATTATCCAGTGTTTTCTCATTTGATATTAATATTATTTGAAAAGAAGTAAGAAAATAAACTGCTCACTTGAACAGAATGAAATATTATCGCAAGTGTACTTAATTGATTGTTTCTTTTTACTTATTAAATGGTATCTGGACCCAGGTTTAAAATTGCATGCAATATGGATTATTCCTTTGCAATTAAAAGTTGTACGCTCTCACTGAAGCCTGGGAAAAACTTAGAAGAGTCAGTGAGAAAATATTGACTTTCATACAAATAACCTGTTAACAGCTTTTAAATATATGCATATCTTTTAAAATTAGGATAAGTTAAACTATGTTTATACATCTGTGCAGACATATGTTAAACAAACTTGTTGATATTAGGGTGACTTACATTGTTCCATTGATGAAAAGATTTCCTTAAGAAATACTTGATAACAGGACTACTTGAAACAGAAACGACTAAAATTGAAATTCTAATTGTAAAGTCAATAAACTTTGTTCAATACTGTTTGATAATATTTCCTCGGGGTGTTATTTCTTTCTCGCTTTACAAACGATTATGGGAACTGAACAAATGCCATTTGTGTTTTTCTTTAACTTTGATGCTTGTTAGAGAAGGGAATGGTCAAAATTGTTTGAAAGTTTTTCACTTTGTTATAGAATAAAAGGAGTATATAGATAATTGGACATGGGTTTTTGGTGTAAAATGACCTCAGAAACTTTGATACATATTTTAATTAAAAAATTTCTAAGATATTTGAAATGTGAGACTTTTTCATGGATTTAGCAAACTTGTCACAACTGATACTGTAGTTTGTATTGGTGTTTGATACATTTGAATAAAAACTTGGCAAAATATCGTACCTTGATTGACAAACAGTCTTTGCTAACTGATAGGTTATTATTGAATAGAAGACTGAAGAAAGTGAAAATTGGGCTCAAATTGGATACATGGATAAAAGATTTGACATCTTTATCACTTTGTTCTGTTGAAAGGCTGAATAAATGTGTTCTATTTACTTTCTAGAAATAGAATAAGGAAATTATAACTTTAAAAACTAAATTCTATGAAGTAGATGAAAGTAATAAAACATAAAAAATGAAGGAAGGTGATTTGAAATTATTTGTCGAGAATTTCTGCACACGATGTGTGGTTGAGTACAATGTTTTGGAAAAATTACGACAAAAATCTGATGAACAGAAGTTCAAAGTGGAAACTTACTTGTAAGTAAAATTGTGTTAAGATTTTTGTATAGTTTGTTATTTCTTGAATTTCAAACCTTACTTGAGAGTGGAGACATGCCATGTATTTGTGACAAGTGTAGACTATGATCAGCTTACATGTCTTCTGAATTTTATCAAGGTTTATGTTCTTCATTATTCATCTCGTATTTGCATTGTATTCTACAATTTGAATAAAGGACCAATCCATTTTGAACAATCAGCAGATCCAGGCTTCAGATTGGTTGGAAGTAAGACAGTAGATTGAGTTCCTTTCTCATCCATGGTTGAAGCTTTCACAATCACTTCACATATGCTTTCTGTTTCAGTTTTCCATATAGATGTTTTTAAGACAACTCTGAAAGTTAATACATGGAAGATTATTTTGTGTATTTTCAGTCGCTTTAAAGCGTTGGAATCATTGATGGAGGATACATTGAATAAATCCTTGTCAATCAAAGAGGACAAGATTCATGCACTTGAGAGCCGACTGGAAGAGTCCAAGAATCGTAACTTGAAACTTCAAGAAGAGCTACGTATTACACGACGAGAATGCGAGTCCCTTAAACAGAGAATGGAAGAGGAATCGCTGGGGAAAGAAAGAGAGAGGTATTCTGTTTACTTTTGTGTGTTCATGTTTGGGGTCAGTTGTGTTTTATGTGGTGACTTTGACAGTTTCTTTTGGAGCTGTATTTATATCTAGAAGCAAAGTTAGTTGAGGTAGATTTTAAAAAGTGTTAAATGATAAAAGATAATTTCAACAAACAATGCCCAGTCAGGTTAACAAATAAAAAAAAAAGATAGAAAAGTTATATTCTAAATTAATGTACTGGTAACTTAGGTGGAAATTTTGCCTGCTTGTTAATACCAGTAGTAAAAAAGTAATTTACCTTGAAATATTTAGACTTAAGTTTCATATGTTTTTATGAAAACTGAACACTTGAACTTCTTTGGAATTTCAGACAAGAATCCAGACAAGAATCCAGACTGGTTAAAAACAGTCCATTTATGAGAAATAGCGGATACAGTCCAGATCAGAACAATACCACACATCTTGTCAAACTGGAGAGAAACGTAAGTTGCATAGCTCTGTAGTGCAAGCCGACAAGCAGATTGGCCAGTCCATGATCACAGTGCCACATCTCATCATATTTTTGGGGGAAAATCTAGTCAGCTTAATATAAATTATGACAGTTTTTGTTTCAGTTTTGAAATAATGACATTACATGTACAATATATTGGCGCTACAAAAAATTTATTAAGTCTATTAAATTTTACAGGTTTAAGTCATTTCAATTTTACTAGGTATTATTAAGTCATCACTTGCAAGTAATAGTTTATTTTATGCTCTTAACTGGAGGTTTTTTGTGGCTCATTTGAATATTTATGTTTGAGCTTGTAACAAGCACAGTGAATATAAAGACACGTTTTTCAGAATGCCAGTTTACAGGTGGAGAATGAAAACCTGAAGTCTCAGAACAACAGTCTCAATGAACAAGTCAAGAAACTGGAATCCCAGAATTCCCAGCTCCAGACCCATAATGCATCAGGCCAAAATGAGAGAGGCTCTCTGCAATCCCACAATGCCAAGTTACAAGTTGAAAATGCTACATTAAAAGCACAGTGTGATTCATTTAAAGCTCAAACATCATCTCTGCAAGAGCAGACGTCTACTTCAGAACGAGATCATAAAAAACTGAACCAGTTATATCGGGATTTACAAAATGCTCACGATCTGCTTATACAAGATCACGAGACGTTACAGAAAATCCACGAACAGTCCACGTCCGAGTATGAGGCTTTAATATCAGAGCACGGTTCTCTGAAATCCATCCATAAAACTGTTAAAAATGAAAACAGAGATTTACAGCAACAGCTCAATAACTTACTACATATAAAAGATGATGATAGTAAGATTAGAGACTGGTTAAATCGTGAACGTGAACAGTTGCAGTTAGAAAAGAAGTCTCTTGGAAATGTTCAGATGAATTACAACAAACTTAGAGATGAACACGACAGGTTGTTAAATGAATATGAAAAATTGAAAGGTGCTCATAGTGCAATGGATAAAGATCATAAAAATGTTCTCTATGACAATAAACAGTTAAAAACCGAGTATAATAACCTACAACAAGATTATACTGAGTATAAAGATAAGTTGAAGCTGATAGAAACGGAGTTCAACTTCCTTGCTGATAAGCATGATGTAAGTTTATTTACTCTTGACTATGATATTACTGTCATAATAATTTTTACATAACTTGTAGTATGTGTTATGTGTCTTTAGCCTGTTCTGACAAGAAACTATTAGATTCTATGGGGGTAAAAATCATTTACGGGTTCCCAAGATATCGGCTAGCTTTCCTTGTTTTAACACAAGGTTGAAGCTGTAGAGGTGATAACTGAATGTAGGAAGTTGTTCAGAAAAAATACAGTTCATATTTATTAACCTTTACCATTGTTTAAAGTTGAATTCAAATGGAATATTTTAACAGTAACTGTTGCTTGATAGAAGGGTGGTATCTTATAAGATTCATTAACTGGTTGCAGGTGAGGATTGGAACATTCGGCTCGAGGGTAACTGTTTTTGGCGATAACAAGGCTCTGCTCAGTTACCAAAACTGTTACCTGAGAGCTGGATATTCCCATCTGCACCTGCAGCTAGTGATATATATGTTGGATTGAAAGCAGGATCAGTAGTGAGGAGAAATTGGTAATGGCGAGATGAAACTTTGCTTGATGTTGCCTGTAAGTGTAACATATATGTTTCCAGGGCTTATATGATGTTCATCAGAAGACATTAGAAGACAAGGAACAGTTAATGAATCAAGTAGAGCTCTTGATTATGAAAAACCAAGAGCTGCTTGGTTATGTCCTCAATAACAAGGACCAGATGGCCGGACAGGAAAAGTCTTACATGTAAGTTGTCTTACACATTCTGATCATGATCACTCTATTATGTAATCAGTAATTATGTTTTCATAACACATTCCTAACCGTGTAGGTGCTGTAGCCAATTTCTTACAAATTTAACTTTTTCATGATACCAAAAATTAATTGCAGCATGTGTTTAACATCCAGAAATCACAAAAAAAACTAAATTGGTACAAGATTAGACCAGTTTTCAGTATTGTGCACCTTGTATATTACTTTACAGGGAACAGTTGCAAGATTTGCGAAGACAGAAGGAAAGACTTGAGGAGAAAATCATGGAGCACTACAAAAACAGGGAAAAACAGAAGAAAAATAAAAGTTTTGGTGCCATGCTGTTACAGAAAGTTAGAGGTGGACTTAAGGTAATTGTCTTTAATGTGTTGGTGGTATAAGAAATTAATTTTCAAGCATTCATGCTTTGCAAACAAAAATTTACAAGGTTTCCTCTTCTGTAATTCTTAATAAAGTTGTTAGCTACATGCAGAGATGTGTACCCATACTTCACCAAATATGGAAAAGTTTAACTGATCTAGCATCCAAGATGTACTAAATCACAATCATTCTGGGTTTTTTTATAAACAGTGGAAATGTTTTTCGACGTAGTCGTATACTTTTGATTTGAACTTCCGTTGGTATGGACGCGTTGCTAACCAACTTCGTTATAATGTGACCAACGAATCTGCAAATTATTGGCTAGCGTTTGCACCGGAATAAGCAGTGTACTGCCCGGAGCCTTCTGAAACACAAAATGTGTATATTTTTTTATATTATAGTTATTTATAATAAATCATGTTGCAAAAAAGAAAAAACGAACACGTTATGTCAAGGTTTCGGGACAGTGCGAAGATCCTTTTTATTCACGCAGGTGTTGTCCGGGGCGGACTCTAGCGTCATTGATTATTGGCTAGCTTGGTCCGAATAAGCGTGTACTTCCCGGGCCTTCTGAAACACATGTGTTTATTACCTCACCCTCCCCGACCATCTTTTTTTAGTTTTGTTAGATGATACAGTTAAATTATTTTCATTTAAATCGGACTGTCTCTCTAACTTAGGAAATTCGAGCTTTTGAGTCTGTTGAAAAGTAAATTTGCAAGTCTTTAAAGGGACATACCCTACATCTAGCCAATTATATTTTCGAAACATAATTTTGTGTTCAATGAACGTAAAATGATAAATAAATACAATTTCAAAGAAGAACCTATGGCGAAAAATGCCTCATTTTACCTCAGTTAATCAACATAGAGGCCTTCTGTAATAAATTACATCCACCCATTAATAATTATTGTACAACAACAACTCTGCATAGATTATTGAACAATTTACGGTACTGCAGCATATTTTAAACTGCTGATTTTATCGATAATGACTGAAATGCATAACTGAAGTTTTTAGGTTAAGTTATAATACTTCCTAAGATTGTATTATTTATGTTTTGGAGGTTATTTAGTTCGACATCAGTTATAGGGTATGTCCCTTTAACTATAAAGTTCTTGAAAGAGTTCCTGAATTAGTAAAGAACAATGAAGAAAATCATTGACGATTCACATTCACACATAACTATACATGTGAAAAAAGCTGTTATGTTTTCTACAGAGAAGCAAGTCGAGACCAAATCTGATGGAGGGAAGTCCAGACAACTCGTCCTTGGGTTCTGGATCATTTGCCGATCAGGACGGAGAATTTTCAAAGAAATCAGGTACGAGCCTTATGCTAGAGTTCAGTCGACTGTGTATTTTGTATAGACAATTGTAATAGATTGCCCTTTTAGCTAGATGTGGAATTAACCATTTTGGTAAACATGTAAACCACATGAACGTTTTATGATTAAGGTTTAGAAAGTCAATGATTTTTTTAGGCACTGAATTTAATTACAAGGTCACATCATTTAAATTTGAATATAAAAATTTGATTGATGATATGATTCTGTATTGATACTTGAGCTGCAATTATTGGCATTTTAGTAGACATACAAATAACAAAATGCTTTAATTATGTTATTGCATGATGTTATATCCTTTTGATAAAGTAACAAGTGTATAGGAAATGTATAATAAATTCTATTGAGAATAAAAAAAGAATGACTGACAGACATAATGACCTACTGGCACAGAGTTTGTTATAACAGTAAAATCACTGTATACTTTGTTAAAAAGCACCTGCACTTAACACCATCAGATTTTACAGTAAAGCATATTAAATATAGCTGATTTTATAGTAAAGCATATTAGACATAGCTGATTTAATCGATCAAACTGTATTTAGAGTTGTGGGTAGGGATTTTGGGGTGTGGACAGGGATTGGATCATGGCCAGATTAGTCTAAGTAGCTGGGTTTTTTTGTGGCTGATTGCACGAACCAGACTTTTTGTCAGCTTCAGTTCTTCTGTTGTATTGCACATTTGCAAGCATTTCAATGTGGGAATATTATGGCCCGCACACAGTAAAGAACGGTTGAGTGCTTTTATGCATTTATGCAGATTGAATGAATTTTTATAGATGTATTGCACAGGGAAAATCATTAGGGTACATCAGCTCCATTATGAATGCCTGTGAAACATGCATGACATTTTCCGCTTACTCTGCCTGACATGAAAGCGTGACATTTCCTGCATGCTGATCAGTCCAGATAATTGCATTTATAAAATCATATGGCTTTCTACTCGGATTCGTTCTTGCATTGCATTATGGGACTGATGTGGAATGATGAAGGCTTTACACCATGTTATATGGGCATTTTTTTTTTGCATTGTGTAATTTTCTAGATGGATAAAATTTGAAGTATATGTATTTCATCTTCTTACCTCTGTGTTTTCGCATATGTCAATTTGTATGAAGACATGCCTTTTTATCAATAGAACAAGATGTATGAAACACGGACACTTGTCCAGTAAACACTTTTTAGCAAGAAAGTAAAGTTGCATTTCTACCGAATTGCATGTGCTTGCTTGTTTTAATGACTTGATTATAGCAGAACCTCTCATAACCTAGCTATGTCAGTTACAGGTCATTTCTTTGGTTGTTTGGAAGTGTGTTCTATGTAATACTTTACAACAAATTTTCCTACAATATTTTGCATTTTGTCATACAATTTTGAGAGACCAGTTTTTGTGTAGTTTTGTGTAAAATTGTGTATAAAAGTTGTTCACTGTAAAGAAAGAGGCCAGTATAGAGGGCTAGTTTAGAGAGGTTCTACTGCTTTGTGTAGCATGTCTGTGGTCGTACTGTACAGTTCATGTACAGTTCATGTACACTCATATCTATCCTAATCATAAAGCATAGTGCCTCAACTGAAATCTGCTACACCAGGAAATCATATCCTGGTCTTTCCTTGCTGCATTATTCTTAGGGGATATAGGGAGAAGACACATTACCTGATGCTTTCTATATATCTCTCAGTCACTTTCATTTCTTGATATAATGACACTGTTGCAGTGAACTGACTAAAGAGAAACCTGCAACTTATGTCAAAAAATGTTTACCATTTGTTCTTGGTAAAATTGTTTGGGAAAAAAAATATGCTGAGAAAATGATGGCAGATTTCAGGTGCTTGCATGTTCACTTACTGGTATATTGTATATTATAACATCCAGCCCTTTTGCATGCCTTCAGCTGTGCTAGTTATAATCTGTATTGGTTGATTTTCACCTCCTGACAGTTCTAAATTTGAGTTTTACAACAGAAGTCAAAAGAGTAAACTGATGTTTATTGACTGTTTGAAACAGTTTTTGATTTTTTTTGTCTGAGAGTTTTGAATGATTAAGATGTTGAAACAAAACGCCTGACAGCTAGTAGATGAAAGTCAACCAAGCAGACCATATTAAGGGTCTTACACAAATATAATTGCGAGGGAAAGTATTTGTGCACGCAACTTAAATTCACTAAAGCAACATTAACATGTAGTGCTTGTATTGATGGTATTCACACTGGATAAATGTTTGTAAAAGGTGCATACACTGGTTCTGAACAGATGAGCATTTAATATTTTCTGTTAATTACCATGTTACTAACAGGTTTTGTGTTTTATCTAATGTGGCACATTTTTCCTTCCCCCACCCACACAGACAAAAGACGGTATCGTCGACGACGTGGCAGTAATGCTGGTTTCCCTGGTGACAGTGATAGTCCGAAACTATCAAAACAAAATAGAGGGCTTGCAAAATCCACTACAGCCCTAAATACAAGCCCTAGTATGGATAGGCATAGTTTATCTCGACCCGAGTTACGAGGTAAAGATGAACTTAACTTATGTTACTAATGCATTTCTTGCTTACACCGTCATGTGAGAAAGTGTGATACTAAAAATAGCTAACAGATTTCTTCAGCTTTTCAAGGATAAAGCACAAGGATATTTAAATCATCAAGACTGAATTATTGCCAATATTTGTGTTTTTAGAATTTAAATTTCTAATTTTTTAATGTGTGTACAATATACAGCCTTTTTATGTAGTTATGTATAAACCCAAATTTTTGTTGCAGTTTTCTTACCCGGTATGCAGCAAATTTTGATATAAAGTTTGGTTTATATTTTTATACGCCCATCAGTTTTCGTCTGATCTTCCCCAAACTTGGTTAAAATGTTTGTGAGCATAATTTCTCGGCCATTATTTCAATAACAAGAAAAATCCCCTAGGACACTTCTGGATTATGGCCTTTGAATTATCCAAAATTGATAAAATTTGCCTTTTCTGCTCTCTATGTCAAACAGTTTTTATCCAATCTCCCAATCAAAATGTGTGTGGGTATGATATCTCGGGCATGTTTCATTACCAGCCAAAACACCCAAGGCATTTCTGGATTATAGCCCTTGAATTATTCAAAATTGATTAAAATTAGCCTTGACTGAAAAATGGGCATGCAGTCTTCATTAATTTGACCAGAAAGTTTATGGGCACAATATCCAGGCCAAGGTAAAGAAACCCAGCAACATAGCTGTAGTCACTATGGAGGTATGGCCCTTTAATTGCTGAGATGTTTTTACGAAATAGCTCTTTAATTGCTAAAATTTGGCAAATAATATATCTCAACATGAATCGTAACAATTTGAACAAACAACTACTTTAATTACCACTCGATCTACCTCCAACTTTTGACGGGCGTACTTTGTGGCAGTTGGGTACTATTGTTTAAAACATATTTTGAAGGTATTGGCATAGCTATAAAAAAAACAATGAACAATTGAAGTAGTTTAAGAGTGTGCTATTTCTTCTTTCATTAGTTCACTTTCCTCTTTTAATAACAGCTTTAATATTTTTTCTGCTTTTTAATCCCTAATATTTTGTAGTGATCCTTACCTTTGGTTGTTTTTACATTATTTACCATGTCTAGGTGCGAGGTCTACAGAAGACTTACTTAGTGATACTCTACGTAGTCATGGAGACAGTGTCTCCCTTAGCAACTCTACTTTCATGCTTCTTCCAGGTAATGCTTCAAGCTATAATTATACTGCATTAGTTGCTGAAATTTCTCAGCTTTTGGCTTGTCAGTAGTTTTAAACCTTTTTTTTTTTCAGAGTTCAGTAAAAGATATGTTTTTATATGCTTATCTAAATAAACAGTGTACAAGGGTGTTCTGTTGTGATACACATTCGTTTGTACTTCCATCTGTCATTAACTGTTGGCTCATCAGCTCTCCAGAAGACAACTTTTGATCAGACTAAATGAAACTTTACCATGTTTGCTCCAGTAAAATTCGTATGTTTTCTCAGTAAAATGTCATACAAGTTTTTACAAGGTCATTGAAGGTCTACTTCCAGGTCACTGTCTTGTGTCATAAAAAAAATTGTTAAACTGGAGGCTTAATGACACTTGGGGAATTTATATGAGTTTGAAACATTCATGTAGATTAAATTTGAAACTTTGTTAACCTTTTAGAGGCCATGTTTTTAAGACAATGAAATTGGGTCAGAATCATGGCTCAATGTCACCTACGTCATGTTTTTCTGTTACTCTGGTGAGTGATATTAGGCTGTTCATTTTTGTTCTTGATTGTTTTATTTTCTGTTCATAGAGTAAAGAATGTTCATCCATTTGTTTAGGGGGTTAGAGACAATATATTTATATATGTACGATAACCAGTTATTTATGGTAGTGAATTTGCTGTGATGAATTGTCTAAACTGCTTTTATTTGAACCAATAAGCAGGTGATTGTGGTGGTTTTGCTTAAGATCTTACCTCGCCTTCAACACAAATAAACATGTAATCAGTTTTTTTGGTACCATCTAACCAGGAAAGTTTTTTCAAGTCCACTGTTGTTTTTACTTGGTTGTAAAAATGTATTTTTATGCCCCTGAAGGGTGGCATATTAAAATCGCACCGTCCGTCTGTCTGTCCGTCCGTCTGTCTGTCTGTGCGTTCCCACTTACAAATTCGTGTCCGGACTGTAACTCTGTCATGCATTGAAGGATTTTAAAATAACTTGGCACACATGTCTAGCACATCAAGACGACGTGTCGCGTGCAAGACCCACATCCCTACCTCAAAGGTGAAGGTCACACTTGGAGTATGAAGGTTATGGATCCTCTATATATGCACACATCGTGTCCGGACTGTAACTTTGTCATGCATTGAAGGATTTTAAAATACTCTGGCACACATGTCTAGCACATCAAGCGACATGTCGCGTGCAAGACCCACGTCCCTACCACAAAGGTCAAGGTCATACTTAGGTTTGAAGGTAATGGATTCCTCTATATATGCATATATGCACACATTCGTGTCCGGACTGCCTTTGTCATGCCTTGAAGGATTTTAAAATAATGTGGCACAAATGTCTAGCACTCAAGACGACGTGTCGCGTGCAAGACCCACGTCCCTACCACAAGGTAAGGTCACACTTGGAGTTTATGGTAATGGAATCCTGCTATATGCATACATTTGTGTCCGGACTATAACTTTATTATGCTTTGAAGGATTTTAAAATAACTTGGCACAAATGTCTGCACATCAAGAAGATGTGTCGCGTGCAAGACCCAAGTCCCTACCTCAAAGGTCAAGGTCCCTTAGTGTTTAGTAATGGATACTGTATGCATGATTACTCTGTCATGCATGGAAGGTTTTAAATTCAAGCCTTTATTCAGCAATGGAGGGCCGCTGTGGGCCCTCTTGGGCTCCTGGCTTTGTTGAAATATGACTTTCCATGTAAAAAATTTGGTGGGTCAGTCATATGATAACATGTAAATTTGATTTAGAACTGACAGTTTATCCTTCTTTAGCAAATTAGCAAACAAGGTCTGAAAATTAGGTAAACATTTCTGTGATAGCATTGATTAGTACTGAAATAGAAACCTCAGGAGCACAACTTTAAACAATTTTTTTAACAATTTTTCGTGGTCCAATTGTCATTCAAGTTGGATTTTTCTGGCCAGCTAGTGATGCTTTCCATCTTCAAGTGAAATCAGTGCATACTTTAAGTACATTTATAAGTGATCAAAGTGTTTAAAATGAAACGTGCAGTTAAAGTGCTAAGACTTAGTGTGATACAAAAAGAAAAGAAAGTTTGCTTTACTGTTGACACTTTAAATATTTGTTTTATTCCTGTTTATGTGAACTAACAAATGGTTAATCACACTCATTTTCATTCTAATCATGTTGTTTTGTAACATCAAATTCAAATTGAAAAGGCAAAGGTATGCCAAATGTTTGACTGGATGAAATCTGCCTCCATGTACCTGACATTTGTGATACATTTTACAGGTATGGGTCGTCCAACAAGTGATGATGAAGGTGGGTTCAAATCCAACAATCATGTCTCAACAACCTCTGAGTTCCTTACATTACAGGAATTTCTTAATGAGGGTCTTGATGGGAAAACTTCACCAAAACTCAGGGTAAGTTATTAAAAACCTTACCAGAAACAAGCTAAGATGAAGGAATTCCTTATAGGTCAAGCTTTCTATGAAAGCTGGTCTACCAAATATGGGTCATGTTTTTATAAAGATCAGAATGCATGGGTGTGCAGGCTCACCCAGATCCGAACTGGATATTCCAGGCCTAATGTATAGTGAGACTGAAGTACATGTATAATGGTTGTGTAAAAAAGTTTGCTCAGTAAAACTAGGATTAATTAGGGGACTCGTAGCAGTGTGAGCAGTAGATGGGACTTTTTTTTTCTCTTTTTTTTTTCTTTGATTGTTTATAAGTCCCAGTCAACCCTGGGACTTCTCCCTGGGTGAACTTGCCAAGACCCCTGACAGGCACAGGTAGAAGAGAGACAGATGCAAATAGAAGGGAATCCGGTACCCTAGCTGTTTTACGAGTAGACCCCTTGGTTCTTTTCTATGTGCCCGGTGTATAGCACTGATACATGTGAGACTACCTCTGGGTTTCTAACCAGTTCATCTCAAACTTCCAGTGCCCCAGCCGTGATTCGAACAAGGTAGCTCTGGATTGGTAGTCCAGAGTGTTCACCACTCCACCACCGCACCACCATATAACTTATTTACATATGTAATTAATGATTAGGACTCTAAATGTTTTCACTCCTTACAAAATACTTTATTGCCAAATTTTGTAATAAAAATTTGATGGTGATCATATAAAAATGCAAAATTGCCTGTTAGCTAAATTTACTTTCTTATAAGCAGTCATGAAAAAGGAAAATAAAAGAAAATTTAATTGACAGTATATATAGTAACTGCCTTGAATATTAAGTGTTACATGGCAGGTAACTGACCTCACCTGGATATGTTAATCAACATCTTATAAGTGAAAATGTCCTTAATTATTGCTGATACATACTGGCTCTTGGTTATTGAACATTTTATATCCTTTCCTGTTGTAGCAGTTTTTCTGTACAAAGGACCTTCTTGTATTGAAAGAAGAAAAGTTTTAATTTTGATTTTATACATTTACCATTTACAGAGAAAGATAGAAATGACAGCAGATGATACAGAATCGCGGAGTAGTGAGAACTCCGATGGTAGTGCTCGACGTCGTCGTCCTGCACCATTACCACCAAATCAGAATCGTGGCCGCATAGGTTCAATACCTGATGTAGCTGTTGTGTCTCAACCAGATCTCAGTTTGTCGAGAATGTCTCGGGTATCTACGGGTAGCAGCGGTAGTAGCCAGGATGTCCGTCCAGAATCTAGTGCATTTACACAAGTCACGTCACCGTCATATCATATGCAGCCAAATAACACTTCTACTCCAGCCAAACCCATAAATTCATACAGGTCTAAACCATTTGAAGACATGAACAATACCTCAGCATTTTCACGAGTGTCAGTATCTGAAGAACGCAGAAATAATTCAGTTTATGAACATGCTAATTCACCTCATTCTCAGCAGCTTAAAGCTGATGTTACTGATTCTCCACATTATAAAGGTAGTCGTGAGGCTACCCCTGATCGTGATAATAGACTCACACCAGATGCTCGCTTAGAAATGTTGACACGTGGAGGGGGAGGTGGAGGAGGGGGAGGAGGCAGTGCCTTTTCACCAGCTTCTTCGCAAGGTGGCCAGTCTCCACATTCTAATTATTCTAGTCCAAGTGATCAGAGGTCAAGGTTACATGATGCTGATATGTCAGTAAGGTCAGGACAGGGTCCTTCACCTGGCTGGAGAGGTCAGCATGGTCAAACATCGGGTTCAGGTCAACGTCCTGTGAAAGCCACACATGGCTACCCACCACGCAGTCATTCCCCTGGTCGACTGTCACAGCAACAGTATGATGATAGAAATCCAACATCTCCTACATCAACGCCTCAAAAGAAAGGAAATATTCTTGTTTCCAGGCAAGGTCCTAGACCCTACGGTGCTCCTAGGAATGTTGTTAGGGCAAGACCTGCTAGTGCTTTTGGTGCCCCCATGAACAATTCATTCCAAGGTGACCAGTCAGTGACCTCACCAATGAACAATTCAAGACCCAACCAACTTGACCTGAACAGTTCTGTTTCAAACCAGAATCATAGCAATGTGCGTGCCTCGTATGATGACTCGTATAATAATGGACCAACCAGTGCTCATACAAATGGACCAGTTCATAATTCCAGTGTTAACCACCGTCCATATCAGAGCAGAATGGAACGACCCAAATCTGTTCCTCCAACCATGTTTAATCAGCAAGGGAGCAGTGATTCAGATTCTAGTTATAATACTGAGTACCAACAAAATCATGTAGGTAATAAAGGTACTCCGCCTGTACCCCCGCCCCGCAAAACTAGAGATATTTTAACAGGTGGTCGATACAGTGTTCTTCGGGAACCATCTTCACCAACAAAACCAGTTCCCGGAAGTGCTAGTCGAGGTCAGTGGAACAACAATAGCCTGAGCGGGACATCAGGGCCACGGAGTCAGACACCGTCTTCACAAAGAATAGGCCCACCACCAAAGTCATCAAGCAACAAGCCACCTGCCCCAAAACCCATGAATTCTGAGGACGGAGAACCAAAAGCAAACTCAATCTGGTATGAATATGGTTGTGTATAATAATAGATAAAGTTTACATAATATACAGCTTTTTATTAGGCAATGTAAGATAGACGTTTCTAAGAGTGATGCTTCCAGGAAAGCTGTAGAATTTAGTTTTCAAACAAGATCTGCTTCTGATGAATTTCTTATTGTATCTGGCTTAAAATAACACATAGTCGTGTCTCCACAGAGATGTATTTGTAAGATTTTTTTATATGACTTTGGGAAAAAGATACTGTGATTATTATTTGAAATACATTCCTGTTCAGATTTTATATGTAGTTGCAAATGATGATGAGAGATCTCAGTATTATACTTGTAAACATTCTTGTTTGAAATCCACTAATACATTTTCAATGCCATAATATTTTTTCACATGTTCAGTTTAATGTGTAGATTTAAGAAGGCCTTACTCTCAAAACATTTCAGCATTTTATTAAACATTGTTCCTCATTCTGCATGGTTTTGAAGCATGACATGTATATATTTGGCTAGATTGAGTACTAACAATATTAAAGATCACAACTTTTGTGAATTGTTTCCCGTCAGCATGTTCACTAAATGTCCTTGTCATATTATAATGTCCCTAGCTGTTTGAATTTTCTGAATAAATGCCAGTTTGTCTAAAAACTCTAAAAGTTTCTGTACAATTTTCCAAAGTGAAATTGGTTAATTTTGTCTTTTATGCATTCTTTCACACCAAAGGTGGGTCTGTACAAATATCTTGAAAAACCTACTCTTGAGACCTACTCAATCCATTTTTGAAATGTGCTTTATATATTTTAGAACAGCTGGCATGAGTTCTATTGACCATAAAGAAATATGTCCATTTTCATCTTCATTCTACATCAACAGTAACATTCATCACCTTTGTTGATCATCTTTCATCATTGTAACTTCCAAGACGTATTCTATTATTATCTCCCTTTGTACCAATTGTTTTTATATCATTATGTAACAATGCTGTAGCTGTTCAAATGGTTAAATAATACCCATAATATTCCTAGTGTATCATGGTGACAACCCGGTATGTTACAATACCAGTTTTGTATCCGCCAAACATTATATTGCATTAGTTCTGTATGTTACTAAGTTAATTTCTTACATTCATCTTGAAGGAAACCAAAGCGAGTTACGTTTGATATAGAAGGTCTTCCGGAATCTCCTATACTATAAACTATCAGCTGTGCTTGTAGATGCTTTAATCATGTAAGGTACAAACTGCAAGTGTTTGTAGAATGACCTGTATAACCAGAGCTTTGAAGTTGCTAATCTTTGCATTTTCATTGAGACAGAGAATTTGGGAAAATGTTATGTTTTCCCTTTCAACGGTTAAAGTTCTAGCAATATTATGAAGGAAAATGAAGAGGAAAACAGTTTTTGGTAGATTTCAACAAGATTTTACAATGCTCTGTGTTACTTGGGTCATTATAGACCAGCTATATATACATTGCCCATATAAACATGGTTGACCTATGTTTGTGTGTCCAAACCTTAGTGTGTGCTATGTCTGGCCTGGGGAAGTAGCCACTGGTAGTGATGCTTTTGCTTTTAAGTCATAGAAGGAAATGGTCGGCCTAGTTCAAAGTTACAAAGAGCAAATTGCCTGAATGCTTGCACTGTTTTTGATATCAGCAAACCTTAAGTCATCATTCCATCATCAGTCACTCATCATTTTCATCATCAGTTATTTGTCTTTTTCATCACCAGTTATGCATCAATCTCATCATATGCTGCTCAACATCACCCCTGGCAACATCATTTTCATCATCACTCATTTACCTTACAGTCAACAATATGTTTTATCAGTCATATTTTAGATACGTGTACTGGTATATCTATGATATTTTCAAGTACAATGTACACATACCTGAATAAGTAAGAAACATATTTGTAAATGATGATTTAATGCTCACTACAGTTGGAGGAAGATGAATCTGTAAGTGGGTAGGGGATATGGCTAGGGTATCCTTGTGTGAACTTTACTATGCATGTGTTGTATGTAACTGTCAAGGCTGGTGATACATAAATTTATCCTTCAGTAAAACTCATAATGTTATTCGATCGTAAGCTGCTACATACAAATCTCTAATAGTAAAGGAAGAGCAAATGAAAAGAAAAGAGTTGTTTAAAAATGTTCAAAAGGTGCTACTACAGTGAAGAACTATAATAAAGAAAATTGCACATGAAAGATTATAAAAAAGAATCCTGAAAATGTAAATGACTGTTCCTGATTATGATTCATTGTTTCCACTAAATGGACTGCATTTATTAGCTCATCTAAACCGAAGGCTATGGATGAGCTATTAGTATAGGTGGGTTGTCCATTATCTGTAGTCAACATTTCACTTAAAGCTCACTACATTTCAGCTTTTTACCAAACTTGCCCTCTGGCATCCTTGCATGGATCTCTGTAAAAGATACAAGATATACTACAATACTATACAGTACTATAGAACACTACATTACTACACAGGTTAAAGTACTTTACAGTACTTTACAGTACTGTACTAAAGTAATATACATTGATATACAGTTCTACATTACTGCAGTACCCTACATTACTTAAGAGTACTAAAGTTGTATAGAGTACTGTAGTACGATAGAATACTATTGTATTATTAAGTACTAATGTATTACAGTACTATACAGTATTAGGTCACATAAATCACACTATTGACCACTTGAAATCTAACTTGCTCAGATGAGTGACTTGGGGCCAACTTGGCCCTCTTCTTTAGATTATAATCTATATCATTGCACATATACTACATGTATTTTAGTTATGATGTAACGACTTGGAGGATAAATTTATTGTAAAGGTTTTGTTCTGGTGAATTTCATTGGTTACAAATACAGTTATATTATGTATCATCTGACAGTATCTAGGTAACTGTTTTCAGGGCACTGTCATAAACAAGGGTCATATTTTCTGTAAGATATTGGTGTACAGCTTTTTGATTTCTTGTTTTGGAACCAAAATATATCAGTGATATAGAGTATAATATAGCTGTTAGTTCAGATGACATCATTGAAACAGTTGCCTGTACTAAAGGCATGGTCTAGTGTCTTCACAAGCAATAGAAATGTACAAAATTAAGAAGTTCCATGTAAAAAAAAGTATTTCACTGTTAGATTAACAGACATCAATTGAATAACTTGTTTAGCTGGTTTGCAAGATGTTGACTGTTCTAAGACGTTGCCAGCATGTCTTTGGAAGAACTTATCCTAGGAAAGACTCTACATGTTCTTTGCACTAAAGCTTTGAAAATAAACTTGTGTCTGTCTGTCAGTGTTACAAGAAAGCAAAAGCATATCAAAAAGATAGTTGTAATTTTATAAAGGGTACAATGTTATTTCCTTTGAACCTTGTTTATGACAGATATTCTTCCAGTGTACATGATTTACCTAATAATTGAGTGTTTGTTTTTTCACCATTTCAAGCATATACACCTCTAGTATTGAAGTATAACCTCCTACCAAGGTGAAGGCCAGGAGATCAGGTGTGAAACCCATATTGTATTGTATAGTCACTGTTTTCTGCAGCATTTTGTTAAAAAGCTTGGTGGTTTGGTTATTATCTTCGGTTACACTTCTTTGCCTCAGTTATGCTAGAAGTAAAGAAACTGGTCTTCTATGTTGGTTCTGTTTCATATGATTGTGAAGTAAAGGAGAAGTGGTAATGATCTTTAAAACAAATTCACTGAAGAGGCTGATTTACAGTTTTCAAACTTCTATTTCTTTGAAAAAGTAATGGTTACATGTGTATGGTTTACAAGTTCAAGCATAATAGGGACATATGGTAACCTAGGATCTAATGATTTCAAGCAAAATATATGGTCAACTAACTATAATATCTGTTTCATTTTGAATGGTTATTTGACCAACTGTTGAGGCCAATTTTCCATTTTTGGATAAATGAACGTGTGGAATAACTTAGGGACAATTGAGTCAATGGTTGGTAGTTCTGTTACAGAACCACATCCACAACATTGAAGACCAGTTTGCAAACAATTGACTATTTGAAAATGTTATGAATATAGAAGCTGTTTGTTTTCTTGTGAAATATGTATGCACAAGTTACTTGATAACACGTGATTGACAGCAAAGAAGATCTGAACATAAGGCTTATAAAGTGTCATTTCTAGATAGTGTATCAGTCATATATATTATGTAACATTATACTATGTAGATAATGGAAAGTTATTTAACATAACCAGAACTTGCCACCATTAGAGATCTTACGTAGCAGTGGACTTTTCTTGTAGAAACATTTCTTCTTTCAAGTCTTAAGACAGACAATGTAGAATGTCTTTTGTAGTGAAATTGTCGTCCTATCAAAACAAATGTATTTTACATCAATAAATCTAATTACGTTCTGAATGCTTTGAAAGGAACATATTCTTCAGTCAATGATATAGCAACTTTATAACCTGAGACAAAGTATTTTAGCACTAAATGTTGCACAGAAGCTTGTGTGTTTTTATTAGCAAATAATAGCTGGTTGTGAAATACATGTAGACTACTTTTATAAAATCATTTTGAAGTAGTATTAAAAGTAAAGAAATTGTTTCTATCCTGGAGTCCAGTTGTATTCTGCTCCTACTTCATCTTAAATCACTTACCTGTTACTTCATTCCTGTTGACTTCTTGTCATTTACCATGTTTACAGTAATAAGAAACTATTTAGAGTCATCTAAAACAACATTGAAACATTTGGCAATATCATTTTTCACCGGATGCATTCTGCCGGTATCCTTACCCGTAGTTCTGTTTTGCATGCCGCCAGCATGTTGCCATAATAGCATTTGCCATGTAAAATTCGAAGTAGTTGACGAATTTGAATTTTATTTTTTTAAATTGGTTTTTCACTTTAATAAATTTTGTTCACTGTTTGTTATTAACCTGACATTCTTTTGAAATTTTCCCTAGTTTATTAATTCTGTAAAATGAAATTGCACACTAATTGATTTGAAGTCAGTGATTTTAATTTTTGTATGATTACTGTTTACAGGTGTAGTATTTTTTTCTTTTTTCAACAGGAATGCGACTCGACTCTAAAGGTGGCCAGTTCTGCTTGACATAGGTGTGCATGGAAGGCTTGGGATTTGTTATTGTCTCCCCTTGCAGGATACCTTCATACATAGTGCATGGAGCGATGTTGTCTCTGCTACAAGACGTAACTTACTGAAAATGCCTAACAGTTTCTTAGCTGTAGCTTTGGTTACGGTGTTACATTACAAACCCTGTCGAAAGTAATGAGATAATTAACTGCATGCATGTTTATATTATTGCTAACTTTGCAAAGCATTGAGGTTCAGAGGGCCTAGGCTTTACTAGGTGACAGTTGTACCATTTTGTTCTAGAGCCAGTAGTAAAGGAGCAAACGAGATGACGGAAACCATCAGTTACTATTTATAGATAATGACTAGTAGATGCTAGCAAATGTGTTCAAAGTTGAGCTTTTGAACGGTGTAATTCAGATGCTCCCTTACAAGGCATCTTCATTTTTACAGTTGGTGTCAAATATGTGCCTGATAGTTGCTGCTTTCTGTCCTGCTTGTAACTCGGTAATATTGAAGTCACAAAATCAAATAGCTATGTCCGTCTGTTCATCAAGTTTCATTCACACTTGGTACTTCAGCTGTATACTCAGTCACTTTATATAATACAATAAAAAGCAATGGGATTGATAGCAAATTGGTAAATCACTGCAATTATGTTATTGCTTTGGTGTTGAACTTGTCTATGTAAAAGCATGCACCAGAAGTGTTATTATCTAATTCTTATAAAATTGTAGAATTAATGACCAACTAACAACTTGCTTACAATATATCCAAAAAGATACACACATTACATTATATTCACAGTGGAAAATACTAAATGTTCAAGGTGACCAATTTCACAAAGCAGTATTAAATTTCCTGGAAATATTCAGCGAAAACATCTTGATTAGACATTGTTATTAAAAATTATCCGGGCTTTTGTTATGTTATGTTATACCTAGGTCATGATATGACCCAGGTTATGCAGTGCTCTTTCCCCAGATTGGTCTTTTATATGTATGTTGTGAATATTACTGAAAATGTTGTTAGTTTTCGTGCATTTTCCTGTCTCTTTCTGTTGTTTTATTTTGGTGCTTATAATCTCTGTAACCTGTTACGTTTATTTTGTTGTTCTTTTTATTTGTTGTTTTGAAAGTCTGTTTTCTTTGTAATTTACAATTACCTCGAAACTGTATCACTTTTTGGATAGTAGCAGTAAATATTTGATCGTACAGTTAAAGCAGCAGTAAATATTTGATTGTACAGTTAAATACTAAACTGGACTATCAGAAGTTGTTTCAAAATACTGTATGTATGAAGTATGCACTTGAATGTGGTAATTTTGCATGCTTATTTGTGTTGTGCTTGAACAAAAAATGCATTTATGAGGAACAAGGTTTAATATACACCATGCTTTTATGTAAGTATTTATATTTGAAAACCATCTAATTTATTCATCTGTAAAAATTCAGTTTTGTAAATTTTTCAAATGTAGCTAGTATAGCCAGTCTTCTGACATCATTTTTTTCTGCAACACCCAACACTTTTGAAACACAGTTTATTATCATTGTACATAATTATATATACACATACCATTTGCTTTCACAGATCACTTGTTTATATTCATTTATATAGAGATTTACACACTTAGGTAACATATTGTTATTAATTTGTTACTTAATGAAGTATATTTTAATGTGTTTTTATAGTGAGATCAATGTGCCTTGGAACAAATTTTTCTACAAGTTTACATCCCATGTTAGTTTTGATAGCTTGATCATCTATTTTTACCTGATTCTGTAGTGGCCTTCATTTTCAGACCGACTTGTCATTTATCCTATGTAGTTCATTGCTTGGGCAGATAGAAATTTAGCATTAAATAGAAAATTTGCAGTCCACTTGAACACAACAACTACAATTATAGGACAAGATAAAGCCAGTTATAACAAGCATGCAGTATGGCAGGTTTAACATGAATGTCCTAAACTTTCCTGCAAGCACAGACTGTATTAGCTAGAAACATGAATACAATGTTGATCACTTCAAAGTCTACAGAGTTACAGCCCTTTTTCATTACAATTTCTATGAAGGGCCCCCCCCCCCCCCCCCGTACCCTTGTTATTGTTCCCCCCCTTATGTCCAGTATTAGAGGTTGGCTTTGAAACTTACCATACTTGTTTACCATCATAACCTATCTACAGACAACAGTACATAACTCTGCAAGGTTTTTACAATTATCCCTTTTCTTAAAAAGTGTATTGAGCTTTAGTTTGTACCACCTCACTTTATTTCTAAAACCATTGGAGGTATTGTCTTTGAAATAACCTTACTTGTTTACCATCACGACCTTCATCAACGACAAGAGGACAAAACTCTGTCAAGGTTTTTGACAGAATTATGCCCCTTTTTTGACTTAGAAAATACATTGAATATGGGTAAAATCCACTTATTCCTTAACCCTTTGAGATATTGCTTTCAAAACTTTTAATGCTATTTCACATCATTACCCCCATCTGTTACGCAAAGAAGGTAACTTGTAGGGATTTGTTTAAGAAAATTAAGGCTATCGACTTAGAATCTTGGTTGAAATTTTTCTTACCATCCCACTTTTTGACTGAACTGTTTGAGATATTAATTTGAAAGTTGGAATACTTGTTTACTATCATGATCCAAAAACATGGGCAGGAGAAGGTAATTCTGTCAAGGATTTTATTTGAATTATAGGCCCTTTTAGACTTAGAATTCCAGTTAAAATTTCATTCTTGCCATTGTTGACTTAACCATTTGAGATATTACTTTGGAAGTTGGGTTCTTATGTGCCATATGAGACCTTCCTGAAGCAAGGAGATAACTCAGGAAAATGTTTCTTGATTTGTGCTTAGAAATTCTAGTTAAAGTCTTGTGTGCCCATAACGTCAAAGTTTTGTTTATGCAAGCACTAAAAGTCTACAGCGTCCTTCTGACAGCTCTTGTTTAAACAATAAACTCAAAGATGTATGTGTCTTATGCCAAGTGTATTAAAAACTGTCTAAGATTTTTAGTATAATATTGCAGTGAAAAAAGATAGATTTAGAGCTTGTGTACCTATATAATTTCTGTAGGAAACATTTAGTTGTGGTATACCTGCTCACCATTCAGTGTGAAAATAGTTTTAGAATTAGGTTTATCGATGTAAATCATTGCAACTGCAGATCCTGGTACGATTATTTAAATTCGGCCAAGAAACATACGTAAAAACTTAAAACAATTCTTATATAGAATAATAATTAAATTAAATTAATTATAAGTTTTTCTGCAACAAAACTTTGATTTTTTTCTGTAAATTTAAAACTGTTTACTATTGAAGATTTCAGAATAAAGTTTGAAATGGTCAAACTATGTTAAATAAAAACAAATATGTTCATAAACAGACATGTATAAGGAAGAAATGAGTATATAGGGGGACTTACATAGAAACATCACTTTAATATTGGCATCATTCTGTCATGGCTCAATTCTGTATAAATGCTGTATCATACACATATGAGCATTTTGTTTTTGGCATTGCTTTCATTCAACCTTTCTACACATGTACAAAATCATACTCTCATTTATATTTTCTAGAGGTGCATACTGAGACTAATAAGTTTTAATTTCAAATTATCCCCCTTCTGCCATATAGATCATACCACCCATTGAGTCCCAGGTACATTAAGGGTGTATGAAACCCAACCATACAGTAATAACCATAATCTGAGCAGTGCAGCAGATGTATGGAGACATTGTGGTGAGAACTGAGGGCATGATTTCTTCCAAATACACAAGTCAAATGAAATATCATTTCACCATTGCTTCAGCTACATTTTGTCTATCTTAGAAAATCTCTTCCATTCTTATAAAATGTATTTGTAAAATCTTTGTCTTCATTTTTATTGCCGTCCATATTTAAATATTGTAAAATTCAAGGGATCTGTACAAAATAGTTGTAACTTTACATTTAATATACAAGAACAGCTGTTTTGCATTTAAAACCATCAAAATGTGTTGTGTAACATTCCTCATCAAAACACTGTCTCTTTAAGTGTGTAATTAGTCATGATTTGACTGTAGTTACACCAAGTTTCTACATTGTATGTGGTTGCTAACAGTAACTTTCAAAACACAAACACTTGTGCTCAAATAGAAGCCACTAGTTCAAGAAACCTATTTTTGGTTGATCACAGAATATGTAGATATTATTGAAAATGTACATTATACATTTAAACACAATTGTGTAATAAAGTCTGACAAATTCTTTGCAGAGGCAGAGACGTAACTTATAAACTGTTGTTGCATATGATTACTGTGATTTATATTATAATATTGTACTTAGTTATGATTTGTCAATGTAGTTATGATTTTTCAATGTACAGCCAGTACATACTATTAAAAACAGATAATATAGCTGCTTGCATTCTTGTTTCTTCATCCATGTCTACCAGTTTTTCTGGGTTTAGTTGAATTTCTTGCTTATATGTAATAAGATGTTGCCAGGTTGATTTCCCTGGGAAAAAGGAGAAACTGTACATCTACTGGCTACTATGCTCTGGAGTCTGGAAAATACGTCCTCTTTCTGTCTAATTTGTTCTAAATCCTGTTGTTGTAGGAGTTTAATGTCCATTCAAACATTATTTTGGTCATTTTAACAAGTGGGCAGTCTACCTAACCACCGTTCTTGGGAAGAACCAGTACTAGACTCCCTATCAAGAAAGGAGGGTGGTACACCAACACAATAACAGATTGGAGTAAATTAAAGTACCAATACACTGGTAATGAGTGAACAAGTATTGCTACTATTATATACATTGAATTCATTCAGGAAGTGGGATTTCCTATACATTCAACAATACTGCAGATATAAGGATGCAGTGAATAGCTGCAGAAGTAAGTAGTGGTGCAGTAAATTGCTGCTTGTAGAATCTTGAAAATGAGCTGTAATGTCTCTAACCTTGAGCCTATAGTCTGTGCTCTAACAGATTGTAAATGCCTCTAACCTTGAACCTATAGACTGCTCTAACAGATTGTAAATGTCTCTAACCTTGAACCTATAGGCTGTGCTCTAAAAGATTGTAAATGTCTCTAACCTTGAACCTATAGACTGTGCTCTAACAGATTGTAAATGTCTCTAACCTTGAACCTATAGACTGTGCTCTAACAGATTGTAAATGTCTATAACTTCCGACCTATAAACCATGCTCTTACAGATTGTAAATGTCTCTAACCTTGAGCCTATATACTGTGCTCTAACAGATTGTAAATGTCTCTAACCTTGAACCTATAGACTGTGCTCTAACAGATTGTAAATGTCTCTAACCTTGAACCTATAGACCATGCTCTAACAGATTGTAAATGTCTCTAACCTTGAACCTATAGACCATGCTCTAACAGATTGTAAATGTCTCTAACCTTGAACCTATAGACTGTGCTCTAACAGATTGTAATGTCTCTAACCTTGGACCTATAGACCATGTTCTTGCAGATTGTAATGTCTCTTACGGTGGACCTATAGACCATGCTCTTACAGATTGTAATGTCTCTAACTGTGGACCTATAGACTATGCTCTAACAGATCGTAATGTCTCTAACCATGGACCTATAGACCATGCTCTTACAGATTGTAAATGTCTCAAACCTTGGACCTATAGACCATGCTCTAACAGATAGTAATGTATCTAACCTTGGACCTATAGACCATGTTCTTACAGATTGTAAATGTCTCAAACCTTTGACCTATAGACCATGCTCTAACAGATCGTAATGTCTCTAACCTTGGACCTATAGACCATGCTCTTACAGATTGTAAATGTCTCAAACCTTTGACCTATAGACCATGCTCTTGCAGATTGTAATGTCTCTAACTGTGGACCTAAAGACCATGCTCTAACAGATTGTAAATGTCTCTAACCTTGGACCTATAGACCATGCTCTAACAGATCGTAATGTCTCTAACCTTGGACCTATAGACCATGCCCTTGCAGATTGTAATGTCTCTAACTGTAGACCTATAGACTGTGCTCTAACAGATTGTAAATGTCTCTAACCATGGACCTATAGACTGTGCTCTAACAGATTGTAATGTCTCTAACCTTGGACCTATAGACTGTGCTCTAACAGATTGTGAATGTCTCTAACCTTGGATCTGTAGACCATGTAGACCGTGCTCTCACATATTGTAAACGTCTCTTACCTTGGACCTATAGACTGTGCTCTTGCAGATTGTAATGTCTCTAACCTTGGACCTATAGACCATGCTCTAACAGATTGTAATGTATCTAACCATGGACCTATAGACCATGCTCTTACAGATTGTAATGTATCTAACCTTGGACCTATAGACTGTGCTCTTACAGATTGTAAATGTCTCTAACCAAGGACCTATAGACTGTGCTCTAACAGATTGTAATGACTTTAACCTTGGACCTATAGACTGTGCTCTAACAGATTGTGAATGTCTCTAACCTTGGATCTGTAGACCATGTAGACCGTGCTCTCACATATTGTAAATGTCTCTAACCTTGGACCTATAGACTGTGCTCTTGCAGATTGTAATGTCTCTAACCTTGGACCTATAGACCATGCTCTAACAGATTGTAATGTATCTAACCATGGACCTATAGACCATGCTCTAACAGATTGTAAATGTATCTAACCTTGGACCTATAGACCATGCTCTAACAGATTGTAATGTTTCTAACTGTGGACCTATAGACCATGCTCTAACAGATTGTAAATGTCTCTAACCATGGACCTATAGACTGTGCTCTTACAGATTGTAATGTCTCTAACCTTGGACCTATAGACTGTGCTCTTACAGATTGTAAATGTCTCGAACCACGGACCTATAGACTGTGCTCTAACAGATTGTAATGTCTCTAACCTTGGACCTATAAACTGCGCTCAAACAGATTGTGAATGTCTCTAACCTTGGATCTGTAGACCATGTAGACGGTGCTCTCACATATTGTAAATTTCTCTAACCTAGGTACCTATAGACTGTGCTCTTAAAGATTGTAATGTCTCTAACCTTGGACCTATGGACCATGCTCTTACAGATTATAATGTCTCTAACCTGGAACCTATAGACTGTGCTCTAACAGATTGTAAATGTCTATAACTTTTGACCTATAGACCGTGCTCTTACATATTGTAAATGTCTCTAACCTTGGACCTATAGACTGTGCTCTTAAAGATTGTAATGACCTATAGACTTTGCTCGTAACAGATGGTACAAAATGTAATGTCTCTAACTTATAGACCATGCTTGTAACTGATTGTAATGACTTTAACCTTGGACCTAGTGCTCTGAGCACTTTGCCATTTGAAACCTGATCTAATTGAAGATTAATAAAAAAAATAGATTTCTACTTTCCAATAATGGTTTAAATTAAAAACTTACTGCCCAATTAAACCTTACTTGCGATGAAAAGTAATATGGCTGCTATTAAATCCAAGTGTAGAAAGCTTCGACTTCAAGTCCTCTAACATGGAAGAGTGATGTCCCCTGAAACAGGGGAAGTAAATCTTGCCAACTTCAAAAAGGTATGTAAGAGTGATGTCCCCTGAATAAGGGGAAACAAATCTTACTATTTTAAATAAGTCTATAAGAGTTATATCCGCTAAATAGGGAAAGTAAATATTGCCTTCTTGAAAAAAGACTCGGAGATGTCGCCTGAAACAGGGGAAGTAAATATTTCTAATTTAAATAAGTCTGTAGAAATGATGTCCCTGAGACAGGGGAAGTAAATCTTACTATCTTACAACACGTCAATAAGTGATTTCCTCAAAAACAGGTGAAGTAAATTTTGCCATTTTGACTAATTTAAAATAAGTCCGTAAGAGTGATGTCCCCTGAACATGGAAAGTAAGTCCCCATCTTGAAAAAGTATGTAAGAGTGATATTCCTTGAAACAGGGGAAGTAAATATTGTGTATCTATCATGGACCTATAGTCCATGCTAGATTGTTATGTGCCTGAAACAGGCAAAATATTGCCATCTTCAAAAACTTCGTAAGAGTGATGCCCTCTGAAACCGGAGAAGTAAATCTTGCTTAAATAAGTATGTAAGGGTGATGTTCCTTTATAACAGGGGAAGTAAATCTTGTTATCTTAAAATAAGTCTGTAAGAGGGATGTCATTTGATAGTCGGGTCCGGGGGCATACTAAGAAATAATATATCGAGTATGTTCAGCTTTAATCTTCATTTCATATTAGAATGAATTATTCTATTAGTATCGACTTTAACAGTATGTTTCTCACGGGATCCATTTCAATCAACACTGATCAAACAGAAAAGAATCTGCGTGCAAGCTCAACAAATGGTTTGAATGCCAAACACGTTTTAGTTATCAGGTGGGTTTAAAGGGTCTTGTTATGTTCATGCATGCTACACATGCGGCATAACCCATTGGATTTAGCAGGCGGACAGTTTTCAATAAAAAGCAAAATAACAAACGGAAATGAGCAATAATTGAAGACCACGACAAGATAACCGAAGGCCATGCTTTCACCTGGGCCAAGGTGCTTTTCCACTTTGCCATTGACGATTAATTGATGTACTCGAATGTAAAACAAATTTCCGGTGTTTTAGTCCGTTGCTCTAGATCTAAGACGTTTTCTGCTTTCTGTTATATAAATTCTTCCGACAAGTAATATGGTGTATAAATCTCAGTGTAAGCAAATATTAATACTGTTTCGGTAGGTAACCTAAGCAGGGGAATTAATCAGATAGCAAAATAGTAGTGCTGTCAATTTGGAAACCTCTACTATAAAGGGATTTAATTGCTAGAAAGGTCAGAGGGGCTGGAAATGCGGCTGCTGGCACACGACTTGTCCTCAAATGGATTCTCGTAAAGTAACTTATGAAACCAGTTCAGTCCCACGCTGAAACCAAGGTCTTTCAAATAGTATGGTCCGGAAACGCCCTCTATAAATGTCTTATCGTACTGATAATCTTGTCTCGGTTATCGATTTTTACCTGGAAGCGTTAATCACGCCGTGCATTTATCACGCCGAGCGACTAATCTGGTATTTGTCCGATAGTTGTATGTCCCTAAACTGGCCCGTCATTGTCCCATTTAAATACCACATTTAATAAAAAAATGGTATAATTGGAAAAGCTGATGAAATTTTCTGTACAACTGTGAAATTAAAACCTCTATATATAATTAACTACTATCTTTAAAGCGGGTAAAACACGGTCCATGCTATTCCTCTCGCACGTTTTAGCGATGGATGGTAATTTGACTCGCGAAGTACTGGCTTAATAAAACTGTACGTTATTATGCTATAAAATAAAAAAACGAAAATCTAAGTCATATCCGTTCAAAAATAACTCTGTAATTTACATTTTAATTAGCAATTTTCCAGCATTTGACCCTAATAATATATAAATATAATATAAATAATGTACAATGAATTTTCTATCACCGTATCGCTAAAAAAGTCACCATTGACGCCATTTTTACATTTTGAACGGATCTAACCGTCCCAGAAAATTAAAATCTGGGTGAAAGCTACGAAAATGCTAAGACATCCAAACACGACGTACATTGGACTTAAAGGGTCTATGAGAAAAAGATGTTACATCAACCCCATGCATAACACCATTGCATTTAGTAGGCGGGTTTTCAAAAAAAGCATACTAAGGAATTAGGTCGATATTTCGGCTTTGGTCATTTGATAACAAAGCCCGTGTCTTATGGGGGCAAGGGTTTTCCAGTCCATTGCGTAAAGCTCGACCGTAAAACGAAACATCCGGTAAATTTTAATCCATTATCTAATGATAAGGGACGTTTTATGCATATATTGTATTAAAGATCACTTTCCGTCAAAATGGTCAAATTGATTGGCATATTAATACTGTTTCGTAGATATACGTAGAAGATATAATAGTATCAAATAATTTCTTTCTTTTTCCAAACATCGACGGTACAGGGATTTAATTGTCACGATGGTCCGAGGGGCTGGATATCTGCTGGTATTACGCTCGTCTTCATGGACTCATACTATTATGAAACCAGTTAGTCCCTTGCTGAAACAAAAAATGATGTGTCACACGTGTTTTAGTGACAAGATTTACTAGGTATCAGACAATGTAAGCCTTTATGTAGGCATATATA
Source organism: Saxidomus purpurata (assembly GCA_022818135.1). Taxonomy (NCBI): domain Eukaryota; kingdom Metazoa; phylum Mollusca; class Bivalvia; order Venerida; family Veneridae; genus Saxidomus; species Saxidomus purpurata. Next base: position 51,038,634 of record JAFMSR010000001.1, read on the forward strand.
ATTTCAAACATTATCTCGGTAATTTTCAGATAATTCGAAAAAGTCCACTGAGTGCCAGTGTGAGCTTGTCTGGCGTTCGTCGTCGTACGCCGTCAACTTTTTTATTCAAACAACATCTCCTCCAAAACCACTAGGGCCAAATTCAACCAAACTTCAAAGGCCTGTTCCTCGGGTATTCTTGCATACCAGATCGGAATATATGCAGTTTTTACCGGTGCTAGAAACCCCCCCCCCCCCCCGCCCCCCGACTCCCTGTGTAAGATAACTCTCGTGGTTTTAATGGCGACAGAACGAACTACTTTTATGAATGAATGCGTAAATGCATACGCTACATCAGGAAAATATCTCTTAAATGTAAGCCATTAGTTTTATTTTATTTCTTCTATTATTAGTAGAATATGGTATGCAAGAAAATAATCTATCACTGGCTCCATGTGCGGATGGGAATATCTGGCTCTCAAATAACTGTTTTGGCGGTAATTCGGGAGAGCCTCGTTACCGCCAAAGTCAGATATTCCCATCCGCATTGCTTGCATTTAACACTAGTTACATTCTTCCGTTACATGAATTTTAAAATGATCGAGTGGTACATAAAACTCCGTAGACTAACATGTGTTACAGCATTGATGCTCTTCCTTGGGAAAGCCACTCTTAAAATTCTCTTTCATATGAAAATTGTACCACTTGATCATTTTGAAATTCATGTAACGGATGAATCTACGTAATGTCTTCATAAATGCAAGACATGATAGCTTTCATGCATAAGCTGGTAAATGTTGGAAGGGTTGATAATTAAATAAAGAAGAAAAAGAGCAGGTGGTGCGTTTGAAGTTTTGGTTAGTATATTTTTAACTTGCCAAAGACCAGTTTCCATGACTACCAGCTCTATTTTTATGCCCCTTTCATGCTTTAAAAGGGTCATTTGTCCAACTTCCATTCAAAACTGTCTCGAACAGTTGTAAAACGGCAGTCCAGACGATACGATTCCGCAGACGAATGTGTAGGTCAACTCATACACTATTCAGAGGTCAACTCCTGATAAACTTTTCTAGTGTATAGAAATCCTATAATGTAACATTAAAATACAAGATTGGGTGTCTTCAGTGGAGCACAACTCGTTAAATAAAAGGAAATTAGAAATACACATCAAGTGTTGCAGCAATGCTTAATGACCTCTGGTGGCGTTCACTGTCGAACTTAAAAGTATCTATCTTCTGGTCACGTGATTGGCTGTTCCGTTTAGTATGTCTTACAAACAAGTATATGTGGCAGTTAACTACTCAGGATACTCTCAATGGAAAAGGTTACTCTCGAATATGGTAATTATCCAGAAATTGGAGTTCAATCGTGCAGTTAGCTAGATTGGACATATAAAATGCTGAAACCTCCTTGCAACTACTCTTTCATCTTTAACTATCTGAGAACTGAAATATATTAATTTTAACCACTTTTTCTTCTACATTATTGTCAGTGTGACGAGTGCCTGACTAGTCCGAAGTCACCGGGGATAGACAGACATGTGTGTGTGTGCATCACGTACATTGTACTTAGAATTTCAGGGCATAGACTTATACAGGAATCTTATCAGAAATCATTGGTTTGATTTCAAAATAATTTCACAGAAATATTCCTAGAGCGATCTTCCACCAAGATTGTTCAAGACATGCTGATTCAGATAGTTTGACCTTGCATGCGGATGTGTTGAAAACTAATATCTTAAACCACTGGTCAGATTTTGGAATAATTTCACAGAAAATAGTTCCGAGGCTCATATAGCCATCTACCCAAAACCGCTCAACCCAAGTCTGATTCCTGAAGACGCGCTGCTAGTTTTTTTGGGATGCAAAAACGCTTCCCAGATGCATAAAGCAGGAAAGTTAGTTATAGTTGCCCTTAAAAATAGTTCAGTTGAAATACATAATTCTGAATATGTATAGTTATATTCAAAGATACAGTTTGTGTATGCTGTTAAGGAACAATAAAACGATTTGTGCGAGTTAAACTGTCCAATAAACAGTTTTGATAAATGAATGATCATACACATTAACTTCGCCGCATTTCCATTTATAAATTATGACTAATGCTACAACTGCGCTTAAAAGTGTTTCCACATACAGAGAAAATTCGTTTATGTTGTTTAGATCTATTGTTTAACCCTTTGGTCTGGTTTCTACGCAAGACTAGGGTTAGGGTTAGGGCTAGGGATTTTACTTACGATTTTCTTATTTCCTCACGAGTATGTTACGCTTCAGCGACTACTGTTCATAAAGTCTGCAAAATTATCTTTTGCTTTTAAAAGATTACTCAAAGAAAGGGACACATATATAACTTACGTGTTACCAAAAGAAATGACTACGTAACACTTTTATTAGTTTACAAACACTATATCTCCTGTTGTGTAGGCATTAAATGAGACTTGAACGATTCAGTCTAAGTCCAATTTAAGGGGGAGTAGCATTTTGAAGCCCCCAGTCGCATTTTTTACTGTATATCCGTAAAGAATGACGGTCATAGAGCAGGGGAAAATATATTCTTACCTCATCACTTTCTGATTACATATGGGTTCAAATCTCACAGGTAGGAAATAAAACTGCAATCAATTATATTATATCTTTTATATATTTATTAAGATTATGAACTTGTAATTTTCACTGTTACTTATTTTCATCTGTTCATGTTGTTTCATTGCATCAGTATTCATAAAATCAATAACGGAAGGCGATTTCGAGAGATGTTGGGATACGATAAGGCGATATTTAAGCAGTTTAAAAGCCCACACTTCTCTGGTAAAAAAGATCAAGTTTAATTCATTAAATATTCGAGTAAAATTAATTGCATACAGAAGTAACAAAACTGTTTCGTCATTTTATATATATACTTTCAAGTTTCGTTTATGTACTGTAAGTATACTGTGTGTAGTTGATATACATTGAAGAAGCCTTACATATTATGTAATGAAATAAATTCCAATCATGACTAATTTATTTGTAATGTATCCTGACCCTGAATTTTAGTTGACATGGCATTGTCTTCGAAACAGATCAATGTCTAAATATAGACCGACTTCTATTTATTCCATTTTTTTTCATGTAAAAGCTATAAGCAGATCACGTACTTCATACTTTCTTTCAGACTTTATCCAGAAGTTCTCATTGGTCAGTTATATCTGCACACAAACATGCAGAAAACAAGACAACAGTCACCGGCGTGGAAAAAGAAAATAAATCGAAATTATGTTTTTGACCACAGATTCAACTTGAAAGTGCAAAAAAGTAATAATAAAAAGGCCTCAAAAGTGGGGTCATTCTTGACATATCAACCCCATGATTAAACTGTCTCTATTAGAAGATGTTATTCCGATCTAAAGAAACCTAAAACCTTGGTATAATTAGTTATCCGAAATATTCGCGGCACTTAACTGAATGGCAGCATACTTTCAAAGGGTCGCTGAAACATGTTCCCCTACGATATATTCATACAAGAAAATGAATGCAAATTTTTCATGCAATTGACATGTAAGAAAAAAATCCTTCTTATTCAATTAAAAACAGCAAGACTGGCACCTACATTTCCGTTTTGCTTCCCTGCAGTACTCTCAGTGCTTTGATTCAGATAATGTCCCTCAGCGATTAAAATCAAATGTTCTTTTCTTGAGCCTCTACAAAATTTGATGACGAGATCTCGATGTTCTTACAGAATTTGGGATGGACATTCTATGGAACTCGGGGATTAGAGTTTGTGGGCATATTAAATTAAACAGCAAGGACACACGGTCAGTTCTAACTTTATTAACAATCTTAATATTTGCATTTTACTGAACTCATAATGATTCTAGTGGTTACAAACCATCAACAAACTGATTATAATACCATATTACGGGTATAACAGTTAATAAAAGTTTAGATCACAGACATTCGGCGAGTGTATTTCTGGCCGTTTGTTGTTAATAGAATCAAAACAAAAGCACGTGTTTTGTTTCTATTTTTAGCTCAAACGTGACAGTTCCGTGTAAACGTAATGCATTGTGGGGGAAGTTAAATAGTGGAGCATAGACACCTGTGTAACGGATTTTTACGGAGTTTATATTCCATAATAGAGGGTGATGGCATCGATCAATCGTAAAGATGCCTCCTCACCAGATCCGCGACTTGTCACCCACGAACTGAAGGATGGTAAGACCTAACAGATTTGTTTATATCGCTATGTTACTGCTCCGGGTCTTCGTTCCACTGCGGCTGCAGAACTGTCAATCAAATAAATTGGTGTTAATTGCAAAGCATGTGCCCCTACCAGAATGCATGCCATACTAAGTCGTGTCAAAATTACGTTGTCCGCTTTGCACTGATTGCATCTTGTATATTTGCGCTTATAGCATATTCAAGGGGCGATAACTACGCATATTTACCTTAGACACAATAAAACAGCTGATTTTCAATGTATTATTTTTCCTCACTTTCCTGGACATACGGAAGACATTGAAAAACTGAAAGCACAGTCATTTGATCTAATGGATTTTATAAATAAGTTAGAAAATTGTCTGTAATATTCATGTTAATTTTTTACCCATCCCTTTTATTTTGCACTTAATGTCCTTCAATGTGAGTGTTTGAAATGTGTCAAAAACAATTTTAGCTCAGCTAAGGCTATTATTAACAAAAAACTCCCAGTCCTTATAGCACAACTGTATGTTGTTGGTGTGTGTGTGTTGGGTAGTCTAACTATTTTGCCTTTGATGGCCTACCGATTTTACATGCTGATCAATATTTTTTAGTTGTTTGCCTTCTACAGTTTGACAGTAGAAAATTAATCATGCAGACCTATAAAATGGGTCAAACCGCTGAATGAATAGGCTATGTGTGTGTGTGGGGGGGGGGAATGAATAGTCTGTTCAATCCATATACATGTGATGTTCAGTCCATGATCACAGATCTAAAGGTATACACATGGATTGGAAACTTGTATTTTCCTACACAAATGACCCAGGTCACATAATTGCATTTGGCGAGACTTTTGGGCATCCAAGAAAAATATCTGTGGTTATCTGAATTGCTTCTGCCTGTTGTACATATTGAAATGAATCCAGCAAAGTGGTTTGTATTTTGCTTTCTTTATAGTAATTTTTGTCTTATTCTTTGTAATCCGAAACTTTTATTGACTTTATTTGTTAAACGTTTGTGCAGATACAATGTACAGGGATTTTTCACCAACCAACAAAAAGAAAATGCTATTCTGATACATTTCAACGCAACGGACACATTGTAAAGCTGTTGTCTGATATAGGATGTCTTTAAATGTCATCTTCTATTTGGCATGTAGCATTGCCTAGTTGATCTCTATCAAGAGTGTTCAAATCATGACCCTCTGGTCAAAATTGACACTGCATAGGGGTCACTTGATTTCACATAGGCTTATATAGGGAAAACTTAAAAAGTCTTCTTGTCTAGAACGAAAAGGCCCAGGGCTTAGATATTTGGAATGTAGCATTACCGTAATCGTGTGTATAGATCTCCTGGGAGTATAACACACACCCCTGATCCAGGCCCGTCATTTGCATTTTAAGAGTGGTACAGGACATAAAAATCAAATTTGTTATATTCAGTAGAAATGTGTCCACATGTGAATTGTTCTTGTGTCGTATGCATATTAAATTAAAAAAGATTTAGCGACCGACGTACATTTGTAAAGTGTGTTCAATATATTATCACCAAAAATAAAACTTACTCATTACCATATTTATGCCAAACTATTATTTCTATAATCCAAAATTATCAGACTATTGTCTAGAGCTACTTTTACATATTTCGAACTGTCGAATATCTCGTTTTTTTTTTAATGCCATATGCTTCACGAAGATCAAAGAAAACTTACATGTACAATGTAGCGTTGGCGATCTCGTGACACCTGCAGCTTTATCTTTTATGATCGAGGAGGTATCAGTTAAAATAATTTATTCGGCAAATGTTATTCATTAAAATAAATATAACTGGAAAAATGTTGACTGTTGCTGAAACACTCATGGACACGCTGGAACGCCGCGTTTTGTTTTAAATAAAGAACCAGAGCTACAGATAAGGTTTTGGTGTAATTGGGTATTTACCCCATTACATTTTCACCAATTTTTTTTTTAGTTTTCTAATGAGTAACACATTTTTTTTACCCCATTATATTTTGATCATTTGCTTTTTTTCCAGAAAGAATTGCTTTTTTAGCTCACCTGAGCTGGCTCAGGGTGAGCTATTAGGATCGATGAATGTCCGTCGTCCATCCACACATAGTTCGTTAACACTCTAGTGGTCACATTTTTACCTCAATTGTCACGAAACTTGGTCAGGATGTTTGTCCCAGTAATTACTCGGACGAGTTCGAATATGGGTCATCTCGGATGAAAAACTAGGTCACATGACCCAAAAATAGAAAAATCTTGTTAAGGCTCTAGAGGCTACTGTTTCAGTCCAAATATCCTGGCAATTTGTCAGAAAGGTTGTTTGGTTGATTTCTAGCTCAAGTTTTAAAATGGGCCCCCTGGGGGAAAAAAAGGGGTCCCCCCCCCCCCCCCCCCCCCCCCCCACACGCCCAAATGGACCTTGATAACACTTAGAGGTAACATTTTCAGCCCAATCCTGATTGAAAGGTTGTTAAATACTTCTATAATAATATGTGGGGGAAATGGGTCATACAGCCTGAGGAAAACCCTTGTTAACACTAGAGGTAACTTTTCAGCCCACCCCCCAAATATCCTGGAAATATGCCAAAAAAGTTTTTTTTAAAATTTTTACCCAAAATTTAAAAAATATTTACTGGGGGGGAAAAAACTAGGTCACACAGCCCAAATATGGAAAAACCTTGTTAACACTCTAGATGTTACATTTTCAGCCCAGATATCTTTGAAATTTGTCAGAAAGGTTGTTTTGATGATTTCTAGCTCAAGTTCGAATATGGGTTATCTGGGGTCAAAAACTAGGTCACACAGCCCAAATATGGAAAAACCTTGTTAACACTCTAGAGGTATCATTTTCAGCCCAAATATCCTGGAAATTTGTCGGAAAGGTTGTTTTGATGATTTCTAGCTCAAGTTCGAATATGGGTCATCTGGGGTCAGAAACTAGGTCACAGAGCCCAAATGTGGAAAAACCTTGTTAACACTCTAGAGGTTACATTTTCAGCCCAAATATCCTGGAAATTTGTCAGAAAGGTTGTTTCGATGATTTCTAGCAACTTTGTTTAAAGCAGTTGTACTCGGGTGAGCGATAAAGGGCCATCATGGCCCTCTTGTTTAGAAAATCATTTGCGTATCAGAACAAACTTAAGCTGTTTTCGGCTGCCAATTCTAAGTAAGAAAATGAGCGTATTTGTTTGGAATGTTGTTTGTGTTTTACGGCTTCCCAAGGACATTTTGCTTGTTTGCAAAATGAAACTGGAAATACTAAAACTCTGCCGAGACTGGTTTACAACTTGATTAAAAAACGAAACGAACAAAAAGGATTATCCCTGCCAATTCCACATTCGCTATTTAGTGGAAAGGCACTGCTTGCTGGAACAGTCTAATAAATACGATTTCCGTTTATTTACTTTCGATACGCAGCGATTTTAAAAGCAAATGCGTAAACTTATTTTCCTTTGCTTTTCTGTACGCTAGGGTTGCTATTTCAATTGCTTTTTTGCTGATTTTACACAAATACGCAGCTTATTTGTAGCTCTGAAGAACAGTTAGAAAGTTTTCAATGTCAGTTGATAAATATTTGTTAGCATCCACAAATTTACAAACATTACTCAGTCAGTGGTGTCACATAGCTCGGATTTGCAAACAATTTTGCGTCACTCTACAACAGGCCATATTTTTCACACCTACCAATGGTGACAAATGCTAAGGGACCAATTACTACAGCTTACTTTAAATGGAAATAAATATTGTAAGTCAACATAAAGGTGATAAATATTTAAGGTTCTGATAAGAAATAACTCGATTCTTTTTGAAACAATAAAAAACAAAATGCCGTGATAGTATACAGCTGCGGCGATTCTCAACGAAAATACGTCCAATTCGATCTGTGTAATTCAATGGATCTTAATTCAACAGGTCGCTTTTACAGGTGTATCAATGTTGGTTTTCACAAAACTGCAAACTAATTAGGCAGAAAAACCCACTTGCCCGCCGGCAAAAAAACGTGTTGGACAAGTCAGACGTAGGAATTCCTCACCCCTGGTAGGTAATTAAAGTGGAATTATGCTCATTTTTTAAGTAAAAATCTAGCCGAAATAGGTGTGTGTAAAAAGGGTAGAGGAAATAATAGCTTTTAACCCAATACACCAAACTCTTCCTGATTTTTAAAGCACCAACTTCAAATACTGCTGCGGCATTATCATTATTTTAACACATTTAAATGCACAGCAACCGAAAATCGCTTTTATAAAACTATCACCAAAAATACACTATGTGCAGTACTATGTGCATAATGTCACTTTAAAGAGACAACAAAAAGTTACAAACTTTATGTTGATAGCAATTTAATTTTAACGGAATCTTAAAGAAAGTACAGTCAAAACTGTCTTATGTGACCTTCCAGGGGATTTTCTTAAGAAGGTCACATAAGACAGGGAGTCTCTTAATACAGGTTTACTGTCAAACATCCAGGTGTATCATTATCTAAAAGTTCAATAATACTAATAGAGCATATAGTGTTAAAACATTTATTTATGGTAAGATAAAAATCAGATATAAACACAATTATCTAAAATATAATAAAAGCAGTAAAAGTGAGTAAAGTGTTAAAAATTGTATAGTTGAATATTTGATTGTTGAATGGATGATAAAGCAATTAAAGCTTATAAAACTATTAAAATAATGTCAGAATAATATTGTACATGTACATGTATTATTTTAATAAAAAGTGTTTGCACTAAAATACTTAATTGACATGCAGCTTACATCTAACTACCTGTACTATTATAAAATTCAGCAACTTTATACGCCGGTATTCCTTTATTCAGTTTTTGTATGGCTTCATACTTCTGCTGAAGATCTAAAATAATACGTATTTTCTTTGTTTTCTTTGTTTCCAACATTGTTTTAACCAGACAGGAAGTAAGAACAGAGTTATCTTTCATAACAGAGTCGCTAAAAACAGTGATATGCACGTTCCGGACCGTATAAGTAACGGTCGCTAGTCACGTAACACGGTGAGTCGCCTAATACAGTGCAACTTTATAGCCAAAATCGTTGGGCGGACTCGAACAAGGTCACGTAAGACAGGAAGTCGTTGAATACAGTGGGTCGCTATGGCAGTTTTGACTGTATTTGTATTGATTTTAATACATGTACATCTATAGATCTAGTCTGAAAAAATAAAACAATATTGAACTTTGTGTTTATTGAAGAAAGAAAAGTCATAACTTTAAAATTCTCATTCCCTTCCTTTCTGAATCGCTGTATAAATGCACAAATATACAACAGGTAAGCGGTACTGTTAATCAGCTGTTAGCGTCCCCCTTTAAAAACTTTTCAAAAAGAAGGTGGTCAGAAAATGTAAACACAGCTGAAATGTTTCGGTGATTTAACAATATTTTCACGCTGAGAAAAATGGTTCGAGGTCCAACCTTGGTGTACAGGGCTCATCCGAGAGGGCGATTCGGGCGATAACTTCGCCTTGAGTTGATTGACTTCGCTATTTAATTACGTCGGGGCGAAATCGACTTCGCCCTGTATTTTTTGTCATTGCAATTGCTCCTTTGATTAGCCGACACGGAAAACACACGTCTTTTAACTCGCCGATGACAATTATTGATTCTGATAATACGACTCCGTCTACTGGCGCGGCAAACTAATAACGGCCAATCACAACGTCGCTTTTATCGTCGCGAGACAGGGCGAAGCAGTCAGCCAAAGCAGTCCTAGATTTTTTTACATTTTCTATAGTCCATAAATGATCATAAATCCCCAGGCCCTGTCACCCTACAGTCTGTTATATGCCCTGTAATCGGTCAATTGCATCAAGGGACAAGCCATAGCCTCTGGCGACTTTGATGTCTGCCCCCCCCCCCCCCCACCTGTCTTACACCTTTGAAAAACCGATGCTTGATTGCGTTGTTGAGTTTTGTAAAGGTTATTGTTTCATTTCTTTGGACTCCCTAATAAATAAAGTATCGCCTTTAATTTTTTGGAAGAAGGTGATCATTTTGAAAGTAATTAAATGATAACACAATTTGTAAGTGTATTTGATTTAAATTACAAACTATTATAACTGATGGTTTCGGACCTATTTTCCCCAAATTCTATTGTAATGCGGAATTGTCGACTGGTACATATTTTGCTTTTTTTAGAATAAATATTATGAAAATTATATTTCATGGCCAGATATTACGATCGTTCCAGACCGCAAGCCAGTCCTTAGATAGCACGGTGCAACTGTAAACATTTTCTCGATAATTTGGCTGAAGTTGCTTGTTTTTCCTTTTGAAATACACGTAAATCAATTTCAAACGTGATAAAATATTGATCATTTCAACATGAAATGAATTTTGAAACAGTAAGATCGTGTATTTTGCGCATGACATCACTGTAAAACAAGATAATGAAATAAGTAAGTAACTGTATTGCCGAAGTGGGTGGGGTAACATGATTTGCAACAGCAATAACGTTGAAGACTCGGCCTGGACCGATTAGGTTAGGTCGACCAAATTATTGAAGCTCTGGTTATGAATGTACTGGGTGCATAGAGTAGATAACTCCCCCAAATTATTTTTCATTCAGTTATGAGTGTACATTAGACAAGATACTGTTGAAAGAAATCCGCATTGCGAACACCCACTTCTCCTTCAAGTTGCTTCACTTCTCCCTAAATTGAGGTGAGGGAGAAGTCACTTCTCCCTAAAATTTGACCCTAGGATGAGCCCTGGTGTATTAAATGCACCCCTTCATAGAAATTTAAAAATGGGTTATAAAACTAAGGGTTATACACACACGATTACGGTATGTAGTGACCTCTACGAATATTGTTCAGATCAGGACCCTCAGGTCAAATTAGACCCTTTCTGGGATGTGATTATAGCCAATAGTAGCCAGGTGAGCGATATAGGGCCATCTTGGCCTTCGTGTTACTTAAGTCAAGGGTAAAAATGGTGGTTTTACTGGTCCGATATAAAAACTAAAGCACAGGTGCAGTGCTGGGCCACAGGTGAGTGTAGCGTACCAGGGGACCCATACAGTGATTTTTAGTTAAAAATAGCCTAGTTACTATATATCAATAAGAAGGTAAACAACATCGTTAACACATCGACCCACTTTCAGCCTTAATTACTTCATCTAGAATAATGCATATTTATTAAAACCTATTGCATATATAGCATAAGTGTTTATCATTTCCGTAAAAGTTTACTTCAAGGCCCAAAAGCAAACCGTTTTGAAATAGCGACTGATAATTTCCGATTTTTTTTTACATTTTTCGTCAACCGTCAAACAAAAATGGTAAAAATTAAGTAAAAACTATCGGTCGCTCTTACAAAACGGTTTGCATTTGGACCTTGAAGTAAACATTTATGGAAAATATAATTACGTACGCTATATATGCAATAGGTTTTGATAAATATGCACTATTCTGTATGAAGTAATTGAAGCTGAAACTGGGTCTATGTGCAAACTGTGTTGTTTACCTTCTTATTGATATACCAGTATAGTCATTAGGCTATTTTTATCTAACGTTCACTGTTTGGGTCCCTGCTACGCTACACTCACCTGTGTGCTGGGCATAAAAAGAATAGTTCATAATACATAACTAGGCCAAATATAGTAAATTTCATACTACATAATTATGTTAAAATTGGATGGTATTTATTAGTAACAATATTAATGGTTTAAAAACACCATGTTTAGGAAATGAAGCCCCCATATTACTTTTAACAAAATTAACTGTGATATTGGTTAACCAGAAATGTCATACAATGTCATTCATCATATTGAATATGTAAAGTAATCGTGCAGAGTAATCCTGAAGAAACGCTGTACATACATATCCATTTCTAACATAGGCAGTCATTTCTATTAATTTAGTTTGTAAATTTATGGCCAATTTATTTTAATTATCTGTTCACCCAGTAGTTTAAGTCCTAACTGAAGGAGATAGTTTTGGTGTTGTCCGTCCCTCCAGAGCTAATTCTAAGAAATGATTGGAGTATGTTAATTAAACTTGATACAAATGTTAACTGCTGCTAAGAAATGGGGCCCTGCAAGTTTTGGTTTGATTGCCTCAGCATTACTATAGTTATGGCCCTTTGAACTTTTTTATTAATTTGCTCTTGCCTGTCCACCAGTGTGTCTCAAAGAGTTTGTGGCACACACTTCTCCTTTACTAATTGACCTAGGCTCACTAAACTTCACTCAAATGTTTATTGCAATGAGAATTTGTGTACCTAGCTAGGTTTTATAATAGTTTTTATATTGGACCAGTAAAACCACTGTAATGGCCCTTGACTTAGTCAAAGTGCAGGCATTTTGTATGGAAAGTTTGTGGCATGTACTGCTCTTTTAGTAACGGACTTGGAGTTGGCAAACTTCATCACATACAAATGTCTATTAGGATGAGGAGTTTTGCACCAGTCCTTGGTTTAAGTTTTTATATTTCACCAGTAACCCCAGAGTTACGGCCCTTGACTTAGTAAAAATTAAGTTGAAAACTTACCAGGATTGGTTTGTATTTCACAGGCTCATAAGATGATTGGTATTGAGTAGATGATCATCCCTACTGTTTTTGGGTCAGTAGGTGAAAGGTCAAAGTCAGGGGGACCAGAACTTTGAAAATCATTTGCGCTAAATAAGTGGAGATCCATATGACCCAGTCTTAAAACTTGATATGATGAATCATTGATTGGTCTTATAAAAGAGATAATCCCTATTGTTTTGGGGTCAGTTATCAAAGGTCAAGGTCACATTGATTTATACATTTTATTTCCCCCCATGGCTATTCAGTGGGGCAGACATGTATTTATTTCAAAAACAGTTCTAGTTCACATATATTGCTTTTCATTGGGTCCATAATTTGTGTTTGAATCATGCTTGCTCACTATGATTTGCATAAAATGCATTTTACATTTATTACACTACTGTAGTACATGTAATTTACTTGCAAGCATAATGAAGTTTATATTTTGTATGTATAGGGCCTTTTAAATTGAAGATTTAATTACTGTTCTGCTGGAACTGCATTTCAAGCAACTGTTTGATGTAATAAAAAATTAATGTTTACATGCATTAAATGAAAAATAAATCATGTTAGTTGAGGTAAAATTTAACTCCCAAAGTGGCATCAGGAGAAGATTGGCATTTAAAAAAAATGTATGGTATATCAGCTAATTTTACAGAATTAATGATTTAGTAGCAAGTTACATTACTTTATTTAGAGACTTAGAGTACACAGCCAATGATCTAAGGTATAAAGGTATTTGGCCATCTCACATGGAGACATTGACCAAAGGTTACCGGTACATACATTGGTATAGAACTGTTACAACTGTACTATAAGTTCATTTACCTGCAACCTGGATTATGAAATACATTAGGACTAACATAAAGGAAATGCTTCAGGGCAAAGTTATTAAATAATTTGTAGAATTATTGTTACTGTCTATATACCACTATCTTAGTATTTATTGTGTATTTGCTAACTTCCTTAAAGACCAGCATTAGTTGCACTATTTTTTGCAATTGTTTAAAGACATAGTTGGCACAGTGGAAAGAATTTGAGAATGTTATGGTTTTAATCAATTAAGTTATAACTTTGCATAAAGGATTTATTTGGAATAAACAATGAATAGTTGTAACGAGTGCAATGAGTAATTATAATAGTTGCTCAGTTGAATAAATGATGGGAGTTCTGAAAGGTACCAGTAGTCTTATTTTGATTGATGTATTTAAACTTAATTTAAAGTTTTCCAAGCATTGACCATGAAGGTTTATGTTTAATGGATACATGTATGTCTATGAGATTAATACATCTATTGAAACTTAATATACTGGAGACAAATGAGCAGTAATATCTCTTTTATTTGGTTGCAAGCTTGGAAAACTCTGAGAATGATTCCTTATGTAACCAGCACTTACTTTAGTTAGGTTACTTCAGTATCCTGCAGAGTTTAAAAAGATGATAAAATTGAAAATTTCAAGATAAATTAAGGTAATTTAAAGGTCTTGGTTCCATTTGTAACCAGGCTATAATATTAGACTGGTTACACATTTTGTCAAATTGGCTAGATGAGGTTATTGCAGAAAGATTTACATATTTTCACATTGTGTGCAGGCTGTATATAGCATTTAGACAAATTGAGTCTTCGTTTCCAGTTCTTATCATACTGAATTAAACATGTCTGAGTTACAGCCCTTGAACTTGGTGTTTCTTTCAACACTAGCAGTGCTGTTTCGCCCATGGTTCTCCAACTTTGCAACACTTTTGCCAGTTACCGTGAGATAAATTTGTAGATTGGTTAGTGCCAAAGACATCCCTGTAAAATTTTAGGTCAGTTTGTTTAGGTATATCCAGTGATTGCAGAGTAAAAAGTGACATCTGACTAATTTTCACTTTATAAACATGCATGTATTTCTTTGGGTATATCACTGATCATTGTCATCAGCTCCACAGAAAAACACTGTTGCCAAATTGAAAACCGGTTTACTTGTGTTGTTGGTGAATGATCATGGACTGACATGGCCTGATATAGGCAAGAGATTAATCAATTTTGTTCAGAATGCATTTCTTATTGTCCAGTAGTTTCTGGAAGTGAATTACCCTGTCCCATTGGAATGTCAGATAATTGAAGCCAGATTAATCCTGTGGTTATGGGTTCAATGCAGTACTTATGTTTGGCTGTTTTTCATGTCTTAAAGGTGATCAATCACATTTAAGCAATATTTGATGACAATTTTTACTTTTTGTATATTCTGTTAAGAGATTTATTTAAGGAACAAAAAGACCCATTACATAGAGTTAGATCCCTATTAGAAATTTACATTTTATTAACTTTTATGAAATTTTGTTATTACTCCCCTTTAATATGAAAGTATTTAAAACGTTGAGTATTTCTTTTTTATTTCAATATAATTTCTACTTTTACATTTGAATTGGATAGATATACAAATATTTTAACACTCTGAACCAAAAGGCAAGTTTTAAAACTATGTGTAGCTTCTGAATTCATTTATTTCCAATCTATTTTGGTTGGGCAACCAAGATAGGTAAAGGGAGGTAATAATAATTTTTCAAACTTGCATTTCTTATGAATCCCATCTAAATATATAATTTTTAATGCAAATATTTTACAAATATAATACAATAGGTCTTATATTTATATCTTTCCTTAGGCAAAGTATGTGTATCAAATTTGTACTTATGATGAAATAACTCTTATCTTGGTACGGCAACCGGGATAGGGAAATCAAATTTTAAAAATACCTCCAGTGAAAATCTGACTTGAATTAAGCGCTAAGTGAACATAAATGAGTGTAAATGATCAGATGTTAAAGTTTCAAACAAATCTGTTACATGGCCAAAATCTGATTATCCACCTTTAAATATCACAAACAAACAACTCCTGGTTGCTGACCGAACATTGTTTTGTAATGGTCAGTAAAAATGAAACCAATTTAAAGTATCCTTCGAAAACTGGCTTGAAAACTGAGGGTTTTGACCTGCTTAATCAATATGTCTTTCTGTAATAACTAGTTGCACTTCTGACCTGTTCCTGAAGGATGATTAGTTTACTCTGGTCAACAACCTCCATACAAACAGACTATTAAAGGCTTCTATGATTAAATGTATTGTTTGGCAGAGACTCATAACCATGTATTTGTAAAATTGTTTTATTGTTGATTTAAAAGGGGATATGGTTTAATTGTTAGATAATAACCTGTAAACACATTCAATATTTACAAGGGTTCATCTTGTTTAATTTTTGAAAGCACTGTAGTGTTTTGATTTCTAACTTAATTGACGTCTGCATTTTGTTAACATCACAGTGATGATTTGAAGTCCCAGGACCACATTGACAAGTATCTCTTATTTTACCAAGAAAGATGTCTAACCGGCAAAAATGAATTTTATTTGTACCAAAAAAATTCAAAACTTTGCTTTTTAAATCGATATACATGTGAGAAATTTTTCAATGATACTGCAAAAAAATACAAAAGGCTTCCTGGCAACTCTTTCATGAAAAAGCAACTTGAATACAAAAGAAATGAATATGTCAACATTGTTTTATAGTGAATAGAACATGGTTCTATCATTATCCTATCAGTATATTTATTTTACAATACTAGTAAATTCAGAAAGATCCTGGGACTTGAAGTTTTCATCTACAATCAGTGACAATATGGTTTGATGAGACTTGGAGGGTGAGTGGTGTAAAATTTGTTTGGAGGGGAGGGATGTATAACTCAGATGGGAAGGATGTATAAATTGTTTGGAGTAGAGGCATTGAATAAATGCTTTTTAAAGAGATTTGATGCATGAATGGACTGGAGGGTAGGGAAAGAATAACTGGTTTGAATGCAATTTTACGTATATGTGACTGCGGGTCCCTGGCCAGGCTTGCGCTTCTAGAGGGAACTCGCTTAGCAGTGAGCTATGGTTAAAGCCCAACTCGCACAACCCACAGTGTACTGGTCACAGAGTGAGGTCCCTTTGGACCCAGTTATTTTATTAAAGCACAAAGTCCATTTGTACAGTTTTATTCCATTTATTTTCTTGTTCTTTATTTTCTAAGTTAGCAGACAACAACACATCAGCATAGGCTAGCACCAGAATATATTAAAGTTATTGCAATTTTCCATATTTCTTAGATGTTAACTATCCGAAAGCTTTGATACGACTGTCTTCAAAAAGTTACTAAATTTCTTAGTTTCAGAATAAAGAGAATTACTACAAAAACAACATATGGCAGAAATGACTTAAGAATTTGACAATTTTATACTAGACAATCAGTATGGCTTGGACTTTATTAATTTTAAGAGGTAATATCTATCTTAGATAATCATATTAATCAAGCCATACAAAAAGGTGATAAAGCATTTCCATTAGCAGGTTTTAAGACTATATGTCAAATGACTTCAGATGTCCTTTGACAACTAAAAGTAACAGAAATCAAAATGTATCATTTTAACTGAATTTTGAATTAACCTTTTAAATTATTAATCAACAAAATACAATTATGAAATTTACTAAAATATTCTTATTATGTAGTACAAAGAATTTGATGAAGGTATTACTCTGTCACTTATACATGTAAGTAAATTTGTACTTGGACACCGTTTGCATTAAATGTCCAGACCACAGAGATGTGCAGTACGGGTGTGATCTGTACCACCAACATAACTGACAGGGTTCTCTGCATTTGTGAATAACAGGAATCTTATTTACAAAGTTTCTTCCATATTTCAAACACATCTTATCTAAAATACTGGTCTTGAAAACAGTTACAAAGAAATTGGGTTGCAGGGTCTATCAATATGGTCTATCGTCAGAAAGATGATGAGTGTTTGATGAGACTTATTGGTACTTTTGCATTTACTATTAAAATTCAAATAATGGCAGCCTCTATGAAAAGCAAGATTTTTTGAGTCCAAATAGTTGCACCTTCCATGTGTGTTGCATTGCACCTGGGAGCGTTAAAAAGGTAATGCATGGTAGATCTAGAATTTTACATGCTTCAAAATTTACCAAGGCATTTTCGCAATATTTCAGCACCCATCACAAAATGTAAATGTCTTATTAAACACTAAGATCTGGTGCCTTGGTCTGCATTTATGAATTTTGTTATATCAAATTTTGTTATTGAAATCATGAGACCCTGTCTTCAGGAAGTTTTGAATTCCAGAAACACATTGGTCGAAATTTGAACAGGTACACTTAATAATAGGCCTCATGCAAAACTTCCTCTTTGGGAAAATATGCATGTTTATTTTCTTTGAATGGGGACAATGTACAGGTGTAATCAATGAAATACAAGATACAAGGTCAGATTAAATTATTATTACAAACAGCATTGAGTTTTTGAATCATCATTTACATGTATCTGTGTATGAATTAGGTAACCAGTGTTATCAAAGGTACTTTGACCATTTTACTGTAACATACTCCTTTTCAGAAAATTAAATCATTTTTCGAAAACCCACAGTCTAATTCCATAGTTTTGGTGCTTTATATAGCCAAACTTTAATACTCAAACTGGTTTTACAAACGTTTAGTCATTTATACATGCAGACAAAATTACTTTTGTAAAAAAGGGAAAGTGTATTGCATACATAAATTATATATACTAAAGTTTTAAATCGCAATAGATCATTCAAGCAGGTATTTGATACGTAAATCATTTTTAGGTCAGCCAGTTCAGTATGTTTCACCATACCAGTTCAATACTTAACTGCTTACTAAGATACCAATTTTAAAGTTGTGGTTAAAGTCTTTTTAAGTACTTGACTGTTCATATTGTTAAAATGTACTAATATATTAAAGGAATGTATAAAAAGAACTGTCAGTACACATACTGATAAACAGTGGGTCATGTCATACTTTTTGTTTCTGACAAGTGTCATTAAATTGAGAATAAAGTTTTGGGTAAAAGACATTGCATAAGTGACGTAAACTTCTATATATAAATGTAATCGATCTTGTATTTTTGTGTTATAAGCTCACCTGAGCATGAAGAGATTGTGATCACTTGATGTCTGTTGTCTGTCTTTTCACACTCAACTTTTGTGTTTGCAATTTAGGCTGCATTTTCCCCTAAACTTACAGAACTCTGTCAGAATGAGTGCATTAATAAACTGTAGGTTTATCTATCTATCTATGTAGGTCGAGTTTGAAAATGGGACATCTCGGATCAATAACTATGTCACAGGTCATATCATAGAAAGACCTTGTATATGCAATAGAGTTTTCATTCTTCATGGGATCTTCATGAAACTTTGTCAGAATGAGTGTCTTGATGAATTCTAGGTCGTGTTTGAAAATGGATCACATTGGGTAAAAAATAAAACCACCTTTGCAAAGGAAAACCTTGTTATCACTCTAGGGCCCACATTTGACCCCAATTATCATGATATTTGGTAAGAATGCTTGTCTGGATGATATCTAGGTCAGGTGCAAATATGGGTCACATGAGATCAAAAACCTAGGTCACAATGTCAAATCAAAGGAAAACCTTTTTGATACCCTAGAGACCATATTTGATACCCAATTGTAAGAAAATGTGTCAGAATATTTGTCTTGATGTTTTGAATCTGGGTCACCATGTCAAATGGAAGAAAAACCATGCGAACACTATAGAGACCACAATTTGTATTAAGTCATTGTGAAATTTTTTTTTTGATGAGCAATGTCACTCAGGTGAGCGATACATAGTATTTTTGACAGAATAACTATTACACGCATCATTTATGGCTAAAGTTGTATGAGAATATCGGTGCATATTTATATAAAATCTTTTCGATATAACAGGTCCATAACAGCCCTCCTTTAAAGGTGGTCAATCACGTTTAAGCAACATTTTATGACAATTTTTACTTTTTGCATATTCTGTTAGAGATTTATTTAAGGAAACATAGAGTTAGATCCCTATTAGAAATTTACATTTTATTAACTTTTATAAAATTTTGTTATTACTCCCCTTTTATATGAAAGTGTTTAAAAAGTTGAGCATTTCTATTTTATTTCAATATAGTTTCTACTTTTACATTTGCATTGGATAGATATACAAACATTTTAACTTTCTGAACCAAAAGGCAAGTTTTAAAACTACATGTAGCTTCTGAATTCATTTATTTCCAATCTATCTTGGTTGCGCAACCAAGATAGGTAAAGGGAGGTAATAATATTTTTTCAAACTTGGATTTTTATGAATTCCATCGAAATATATAATTGTTATGCAAATATTTTACAAATATAATACAATAGGTCTTATATGTATATCTTTCCTTAGGCAAAGTATGTGTAACAAATTTGCACTTATGATAAAATAACTCTATTTTGGTTGGGCAACCAGGATAGGGAAATCAAATTTTAAAAATACCTCCAGTGAAAATCTGACTTGAATTAAGTGCTAAGTGAACATAAATGAGTGTAAATGATCAGATGTTAAAGTTTCAAACAAATCTGTTACATGGCCAAAATCTGATTATCCACCTTTAATATTCCCCCTTTATAATGTATTACATTAAATACACTTTTCCAGAGCATAAATTAGAAACTGTGTAAGGGATTGAGTTGATATGTCACACAGTGATAGAGGCCATTTAGTTGAAGTGCAGTGATTAAGAACCATAAGTCTAGCTAACCCAATTTTAGAATTATCTCCCTTTACCTTATGAAATTATGCTTGTCCTTAATATAATTCCAAAACCATGAATCAGAGTTACTTGATTTTACACATATTCTTAGAAGATATTTAGAGGAAATGCAGTAACCAATAACCATAATTATTCAACCCAGTTTTGAATTATCTCAATTCAAAATATGCTATTATGTAATGAAACTCCTTAAGAATCATACTGCATTTATGAATTGCTTCCATTGATTTTGTGACATTATGTTTTTCTGGAACATAAAACTTGATATATGGGATTGAGTTTATATTGTACTCAGTGGTCAACACTGCACATCATAACAAAGTTTGCTCTCTATTCGTATGCTACGACTGGATGTAAACATCACGCACACATAGAGCACGCGGGCGTTTAACCCAACCCATATATTCAAATTAATTCGTTACGTTTTTGAATCAGTATTACGTTTTTAATCCCGATCGAAGTGCGAGTATAAATGAATATGTGAATATGTTCAGAGTAAATAATAAATTTTTCCTACTCCGGCGGAGTTTCGATCGTGTCAAGCGGGAATACATGGCACTGCGCTACCGAGGCTTTGCTTGATACAGCGTATAACTTCATTTATAACTTCATTTATGACCAATACAGACGTTTGTTTCGGAATGGCGGTACAAATTTATGTAAACAAACGAATTTAACTTCCCAGACACTTTTAATAAGAAGTGGACACATTATAAACTTGGTGTTTCGTAGCATATTCAAAATCTATTGGGAAAAATTGTCTGCATGTTCAAAAAAATTTCAAAGTTGGTTTAAAGGCTATCTTCAGCCCTACCCGGCGACAGAATGCGGTCGTCCGAGAAATCCTGAACTTTATACGCTCGAACTATCAATCTCGGTCAATTTTTATCATATTTCTTTTTATTTTATTTATCATTCAATATGCAATCAAAACCATCAAGTTTTCTTACATGGAAGAAAACTGTTAACACGTGGCCAGCTTTGTAAACGGACATGTGTCGATTTCCAGCGCACAGCGCACCGTAATTCTAATATGGCGGTTCTTTGCTAATTTTTCAACGCGGAGCTGCGTGGCACTGGACATCATCACATAGCTTTCTGACATGGAAAGATACTAAATGAACAAGACAGAATGAAATATCCCAACATATGACAGCTGTGGCATTCCATAGGCTGACAAAGCAACCATTATATTATATCATTCATGCAAGGTTGCAGGTATAAAATATATAGCCACAATTATTTTGTGAAAAAAAAGAAGACATTTTAATGGTTTATATTTTGGAACACTGAACTATGGTATCCCTGAACTGTTAATAACCTTGTGGTAATCCTGACTTGAGATAAAAATAGCTTTGATTTAAATATAGAACTGACAGCTGACGTTTGTTTACCAAGTTTTCTAAAAGGTGAAATGATGTAGCAATATTATTTATCTGGTAGATGCTGGTTATTTATAATTAATATTTTGTTAATTTGGATATACTTGGTGTACAGAGATGACTTTAGCAAGTAAGATTGCCTTTTATTATACATGTACATTTTGTTATTTGTACCTGCACTTTACAATCTGCATACAATCTTCTTATTGCTGTTTACATCAGTAACTCAAAACACTTCTTTTTTCCAGTAAGGTTCATCAGTCAATCTACTTTGTAAACATGTTATTGCCTGAGGTTAAAATTATTTTAGAGGTAGAAAATATGTCATAGGTACATGTTAGAGAACCCTTAATCTTTTGGTGCCCTACAATGCAGGTAGAAGCACTAGATCTTGTGTTATTGTTTTAGTAATGAAGCTGTAAATCAGGGTTGACAGACACTAAGACAACATGAATGGGCCTTTGTTTTATAATTGAGAGAATGGTTGCTACACTAGTCAAGAGTATCTAGGATAACAAGTCGGTCCTTGTGAGGTTTGTTGTCTTGGTAAAAATCTGTCTTCATGTCAATCTAGGTCCACCAAGCTTTAAATAAGTCCAGTATAAAAATTAAAGTTCATGGTCTTTCTTTCATACGTGATTAATATGATCATCAGCGTGGGGCAGAGGTTTTAGTGTCCTTAATAGTGCAATTATCTGCTACACACTACTGTACAATAGAGCTTCATCATATCAATAAGAAGCAAGTGTTTTCCAACTGTTTCTAAAATATCTTACTTCTATTTCAGTAAATATTGAGACAAGTGAACATGTGACAGTGAAGGATTTTGAGTTGCTGAAAGTTCTCGGAACAGGAGGTATGTGAGTTATTTGAATGTATACAAGAATCGTTTTAAGTTCTCTTATACATTACTTTGTATAGTTTTGTATTACTTTATTACATGAAAAACATATAAGATGGTATGGAGGTGTCTGACTTAATATTTAACTACATATGTACATTGACCTTGGAGTCCTGACCTTTGAAGGGTCACAGGCATGATTTGTTAGGCTTGTTAACTGGAGACAAGTCAACATGTGGTTTTCCTGATGAATAGATGTTTAATTGTACTAGTGTTGTAGTAGTGTAGAGTAATTTAATATGTACTAATTAAAACACTTACAACTAAACTCCAGATTCCATTATTCTAGATACAGTACATAACACTGGAATAAAACACTTGTTAGCTAAAATGTTAATTTCTATTTGTAATGTACTATTTGAAACAATTCCGGTTTTGCAGCATATGGTAAAGTGTTCCTGGTACGAAAGCTGCATGGTTCTGATAAAGACAAGCTGTATGCCATGAAAGTGCTAAAGAAAGCATCTATAGTACAGAAGACAAAAACAACAGAGCACACAAAGACGGAGAGACAAGTGTTAGAGGCTATCAGACAGTCACCATTCCTTGTCACATTACACTATGCATTTCAAACAGATGCAAAGTTACACCTTATATTAGGTAAGTCAGTGTTGTGTTTCCGCAGTTCTATTATATTTTTACATCATCTGCTGCATGCAGGGTAAATATTTGCAAAATATCTTCGATATTTAGAATCTACAAAGACTCATAAATTAATAATAGTGGTATCATTTTCTTGCATGATGTTCACATCTTTACCTACGCAAATGCCGTTTACTTTATACAAATTTGTTTTAGTTCAATTACAAAGAAGTTCCATAGCTTATTGAATCGCTCAACACTCATTCTAGATGTTATCACGCTCGCGTTTGAAGGAGGCAGCAAGTTTTTCAATGCTGCTACCCATTTACAGCCACGTGCCTTTGCCCAAGGACAAACCTTGTGCACTGGCTGGGATTTGAACACCAGACGTCCCATAATGGAGGCGAACACCCTAACCACTGAGCTATCAAAGTGGACTAATGAAGTTTACTTTGAGTATACTAAAATCACCCAGTTGGTCTGCATGTCAAGTGGTCAGTCCACCAAAATATAACAGATCGAAGTTCATGGAGATGTAGGGTAGATTTATTTCTACTTCGTCTTAATTTCAAACCAGAGAGAAATGTACAGTGTCTGCTTAATTGACATTCAAGAAGTACAGGTGCTTCATTGATTTTATCAATTAGAGTCATAAAGAGGCCATAAGTAGCTTATTTTGACATCAAGACAGTGTGAAAATTGTTATTGTGTCTTAGCTAGCCTTAAGTGAAATTTCTGAAGAATTTTAAGACTTCATTTGTGATCTGGCATGGTTATTCATTACCCTATATCTGCCATTAATAGTTTCCTTGGAAACATTTTGTCCAAGACTACATGCCAAAATGAACTAAAGCAGCAATCATTGATTTTACCGTTTTACCCAAATATGGTCAATCTACTAGTATTTACAAATATTTCAATGTAATACAGAGACAATATTGGAGCAAGCTATCTTTAGATAGTATATTTTATATTTTCATTCTTTTCAGATTATGTGAATGGCGGGGAACTGTTTACTCATCTAAATCAGAGAGAACATTTTACAGAAGCAGAAGTGAAAATATATATAGGAGAGATTGTACTGGCCCTGGAAACTTTACATAAGGTACATTCTATATATATCTTACACCGACACTAGTCAAATTTGCCAACATTAAAAGATTCAGTATGGAGAGTTTACGAAAAGTAATGGAACCAAAATGAGGTATTGCATGTGCATCTTAGAGGTCAGGTTAGCACTGTGATGAGATATTGACTCGCTCCTGGTTTGAGACACAAGTAGGGTTTTCTGAAGGAAGAAACTGAAGAATGATTCTAAGGCTGTCTTTAAATGATGTTATAAAGCAGTTATTTACTTATAGGCTATAAACAGAAAGACAGAATTATTATCTATGGCACTTGTAGACTTGGTCAATAATCATTCTTTAAGTTCATATCAAAGCATATTTCACACTTTATTAGTAAGCAGTTATAATAAATCAGTATTCTAATGTAATATAGGAAAATACCAACAATTTTGCAGGACATTTATCAAAGTAGACAAGGCCATATCTTTATAACATTATCAAAATCATGATACTGTCTTCTGAAAATAGAAAAGGCATCATCTTCATGTACTTTCACTGAATTTTTAAGAAAATATATCCTATTGTAAAATTGTGTAGCAATTTCTTGCCCTAATTGTTTATTTTGAAATATTTTGCTTTGTATTTCAGCTTGGCATAATATATCGTGATATCAAGTTGGAGAACATATTACTTGACAATTGTGGTCATATAGTGCTTACAGATTTTGGTCTCAGTAAAGAATTTCTACCTACTGATCAGTTACATAGGGCTTACTCATTCTGTGGTACTATAGAATATATGGCTCCAGAGGTCGTTGAGGGGGGACACTCAGGGCATGACTTTGTAAGTATTGGGGTACAGCCAGTTCAGCTGTGTATGGAAAATACTTGTTCAGGGATAGATTTGGGGCAAACTATAATTATTTCATTATGATACACAATACTTTGACTATTAGAGTGAAAGGATAAATGCATGTTTAATTCGCTTTAAAAAGTGAATGCAACTGCATGTACAGACTTTTGCTGTTCAATACACTTTGAACCAGAATAACACATTGGCTAAAAGTGGAGAACTACAAGTGTTCACATAATTCGGTACTTGTAAACAATATTTACTCATCCCGTGCCAGAATCATTACATTTTGTGGTTCTGGTTTGTTGACTTAATTATGATTTTATTACATGTATAAATAATTACTTTAAGGACGTTCATAGTCAGGCATAATGATGTGGGACTTGGTCTGTAAGCAGTTCTACAAAACAGTAATAAAAAGGTTTTTCCCATACATCTCTTTACTATTGAAAATGTCTTTGAATTGCAGGCTGTGGATTGGTGGTCACTAGGAGTGTTGACCTATGAACTACTGACTGGTGCCTCACCTTTCACAGTAGATGGAGAAAGCAATTCCCAGTCTGAGATCTCAAGGTAGGAATAAGGAGTTTCTACTAAGAACATCTTTAACAGTTTCTTATAGTAACATTGTCTTTTATCTGAAACTTTAAGGAATGGATGTACAACAGTGATGTAAATTGATTGTGGGTTCAAAATAAGTCTGTAACTGTTCATTTCAACAGTCTGAAAGCATTGAATTTCTCTAGAATATATACCCAGGTGGAACATTCAGAGGATTGGTTGGTGGAGGATAAGAATGTTTAAATCTCCTCTCTTTTATTGGCTGTGTATTGTTCACGACAGACAGTGGATCTTCACAGCCTAAAGTAGTGAAAACATGTAAGCTGGCCTCAAATTGTTGGCTTCTGATTGGCTAGAAATGTCATCTGTTCAAATTTAACCAATCAGAAGTCATAGTTTTGAAACTTGTCTTAAGGAAAATTCTGTAACAGAAGACATAGGAATTGTATTACCAGGGGTCGTATTCCAGTAGCATCTTAAGTGATTTCTCAAGTATCTTAAGTCCAAAATTTGTAAGTATTAAAATTCTCTCATAAGTCGATGAGCGTGTGTAATTTCATCATCATTATAGAAAATGGTCTTGGAAGATTTAATAAATGTTCAATATGCTTCAATGTACATTCTCCTTTTAAAATTATCTTCTTAGGATAATTGTTAATTCTAAGGAAAATCTTAAGATTTGGCTTAAGATGCTACCGGAATACGACCCCAGGGGCATTATTTTGCTGGCATATGTCTCAAAGCCATGAATTAGAGTGGTATGGTATGTAAAACCTCTTGGAAGTTAAGTGGTCATGTATTGAACCTGAAGCAAAATCAGTTGTATGACCATGATAGTGCATAATAAACATATGAGTTGAAATAGCCGTAAGGGAGTTATCAATGTCATTAAAAAATATTTTCGATACACAATATTAAGAGTTTTCATATGACATCCGATTCAAGTACTGTATTGTTAAGTTGTATAACTAATTACATGCTTCCTTCATGATTTTAGGAGGGTGTTAAAAGCCAAACCACCAATGCCAAAGTCTTTCTCACCAGTTGTTAGAGACTTCATTCTGGCACTGTTAACAAAGGATGCCGGCAAACGACTAGGGGCCAGTGGAGCCAATGATGTGAAATCTCACAGATTTTTTAAGGTAAAAGCGATATGAAGTTATTTTCTAGCATGTTCAAGATCTATAGCACGAAAAACTGAATGAGGTCTTGTTCTTGAACTTAAAAGATCTGAGCATCATACAAACCTGAAAAAAACCGCAAAGAGAACAAGTGACTTCATGTTGTAAGTAAAATATCATCTAGATAGGTACTCAAACTAAATATATGAATTGATGGTTCAAAACAATACTGGAACAATGTAAGCACAGCAGATCAAGAGTTCATTAAAGCAGATGAACTATTTTGAGTGTATAAAGATAGTTTTAAGACACCTGGCTCCATAATTATAAACCTTTTTAGCTCGACTTTTCTATGAAAAGGGGCCCCCCCAGCTATCCCCCACCCGCGTCGGCGTTGGCGCCACACCTTGGTTAAGTTTTTCGTACCACCCCACTTTATCTCAGAAGTATTAGAGGTATGGCTTTGAAACTTACCATACTTGTTTACCATCATAACCTCCATCTACAGACAAGAGGACATAACTATGTCAAGGTTTTTGACAGAATTATGCCCCTTTTTTACTTTTTTCGTACCACCTCACTTTATTTCAAAACCATTGGAGGTATTGCTTTGAAACTAACCATACTTGTTTACCATCACGACCTTCATCAACAGACAAGAGGCTAACTATGTCCAGGTTTTTGACAGAATTTGCCCCTTTTTACTTAGAAATCTTGAATATGGGTAAATTCCTCTTATTGCCTTAATCCTTTGAGATATTGCTTTGAAACTTTTAATGCTATTTCACTCATTCCCCCATCTGTACGCAAGAGAAGGTAACTCTGTCAGGGTTTGTTTTAAAATTAAGGCCCTTTATCGACTTAGAATCTTGGTTAAGTTTTTCATACCAGTCCACTTTTGACTGAACTGTTTGAGATATTAATTTGAAAGTTGGAATCTTGTTTACCATCATGATTCCCAAACATGGGCAGGAGAGGTAATTCTGTCAAGGTTTTTTTGAATTATGGCCCTTTTTGACTTAGAAACTGAGTTAAAATTTTCATTCTTGTCCACTTGTTAACTTAACCATTTGAGATATTACTTTGAAAGTTGGAGTAATTATGTACCATCGTAAGACCTATCTGTAAGCAAAAGAAGATAACTCTGTGAAAATTTTCTTGACTTGTACTAGAAATTCCTAGTAAAGTCTTGTGTGCCCTTAACTGTCAAGTTCTGTTTTTTGGCAAGCACTAAAAAATGAGCACGCTGTCCTACTGACAGCTCTTGTTTTCGTGCTCAAACTGTGAATCAATAGAATATTATTTCTTGAAATTGATTTTAATATGTACTAAGCTACAGATGAAAATGTTTCATGCTCAGGTTGAGTCGAGCATGAAAAAAGTTATATAATCATAGGGCCAGATCTCAATATTAATTTTGAAAATTTCATGTGCTATGTAACGCTTGATAAAAAATGTTCCCATTTTCTTTCAGGGAATAAATTGGAAAGATCTTGCAGCTAAAAGACTTCAAGCACCATTTGTGCCAAAGATCCGCCATGAGTTAGATGTGAGCAATTTTGCTGATGAGTTCACTCATATGCTGGCAGCAGATTCACCGGCAGTTGTTCCAAATACTGGAGAAAAACTTTTTAAGGTAAGAAGACATCGTAAAAGGTCAGAGACCTATATAAGCTGTCTATTTATGCAATTAGATTTGTATAAAACCCAATTTAATGAAATTTATGAAGAACCCAATTACTGCCAAAAAGGATGGGTAGATCTAACAATATTATCTTAATGCTATTCTGAACTTAAAATCCCAGTTTAGGCAAAAATTATAAGTAAATACCCAGTGCACCATAAGCTTATCAGGAACTCAGAAGTTATACGAAAATATGATCGGTCATATTAAATGTGGCAGTAACAAGTGACTCTAAGATTATACTAAATATTATCAGTGGTTTAACATTTAAGCGAAATCATTGATGATCAATATAAATTATATTTGCTGCCTTATTTAAGGACCGTTCTTACATTACTTGACATATCTGTGATGTATAATTTCAGGGCTATTCATACATCGCTCCCTCGGTTATATTCAGTGACAACACAGTGAGCAGTGATCTTTTGAGGCAGACTAAAGATCTACAACCAGATAATAGACAACTTCTATACGCTAGTCATTTTAAGGTGAGTTCCCAAGTGTTTCAAGTTTGGATTATTAGACAGCTTGTAAAATTGGTTGTTATGGAGACACAGTCATTAAGCACATTAAACACTTTTTAACACATGTTGATTGGAATATAACCATCTGTATTTACCAGTACTTCCTATACTTTGATCAGTTTAGTGTTTCTATTGATGTTAAAGATCAAATTAGGGTTCAAATTGAAAGAAATGAATATTTTAATGCACATAGACATTGGCTGATATACTGTCTATTTCAGAATTCAGCATTCTTTCATCAGTATGAGTTAGATTTCAAAACTCCACCACTAGGAGATGGTAGTTTCTCAATATGTAGGTGAGTAAAATGTTTAGTCCTTTCTTAACTTCACCTGCTGAAGTTTTACCTGCAATCACAGGTTCATGAGTGCACTATCACAGGTGGACAAAAGTGGTTGAGGCTTGTCATACTTAAGAGCTATACATGTATGCAGAAATAAGGTCTTTGACACTTTTCATTTCACAATAAAACAAAAAATTCAGGACTTCTTTTTCTGAGCCTTCCAAAATAGAGTATTTTCATACACTTGCTTTAATAAGTTAAAGTAATATTTCATATTTTGTAGTACATGTATAATTCTACATCATCCCATATTACATGTAGATAATATTATGGCTGTATTTTTAGCTCACCTGAGCACGAAGTGAGCTGGTGTGATCACTGTGTCTGTCATCCACAATTAGCTAGTACACGCAATAGAAAGTGGAACTTTCTTGTAACTATCATAAAACTTGGTCAGAATGTTTGTCTTGATGATCTCTAGCTTGGAATTGAGACTGGATCAAGTGTGGTCAAAAACTAGGTCATCAGGTCAGATCATAGAAAACACTTGTGCACACAATAGAGACTGTATTTTTTACCCAATCATCATGAAACTTCATCAGAATTTTTGTCTTGATGAACTCTAGATGGAGGTCTTGTGGGGTTAAAAACTAGGTCACCAGGTCATAAGAAAATTGTTTTTAAAGCTACAGTATTATAAGAAATATTTTTCCTCTTGCTGAAGTCTGTATTGTCTGTTCACTTTACCTTGTCCACTCTTCATCTCCATAACCTCTAGTAGGACTTTCCTCAAACTTGCAGGGATGCATCAGTATGAAGTCTAGTTGTGCATATTACAATTTGGGGTCAAAGGTCAAGGTCACAGGCTTGTATCTTGAAAATCTTGTTCGCTCTTAATCTCAAAAAGCCCTTGTTGGATTTTCATCGGACTTTTAGAGAAGCATCAGTATAAAGTCTACTTGGTCATGGCCATTAGAAAATACAAAAAAACCTTTTAGAGTTGCATTTATTTTAAAGTGACATTATGCACATTTTTTAAAGTAAAATTCCAGCTGAAATAGGTGTGTGTGAAAAGGGTAGAGGAAATAATAACTTTTGACCCAATACAACAAACTTTTCCTGCTACCAGTACGAAATAATAACTTTCCAAATATTACTTTTCTAATTTTGACTGGGAGAGTCAATTTAAGAAATAAACAAATGCATGTCGGAGTTGCTTCCCTTCCACTTCCAAGCAACACTAATAACACAAGGGAGATCACTGCCAAGGAAGGAATTATTATTTTATTAGTCCATTTCTTTAATTTCTAAAGCACCAACTTCAAATATTAATGCGGCATTATCATTAGTTTAACACATTTAAATGCACAGCTACCGAAAATTGTTTTTATAAAACTGTCACCAAAAATACACTATGTGCAGTAAGATGAGCATAATGTCACTTTAATGTAAAATCTCTTTCTAAGAAATAGAGTATTAAGGCTTTTTAATCACCTTGTTATGTGTGATAGGTCTGCTTGCTACGCCTTCAATAATAAAATCTTTCAATTCTCTTCTACAATGTAGGAAATGTTTGCATATGAAAACACAGTTACCGTTCGCAGTGAAGATTATCAGTCGGCGTATAGATGTGAACAGGGAGGTAACTCTGCTCAAACTGTGTCAAGGTCACAGAAATATAGTGCAACTTGTTGATGTTTTCTTTGATGAGGTAAGTGTTTTATTGTTCTTTTGTTTATTTTGAGATTTTTCATTGATTATGTCAAACTTCAAGGATTGATTTGTATTCTCTCAAAAGTGTTTCAAAAAAAGGAATTTCATTTATTACAGAATTCTTTTATGAACTGCTTAGATTGGATCATTCCAGCAGAGTTAACTGAACAAAATAAATAAAATTTGATACCTGTTTTGGTTGGTGTAGTATTTTTGAAAGATTTTTACAACAACCAAACAAAAGCAGGGTGCCAAAATAATCCATTATTGAATCAGCCTGCAATTGGAAGCTGAACTTGCTTATCTATGATGAGCAGCAAATTTGAATATGAAAAAAGGGAAAAATAGATTGCAAGCTCATCTTCACATGTTTATTAGGACCACTCACCATCCTGGGTCCGTTGTCCATACGTGTCTCTGTCCGTCCATCCACTATTTCCTTCGAATGACATTTCCTCTGAAACCACTTTGCCAATGTTGATGAAACTTTGCAGGGATGTTCCTGGCTTGAAGCTGTATCACATTTGTTCAAAGAATTCCATTCCATGCAGAACTCTGGTTGCTATGGCAACAAATAGGAAAAACTTTAAAACTCTTCTTCTCTGAAACCACAAGGCCTAGAGCTTAGATATTTAGCATGTGGCATTTTCTAGTGGACTTCTTCCCAGATTGTACAAATTATGACCCCCGGATCAAAATTGTCCCCACCCGAGGGGTCACTTGGTTTAACATAGGCTTACATAGGAAAAACTTTAAAAATCTTCTTCTCTGAAATCATAAGGCTTAGAGATTAGATATTTAGCATGTACAAATGCCTAATGGACCTCTACCAAGATTGTTCAAATTATGACTCCCAGGTCAAAATTGACACCACCATGGGGTCACTTAATTTAACACAGGCTTATACAGGAAAAAACTTTTAAAATTCTTCTTCTCTGAATGCATAGGCCTAGAGCTTAGATATTTAGCAATTTGCACTGAATAGTGGACCTTTACCAAGATTGTTCAAATCATGACTACTGGGTCAAAACTGACCCTGTCTGAGGGTGTCATTTGATTTTACATAGGCTTGTTTAGGAAGAACTCTGGTTGCTATGGCAACAAATAGTAAAAACTTTAAAAATCTTCTTCTCTAAAACCATAAGGCTTAGAGATTAGATATTTTGCATGTATAAAGGCCTAGTGGACCTCTACCAAGATTTTTCAAATTATGACCCCTAGGTCAAATTTGACACCTCCATGGGTTCACTTTATTTTAAACAGGCTTATTCATGAAACTTAAAAATTCTTCTTCTCTGAAACCACAAGGCCTA
Organism: Saxidomus purpurata; assembly: GCA_022818135.1. Classification (NCBI taxonomy): domain Eukaryota; kingdom Metazoa; phylum Mollusca; class Bivalvia; order Venerida; family Veneridae; genus Saxidomus; species Saxidomus purpurata. Next base: position 51,070,940 of record JAFMSR010000001.1, read on the forward strand.
GAGCTTAGATATTTATCATTTTGCATTGAATAGTGGACCTTTACCAAGATTGTTCAAATCATGACTCCTGGGTCAAAACTTACCCTACCTGAGGGTGTCATTTGATTTTACATAGGCTTATATAGGAAGAACTCTGGTTGCTATGGCAACAAATAGGAAAAACTTTAAACATCTTTCTCTGAAACAATAAGGCCTAGAGCTGAGATATTTAGCATGTAGCATTGCCTTTATGTTTGTTTTCTTTACATATGATGCTTGGAAGCTTTAGGCTTAACATCTGGATTCAAATGTTTAACATACCATTAAAACCTTCTAGGAAGTTTAGATACAATGTATCACTATGTTCCGTTTTTGCAGTTACACACATATTTGGTGCAGGAGTTCCATGCCAGGGTGCGGAACTCTGGTTGTTATGGACACAAATAGGAAAGATTAAAAATCTTTTTGTGAAGCCACAAGGCCAGTAGATATGTGGATATTTGGCATCTAGCATTGTCTAGTGGACCTTACCAAGATTGTTCAAACTGATGATCCCCGGGTAAAATTGACACGGAAATTACTCTATTTTTGCATTCAGACTATATAGGAAAAACTTTAAAAATCTTCTAATCTGATAACTACAAGGCCTAGAGTAAGATATTTGGCATGTAGCATTGTCTAGGGACCATCGACCAAGTTTTTCAGATGATGCAAACCCAGGGTCAAAATTGACCCGCAAGGGGGGTCACTTAGTATTTGCATAGGAATATATTGGAATCCTTTAAAAGAAACATAATTTCTCTGAAACCTTACAAGGCCTTGAGCGAGGATTTTTGCTATGTCGCAATGAGTCTGGCAGTTCGACCTCTACCAAATTGTTCAAAAACGATGGCCCTCCATTGGATCAACATTACAAACGTAAGTGGGCGTCACTTAGTTTTATATAGGCTAATTTAGTAAAAAGTCAAAAAAAATCTTCTTTGGTTAAACCACAAGGTACAAGGCTTAGGTAATTTGGCATGTTAGCAAAGGTGTTAATTGGACATCTACCTAATTTAATTGAAAATTATAGACCCCGGGTCAAATTGTCTATGATGGTGTTTAGTTTACAAGGCTTATATAATAAAAGCTTCAGAATCTGACATCTGTATTTTAATCCACAGATTGCTGAGCGATCAATAGACATTCTGACCTGTATTTTTGGATAATCACATGTACATTATTGAAATTAGTACATAATCTTTCATGATTAAAAAATTACCCTTAACGCTCATTAGTTTTACCTGCACTGATAATTGTGAAAATACTTATGAGTTTATCTAATTCGAAACCACAACGCCTAACAGGTTTATGATAATTTGAGCATTGGTTTTGGCATTGGTTAATTATTGACCTCTACTTGTTGAAATTTTAACTTGCAAATTATTACCCCGGACGTAATTTTTGTAACCCTTCATAAATATCAGGGGGCATTATAAATTGTAAATAGGCTTATTCATTAGTTGAACTTACTTTTTGGCAATTTCTTTTTTTAATTACAACTGTTAAAAGGTCTAGAGTAGATATTTGGAATGTAGAATATCCTAGTGGACCATGCAAAGTTTGTTCAAATTATGTCCCTGCGGGCAACAATTGACCTTGAACTGAGGGATCTTAGTTGAAAAGGCGTATATAGGAAAACTTATTTGGTTATAACTTATCTATACCTCCCACAAGGCAAGTTTAGGGGACTTGGGTACCAGTGGTGGTCGATATCGGGGTCTTGGCCCTCGTGTTTCTTTTTGCTTTTCCTTGAGCTTGAGGCTTAAATCTGGAAATGTTTAACTACTAGTTAAGAATTCAAGTTTTACTTCATACAATGGTCAATCACTATTTACTGGATTTGCAGTGTACACACCATAACTTTGTGCTTGACTAATGTACAGGGGGGGAGTTATTAGCAGAATACCTAAGATTACTTTTCCTTGTGGCCAGAGCCACTAAATTAACTAAACTGGTACTGGAATTAAATTACATCCTCATATCAGTGGGTCAAGCACATTGAGACCGGAAGCCGCAGGTAAGCACAAGAACTATAACTCCATCTTTATTACTATAACAGAATTAATTGCTCTAATGTATTATACAGTCCCTTGTCCGAGCATAACTTGAAATCTACTAGTTGGAATATCAGGACAATTTCATACAATGATCGATGCACAATCCGAGGAGGAAATTTCGAGCAGGGTGTACAATTGTAACCATAACTCTATCGAGAGTAATTTATCTGAACCGTATAATTGCCCTTGGGATTAGTTCTTCCTAGTCCGACCATAACTTGAAACTACTAGTTGGAATTCAATACAATTTCATACAATGATCAAGTCACAATGGGAGGAAGTGCAGTGTACAGGAACCATAACTCTGTCTTGACTCATTACAAAGTTATTGCCCTTTGGTTACTTTTCCTTGTAGAAGGCATAATTGGTAATCTACTAGTTAATTCAATGTCAACTTCATACAAGGTCAATGCACAACTGAGAGGAATTGTAGTCCACAAGAACCATAACTCCATCTTGACTAATTACAGAGTTATTGCCCTTTGATTCCTTTGCCTTGTCCAGGCATAATTTGAATTCTACTAGTTGTGGAATTCAATACGACTTCATACATGGTTTTCAAGCACAATCACAGGATGTCATTACTGAAATTAGAACAGTAACTCTATCTTTAATCATTACAGAGTTATTTTTTAACTTTTCCTTGCCAGCTATAATTGTGAAACTAGTTGTGAATTCAATAAACTTCATAAATGGTCAAGCACAATGAGAGGAAGTGCAGTGCAAAAGAACAGTAACTCTATCTTGACTCATTACGAGTTATTGCCTTTTGGCTTCCTTTTTACTTATCCTGAGCTTACTTGTTAAAACTTTTAGCTTGAAATTTAATACGGACTTCATAATTGGTAACTCTTGATAAATAAGGGGGCATTATAAATGAACCATGACTCTTCTTAGTTCAACTTACAGTTTTTGCCTAAAACTGTTAAAATCTGTAAATAGTTCGTTATGCAGGTATTCGGGTTACTACGAACTGTCCTAAGTTGGTAACAGCGAGTCCTGGGAAATGGATCAAAATTAGTGATAGCTCTAGTTTAAGAATTATTATAAAAAACAACTGCAAAGCTGCAAGACACTAAAAGAAAAAATGATATGCATGCCTACAGTATATGACCGGAACCCTATGACCAATGGCTCAACCCTTAAAATTCTCACCTTGACTCTTGAAAATTTGGTTTTGACCCTTGAAAATTTAGGCAGGAGAGTCAATGACCTTTGAGTTTGAAAGCCTACTGAACACCCTTTCAAGCAGTTATCAGCAGTAGCAGTTGTGTCTAACTCTAATAAAAGAAGATTTAAAAGATATTGTATATTATAATAATTATTCTTCTCACAAATGTTACATGGAGATTTACATAAAAGCAAGAGAGATGTCTTTGAAACATGAATCTAAGCCTTTAGATTTCATTAAAACCCAGGAGCTTCGGGGGGCTTCCCCCCCTTGTCCCCCCACAAGGGCTTTGCCCTTAACCCATAAGGGGCCTTGCAGCACCCTTGACCCCTCGCATACTTTTCCTCTTTTTTCACAAAACCCTGTTCACAGCCCTGTGTGAAAGATAATTGTAACTTGATAGATAGCTCAGTGGTTGTGAAGGAGGTGTTTGTTTATGATATACAGGAGGATCATTAAAAAAAGTTGAAATCAAAGAAGAATCTTGAGATACTGATGTTCTTATTTCATACTTAATAAATCTATAGATATAAGCAGAAGGTATACCGATGAGATATACTTCAAATTATACTATTGCAAATAAAAGAAAGTACTTGGTATTATTAATACTGGTATAAATATGCTACAGTCATTGGACAGAAATTCACATCTTTAAGAGAATTTACTCCTCTCGGAACCTTAACCCTTAAGTCATACTGATATAATGATGTCATAACTTCTTGTTTTGTAGAATTTATTGTTTCAAGACACCTCAGAACAGGCGGAAGTGAAGATAATAGACTTTGGTTTTTCGAGGTTGAAACCTGGGAACCAGCCATTAAATACTCCATGCTTTACCCTGCCATACGGGGCACCAGAAGTGTTGCTACAGGCAACATCCAATCGGGAAAAAGAAGGCTATGATGAGTCATGTGATCTCTGGAGTTTAGGTGTTATACTGGTGTGTATTTGTCTGTAATGTGTTCATGATGTAATGCAAATTGTGCTTGTATGTTCCATATTTCAATAGTGTTCCTGTTATAACAGATTTAAGCAATCCTATACATGAGAGAGATGAGCATTTCTATGCCATACAATTTAAGATATCATACAGATGTATGTATACACTGTCACTTTAAGGTTTGTTGTATGAAAACCAGTCTTGTCTTTGCAGTCGACCAGTACGTGTAGTCACTGTAGTCAATTTGTGACTGATGTCTGTGATGTTATTTGTCCTTAAATTTGCTTCATGTTATGGTAAGATGGCATCTTACAGTTTTATCTCTCGTGTATTTCAGTACACTATGTTGTCAGGGAAGGTTCCATTCCAAGTGGGTAGTTCAGAAGATCAGGCTAAGGCAATTATGCATGAAATCAAGACAGGTAGATTCAACTTTGATGGTTCTGAATGGAAAGATGTGTCGGATGCTGCAAAATCACTTATACAAGGTAAAAATATCCTTTGTAGGACAAAATTTTCAGTGTTGTAGGAACAGGTCAGTAAAGTAATGTAAGGAATACTGAGGCAGTACAGATTGGGTAAAGTGACATTCTCTAAACAAAACCTGGTGCCAAGTACTGAAATAAAAAAGTTTTCAGCCTGACAAACTTCACATTTGTTTTAGGTCATAAGCAATGTCATACATTATTGTTACTTTCAAAATAATGAGCAATGTATAGTTATAGTTTTCTGGTTTATTTGCAGGTCTTTTAACAGTTGATCCCAAAAAACGTCTCACTATGGCAGACTTAAAGAAAAACGAGTGGCTGCTTAGAAACAATAACAGTATGTTCTCAGAGAAGACATTGCCAACTCCTGGAATACTAAACCATACAAGTAGTACTCTACAGATGCAATTCTCTGCCACGATGGATGCTTTTCACAAAGCAACACGCGAAGGTTTTCGTCTGCAAGACGTACATAAAGCTCCACTTGCTCAACGTCGCAAGAAAAAGAAAGCCTCAGATGAGAGGAGCTCCACAGACAGCAGCCACTCTGGTGGTTCACTTCCTCAGGGGTCACAGAGTGCATCAGGGGGAATAACTCTAATCACTGCATCTCCTAGAGACTCCCCAGTGAGAAATCTGTCAACAAATTCCAATCTTTCCAACACGTCATCAACATCTCACAGCTCTACTCATAGCCTCGGGTTTGTGCCCCAAAAGACTGCAGTAGATCTTAGCTCTAGTCAGCTTACAACAGGATTTAATGCACCTGAGGTCTGTGTCATTGAACCTAGTTGTTCAGTAGACAATATCGCATACCAAGAAATACTATCCTCTGATTCGGAGAATTCGGTTAATGATGAACCGCCATTTCAAAAACTGAGGGGAGTGAAACGTAAACATAGCTTGGAAGAAGGTTATAGTGATTTTGATGATGATTCTGATGAGGAGGACGATGATGATTCAGATGACAAGATAACTGATGATGATAGTGATAATAGTGATTGTATAATAATAGATGATGACGATGATGATGACGAGGAAAGTTTTGCTAGTGATGAAAGTATAAGTCAGTTACATCACAACAAAAAGATCAACAGGAGCAATAAAAGATGTAGGAAAGAAAGTACAATAGTTATTGATGATTGAGTGTGATCTAGCCCTATATACCTCTGTATTGTGTGTTGGTCATCCAAGGAAATGGAGAAACTTTCAGGGAGTAGGTATAAACATATCTACCATTATATGCGGTTTCTGTCTGCTCACTCATGAACAGTTTAGGCATTGGACAAGAGTCGCAGGTTCTTCTACAAGCAGCTCTTAGTTAAGTTTTGTCAGCCATTACGGGAGTATTTGTACTGATTGAATTTACTTGTAAATGAATTCATGTGTAAGAACAGTTGAGAGTTTCTGATCTGTTTATATCTAATAGGCAGTGTATTGTACAACCAAACTACCTTTGTACAATGCCTAAAACTAGCTGGATGCAGTAGGTGAGTGGGATTGTTCTAAAGTGCTTTCTTGTATATTTTCCTTACCCATGAGATGGGATATTTCGCTTCATTCAGAATATGGTAGGCAATAAATAGAAGTCATATTATTCATTGCTGTCATGTTATATTAAGTGTAATCGTAAGACTTGGTCCACAGAATGTAAGTATAACATGAACATTAAAGAGGCATTCCATACTGTTGACATAACTGATATTACAAATGTTTTCTCAATAAAGAACATTTTTCCTTGTATATTTCCAAACCTTAATAAATATATTGTTTTGCACAAGAGTTTACATTTATAGGCAAAACGAGTTGGGACTCGTTATTTATTTTCTTGATGATCATAAAAAGAATCTTTAACAGTACGCTATTTCCAGATATTCGTCATAATTAAGTTTTCATCCTTGATTCATTTTCATTTGTCTTACTAGCATATAAAGCTGTGACTGATATATTTCATTGTTAAAGCACACAAGTTAGTTGTATTACAGTTTTTCAAAGAGAATTTTATTTCCTTATCATATTCAGACAATAATTAGGGTCATGAAGTAGGGCAACACAGGTCTGTTGATATTTGATTTAGATTACCCTTTAGGGCCTTTACATATATTTCTTGAATGCAAACCCTGGTGGTAAGCTCTTGTTTGTTTTTCCTGACAGCTCTTTGTTTTACGCATGTATTTTCTATACCCAAGACTGTGATGTAATATTTTTAGAGCCAGCTCAGTTTTTATTGCTTATACATTTCTCCTTTAAATTCTAACTTTTATATTATTGATTTTAAGTCAACCAATCTCATATGTATAACAGAGTTGTGTGACCTAAATGTTAAAGCGACCATTGTATAAGGATTGAATGTTTATAAACTGCAACTGAATAAACTAGTTTGTACATTTTGAAAATAGTTCCTGATCAGTATCGGTGACATTATATCCTGTCTATATAGCTGCTTTTTGCAAGTTTTGAAGATGTTAATGTGTAAGAGTGCATACTTCATGTGTCGATGATTTTAATATTTACCGATGATTTCGTTTTTTGTTAGCACTTTGGATGATTTCTGATGAGAAATGAATTTGTTTTTTGAAAAGAAAATAAATCAATTTTACTGTTTGGAAGAAGTACCTGAATGGAAAAGAAAATGTGTTCTTCGTAACATAAAGTATTTCACCTTGTCAGCATAGATGACATAATCACCAGAATCTGTTTTAATATAAGAAAAATAGTTTTACTGTCAGGGTTATCAGGGGCCTAGCTAGAGCAAAATTTTAGGGAGAAGTCACTTCTCCCTGAGCTGAAAATAGGGAGAAGTTTGGCATCTACAAGGAGAAGTGAGGGAGTAGCAAGATATTTGTTGTCTTCCCCCACTGTCATTCCCATTAAAGACCTATTAATCTGCTGTTATATAGGTCTTTGTTCCCATAAATGGTCAAGTTTGATAGTCATATAAACGTAATTATGAGGTGTGCATTCTTTGTAGTTGATGACAACAATATCTACCGGTAGTCGCATGGTATTAAAAAACGTATACCTAAACAAAACTAAATTTCTTTCTATTGTTAAATATTTTGTGAAAAAAAAGATGGGTAATCAAACCAGCCTTCAAAAAGTTTAACTGGAGAATCTGAGGTACGAAACTATTTTGTTGACTGGAAATACAACCAAGATACAAAAAGTGTACTATTTCGGATGGACGCTTACGCGGACAAACGAATAATGTTCGTATTTAATCCGATGTTGAAGCCTTCACCATGATTATCCTCGTGTCTATTGTGAATTCGCCTTCAGGCAACCTTTTTGTCAGTCGCAATTGATTGAGGGGTGGGTTAATGGTCATAGAAATGTCTGACACTTTGTTTATTCGCTTCATTGTTTATTGGATATTTTCGGGCGAAGTTATTTCGCTTTTTGTCACGAAATGGGCGAAGTTGAGGGTAAAGGCGACTTTGTCGCCCTAGTCGCCCCCTCGCTAGGCCCCTGGGTTATAAGGGAATTGATAAGTGTTGTAAAGTTAGTTTTTGTTTGTCTCTTGCTTTTTACAGCAATGAGTTAAGATGAAATTTGAAATGTTAAAGTTGCGTCACATTAGTTCTTTGTTTCTGTGTTATATGAATGATATATGATCTATAACTTTATTGTAACTGCATAGAAAATTTGATGCCCCCATTAAATGGGGTGTGTCCATGTTATTATATAATTCCTTGTTAATTTATCAGTTGTTTTTAATTTATTGAGAAAAAAAAATCTGATTTAGTCAAAGTTTGCTTACATTATTTGGACCAAATGAAGTAACTACTAGTATTTTTTTACCTGTGTCACAGGTTAGAAAATGACATAATCTTTGTGTGAGGTAGCAGTAAAATACAATGTATATACATGTAATGTCATTAACACAGTAACCTATGAATCGTCCATCCAGCCATCTGTCATGAAATGTTTTCCCACTATTTCTTGCATTCCTTGCAAAGGATGCTTGCAAAGAATTCTGTTGGGTTTGTTACTATCAGGTCAGGTTTTGAAAAACAAAATCAAGCAAGTGCTTAGAAAAATCATTTTAAAAATATTTGCATAAAATGTCACAGATATTTATAAAAAGAGATCTTGAATGTGGAAATGTATGCGGGCTTCACAGAGTAATGGCAAACCAGCTGGTCTTACTGAAATTAATTTGAAAGTTTTAAGAAGAAAAAGATAAAGAAGCAGTTTACATATGATATTACATAACCCTGCTGTAGGAGTAATTATGCCACAACCAATTTGATGAGGTTCATACATAAATGGGCCTTACTGTAGTAAGATGAAGACCATGGCTGGTATTGTTAGAGGCTGACCCTGATAAATCTGGAAACTTAAAATTGCCGTTTTTCACAATGGCTGGTGTTGCGTTATGCTCAAAGGTGTGATCAATGAAAACTTTCCAACTGAGTATTAAAGAGTGCTCTTTTTGATGTCCATAGCAGAAAAACAAGCATACAGGTAGTCTTTCTTCATCTCATTTTGAATATTCATGTTTGAGTGCAATCATATATATATTTCATATTTATAATTTGTAATTATGTAACTCATTACTGACGTTGATATGTACATTGTATATTTTTGGAAATGCACAGTTGCTGCAGTCATTTGCATGCACAAATTTTAATACTGTACAGATTACATTTAGCTCATCTTGTTATGTACTATATGAAATGTTTTAGCTCATTAATGTTGAACACAATTTGAGACTGTGTGATTTATGTCTGTGTTACTGTATGTAGTTACCATGGTGATTCATGAACCAGTTGGTACCTGATCAAGGTCATTCATTCCACTGGTGATTTTATCCGAAGGTGGTCACAGATTGTGTTACCGGGTGAAAGATCCTTTAACAGATATTGTTTTGAACCTAATATTGGACAGTACATTGTACTTGTATGAACTTACTACATGATCTGTCATTAAAGAATAAGTAAGTAGTGGTAGCACGTTGACCTCAGGATCCAGGGTCCTGGGTTCAATCCCCACCAGTGCCAAGTAGTTGTAGTGTCCTTAGGCACAGATCATTCCACATTGTCTCTCTGTCTCTCTCTTTTCGAGGCTGATCCCAGCAGTTAGTCTCGAGAGTGATTACCTGTACACTAAATTGTAAGAACTTGTTTAGCAATAGAGTATATAAATTACAGTAAAGTTCAGTTGCTGAGACCACCTGTTATGAAGACCAGCCATTTTAGAATGGAATGGTCTTGCTATTAGACGGATTCAGTGATAAAACCATTTTTAGCTCAACTACCCGTGAGAATAAGAACTATTACAGTCGAACTGGCGTCGGTGTTGCACATTTGGTTAAAGATTTGGATTGAAGCTACTTTCATGGACATATCTCAGTAATTGCTTGTGGGATTGATTTGAAACTTTAATTAAGTGATCCGGGTATTGGACAAGCATGTTAGTTAACTCTTGAAGGAATTTAATGCAAATTATGGCCATTGATTGATTCAGAAATTTTGGTTAGCATTTTGCATGCAAGCTACTATTATTCACAAATCTCATTAACCAGTGATGGGATTAATTTAAAACGCCATAAAACTATTCAGGGGTATCAGGCAGTCAAGTTAGATAAGTCTTTACCAAATTTGATTCAAATTATGGCCCTTATTTTGGTCAAAGTTTTACATACAAACTACTGTCAGTCTCCTATCTTGGTAACACATGATATTGGATTGATTTGAAACTTCAGTGAACACTTGAAGGCAGTGAGACATTCAAGTTACTTTACTCTTGATTTAATTAAATGCCACATTATGAATTTTTTAACATGGACATTTTTCATTATGTTATACTATGCTCATATCTCACCTTGTTGCTTCATGATTCATTGAAACTACAAGAAAATGTTGATGAGTATCAACCAGAAAAAAAGAAATGATCTCAGAGTTTTATGACTTTAATTTTAACAATTTTTAACTTTTTTGTTGCAAATGTTTTAAAGCTACTGTCTAAATGGTTCGAATAGTCAAGTGTGCTGTCATCTGACAGCTCTTGTTTCATGGTCCGAAGGGAGATGTCAATACAAGAACTTTACTGTAGTGTAAACTAAAAAGAAATTAAGCATCTCGAGATCATGTTTTGTCAAAACTTGAAAAATAAATAGATATGAAGTGTAGTTTTACATGTTCCTGTCCAGTGTTAAGGCCTTTGGAAAGTTGTAATGTTAAAGGATTTTGTAACCTATGATTTAATTTTGACTGATCTTACTGGAAAGGTTTAACAAACATGTTGTGGTAATTGGATTTTGAGTAACTGCCCTTCAAAATTAAATCTGGGAATGCCATTTTAAGTATCTTCTTTTGTGAATTTTATTTGTCATTGATATCAATCAAGCAAAACTTGAGTGATAAATAGAATGCAATTAAAAAAATGCTTTGTGCATCTGTCTTCAGTAAAGTATCTCCCCTTTAGATACATTGCCTTGTTTGGATCATAGAATTTAATTTTATCATTGACATATCTTTGCAATTTGCAGAATTTATTAGAACATCTCCCTTATAAGCCATGCCCTTTGTGTTCCGTGGGGTGGCACATGTGTTCCATGGAACATTCTGGTATATGGTACATTCATTTTTTAACCTGGTGGGAAGGGGTCAACATAGGGCACTGTGTGGTGACGATTTCTTTTGAAAAAGGAAAAAGGGCATCTATATCAGTAATTGCAGCTTCTGTTGAAAATCTTTTACAACTCTCACAACTGTAGTCAGCTAAATGATGTTTGATCATATTTCATTTCTTATGACAAATTAAATATAGAAGAAATAAAAAGGAAATGCCAAAATTGCTGTTGTTTTTATGCATCTCTTATGAATACCATACATGTGTGTATTTTGATTATTATAAAGTCTTCAACCCTGCACATTCATGAGAAAAGTAAGAGAAATTTTAGCTTCACATTTTCATACATTATGCAAACTGTTTTGATTGAAATGGCATTTGCAACTCACCTTAAAGTGTTGGACGCAGATTACTTTTATGCACATATCGCATTACTATAGCATCAGATTGGTCCGAAACTTTATTAAAGACGGTCTTCATGGGTATCAGACAAGCAAAACTGTTTGTATTCAATGCAAGTTACAGCCCTTTTGTGAATGCTTTATTAAAGTGGAATTATGCACATTTTTTTCAAGTAAAAATCCAGCTGAAATAGGTGTGTGTAAAAAGGGTAGAGGAAATAATAGCTTTTAATCCAATACACCAAACTCTTCCTGCTACCAGTACGAAATAATAACTTTCCAAATATCAATTTTCTTATTTTGACTGGGAGAGTCAATTAAAAAAAACTGCATACAGGAGTTGCTTCCCTTCCACTACACTGCCGAAATCTCTACCAACAACAACAATAACACAAGGGAGATCACTGCGAACAAAGGAACTATTATTTCATTAGTCCATTTTTCTTCTAAAGCACCAACTTCAAATACTAATGCGGCATTATCATTAGTTTAACACATTTAAATACATAGCAACCAAAAATTGCTTTTATAAAACTATCACAAAAATACACTATGTGCAGTAAGATGCGCATAATGTCACTTAAAGTGCTATAAAACCTTCGTATAAGGTGTAAGTCGTAAAATGATTTCAGCTAAGGTGTAGATCTACCCTGAATATTTTGCTCTCAAGCTAATAGGGGCATGAAAAAGTTATGGGACATTTAAAAGTTTGTCTTTTTGATAGAATTGCACAGATTTCATTATGAAAATATCACGGGGAAAATTAAGATTTACTCTGCTCTGTCATCGAAATGTGAAATTTTGTTTTAAATATCCAAATGTAAATAAAGTAAAAGTGTCTGAATATATTGTTACCTGTATACTTTTGAAAAACGCTTGCCTATGACCGCCTTGATTTTGCAGACAGTGTGGTTTCAGAAGTGCTCATTAAGGTATGACAGAGACGTGCTAGGGTTTAAACTACACAGAACCTTTGGCAGATGGACGTTCAAAGACCAAACAACAGGGTCATTCGTGCATAAGATGTTGGGTAGAAATACCTGCTGTATCATTTATGGTAGTGTCAACATTGGTAGCTTTCCACATAGTTTGTTTATTTGTAGTCTGTTTATTTGTTTTGTTAAGATTGTATACAAAAATAATTATGAATAAAAATTAAACTCGATTGGTATATCATTTACCTTTCATGAAGGAAGTATGCATGTTTTACAATTTTCGGGGTCCATTAGATGCAGCAAATTATTTTCCAGTTATATTGTCTTGGACAAGGTGCCCAAAACCAGTTTGGTGTGAGTATAAAACACTTCTTAAATGTTCGAGAGCATACATATTTAGGACTAGATAACGAATATTGGGTGGGTGTTAGAAGCTCTCCACTCAGACAGCATCTTTGAATTGATGCACCTTTTATGTTTACTATAGGGTCAGAGACATAGATAATAAGGGAGATACACATATGCAACACTACTGAATCTTGAAATATCACCCATGACGGTACGTTTATCATTCTGTAGCAAATAAAACTCACTAGTTATTTATCATATAGGCATACATTTGTAGCTATTACACTTTAACTCACCTGGCACAAAGTGTCAGAGTGAGCTATTGGGATCACTCGATGTCCGGGGTCCGTCGTACGTCGTCTGTCCGTCCGTCTGCTCACCATTTCCTTCGAACGACATCTCTGAAACCACTAGGCCAATGTTGATGAGACTTTGCAGGAATGTTCCTTGCATGAAGCTTTATCAAAGTTGTTCAAAGAATTCCATTCTATGCAGAACTCTGGTTGCCTTGGCAACAAATAGGAAACACTTAAAAAAATCTTCTCTGAAACCACAAGGCCTAGAGCTTAGATATATAACATGTGGTATTGTCTAGCGGACCTCTACCAATATTGTTCAAATTATGACCCCCGAGTCAAAATTGACCTCGCCCGGGGGTCACTTGGTTTTACATAGGCATATATAGGAAAAACTTTAATAAATCTTCTTCTCTGAAACCACAAGGTCTAGAGATTAGATGTAGAAATGCCTAGTGGACCTATACTTAGTTTGTTCAAATCATGACCCCTGGTTAATATAAACTCCTCACGGGAGTGGGGAGGTCACTTGTTTTCATAAAGGCTTATTAGGGAAAAGTTTGAGCAACCACAAGGCCGACATGCAGAGAATAGATATTTGGTATGTTACTTAACATTGTGTTGTGGACCTCTACGAATTATTTTAGAATCATGACCCCTTGTATTATAGCCAAGGTAGTCAGGTGAGCTATATAGGGCCATCATGGCCCTTTGTTAAAGTTAAACATTAAATTTTAGCTGCAAATAAAAGTATTTTCATGATTTGTATGATAAGGATACTAGTATTTTACCATCATGAGTAATATCTGTGTGAAATATTTTGGTAAGTGTGTTCTACCTGGCCTCTTTTAGAGTTAATTGAAAAATTCTACAGCTATCATTTAAATGTCCAGTACCACTGAAAAGGGAGCTATCGTGTAAGTTTAGTTTAAACTTATTTATTGTAGATCCGATGTAGTATTATAACTTACACTGATTGCTGCTGTGTGAAGTTCTGCCCAGCAATTGCTTACACCAAGGCAGCTAATAGCACAATATTACGTGTATTTCTGCTTTAGTAGGCATTTTCCCCTTTTGAAGACATTCACCAAACAAGTTTCATAAAGAAACGCCAAGAGCAATCACATTATAAACCGAAAAGAAGCAGCAAAATAAACAGCCAGAGCGCTGCAGGAATCTTGTAGACGCCATTTATTGCCTTGAAATGTTATCTGCAAATCTTCTGCACCATCTCCGTAATCATTCCGGTTACAGCTGTGACGTCTACCACTGTAAACTCTTTTCGAATTTCTCTTTTCGGGTCCGTATTTCTCCACAACAAATAATGGATATTCCTCCGTTCTGCAAAACTTTGGAAATGCCTTTTAGCTGCTGACCAGTATGAGGGACAGAGTTCGACTAAACCAGCATGGTTTGGTAAAAACAGGAGGTGTGTTAGACCGGCCCCGTGCATCCCGACTAAAATATCAGTATTTGAAATCATTTCAAGTTGTTTTTTCATATCAAACTTATCAATCTGAACACCAAACACTTCGTGTCCCGGCAAAGTTGTCTTTACACTTTCTAACAATTCATCCTCGTTCTTTATTTTTCTTGTCAAAGAACCACTCGGCTTCCGTGGATGAGCCAAATAATCCCTTCTCCAAATAATCAGTATTTTGAGTTTAGTACAGCTAAGCCGGCTTTTTACTTGAATTCTGTGTCTTGTAAGAACAAATGACCGGAACTCTTCTAAGTAGGGTACTTGTCTGTCACCATGGCCATTCAATGGACTGTGATATCCAACAATTCCCCAAATCATGTGACTAAACATGTACGGCTGTTGAATATCTCCTGCGCGCAATACGCTTCCAAATAGAATTTCCCAGGTCTTGTCAAGGGCACTGTACGGGTGACCGTCCACCCATAATATTGTTATGTTTCCTGGGTCCATTTTAAACGCCTTAGCTACGAGGAAAGCATTGTAAAAATCCGACATGATGTGAAAAATGTTTGCATATTCATATCGCAAGACAGCAATCGTCCAGTCCTCCCATTTTACGCTATAATTAGGCAGGTTCTTGTCGGTGCTTGTAACATTGTACCATGCATTTAAATGGGACCTTTTTCGGAATGCATAGTTCATTTTTTCTTTACATTGTAGCGCAAAATATCCACTGCGTAACACGTAATATTCTTTTGTCTCCGGTTGGTACAACACTTCTGATATATTTTCTCCGCCATGCCTTCCCGTACCCTTATCCGGGTCGATAACCACATTTACAAGCTTAGCAAAGTTGTTCTCGTATCCTACAAAGTTACCGTCGCAAAATGTTTCGCCTTTTGAAATGTTTGATATATATTCATCCGGTCTTATATCTTTCCAGTGCCATGTCAAATGTTGCATCATCTTATTTCGTGTATCTTTACCACCAGACTTTAGTGAAGGCCGAAGATCCGATGGAACAGAAGTTTGGTTTTTAATTTGTAACAAAAAGGCTTGACTGGTCCATTTTTGCATTGTTTGTTCCCCAGATTGCATGTTCCATAAAAACAGGACACATGTGAAAAATGTGAAGTATACAAGAGTTGCAAAGCGAATATAATATTTCATCCTAGTATTTCATTTCACTAAACCAGTTGTCCATATTTACAACATAAATGGTATTTAGTATGAAACTTTGTCATATCACTAAACCAGTCATGTCTTAATCCTGCATACTACCTATTTTATAGTCCCAGAATAATCGCAGGTACAGTTGTTCTATCCTGGTGAACTTTATTTCCATTGCAAACTCGGCAACGTAGTCAAAACCATTTTAACAATCACACATATACATGTAGAACGATAAAAAGAAACAACATGGCACATCGAAAATTAAGATCTTATAAAGATAATAAGCGCAGCTGTTGCTCTATTTGAACGTTGTTAATGTTAAAGTGTCATGTCTTTTTCATGCTATTTTATTGTTAACAGTTCGTGTGTAGATTTTCGTTCGTTCATTAACAACCTCCTTGTTGTTTTATCACATTGCAATTACCGCCTCGATAGCCTAGTAGTAGAGCGTCCGCGAGGTCGTGGGTTCGCTCTCTGTCGGTTCATACCAAAAACGTAAAAAATGGTACCAGTAGCTCCCTTGCTTGGCGCTCAGCATTAAAAGGGAAACTGGCTTCTCTTCTCTCATACCCTCACGGCGATGGATACCATCAAGAATGAGGTGTCGAGAGTGATTAATATAAGTTGGATAACTTGTTTCACAATCGACCTAAAATAAATTAGTATAAACTAAAACTAAAGATGACGTGTCGCGCGCAACATCCAGGTCCCTTGCGCTTAGGTCAAGGTCACACTAGGAGTTCAGTCATTATTATGGAATGCTTCATATAAGCTTATATCTATATAGTGTATACTCTTTTGTGTATGATTTCATACCAAACTTTAAACATGGTTAGTTTTGCTATCTGGTGTGTGCAGTGGTTAGCGCACTCGCTTCTCACCCATGCAACCCCACTATAAGGGTTTTGTCACTTACGAAAAGCTTTTGTTCCTCCTTTCTTTACAACTGGCTTTTAGTTTTAAGTAAAACCGTTTGTCCAGACGAGGTCCATTTTTTGTGCTTTCAGCGCTTTGATTCAACAGGAGAAATTTTGCAAGGTGTTTTCTAAATAGATTTGTTAATGCATCTCAATAAACACACCTCCGATAACACAATTCATTATTGCGAAATTTTATTAGGTACAGTATTCAGCGGTATTGTTTACCTGTACTAAACACAGGGGAATTCCGTGTACTATTTATAATTGATCACTGATTGGTCAGTTTATAGAAAATTTCTTTATTTAGAACAAGCCTACAGCTATATGCATGCTTCACCGAATACCATTCATATCTATTCATTACACTACATATAACTTTTATCAAGTCAGATTGGATTTTTCGTGTTTTCTTAAGAAAATTGTGAGAATAAAAATGAGTGGTGATGATGATGAAAATCGGTTTATTAAATGCGTCGTCGTCGGGGACGGCGCAGTCGGAAAGACATGCATGCTTATGAGCTACGCAACCAACAGATTTCCTACAGAATATGTCCCAACAGTGTTTGATAACTATGCAGGTGAGATAATTTACATTATTTTATGTGGTTTTCACTGACATGTGAAAGTCGTACTTGTAGGTCAGACAATAAACTGTTTGTTGTACAGTACAGTACCAGCTATATAGGTCTAGTAATAAGATCTTCACTCTCACAAAACAATGTCATTTATTACAGGGTCCATAATATAAGGGCACTGTCTATTAGAATCTAGTTTTTGAACTTTTTGTGACATTCGTACATTTTAGTTGAAAACAGATCAAGATTTCGTATTTCTGCTTATTCTCTAAATTCAAGTTTTGTGCTGTGAAACATTCTTTAGTCCCACATGTAAATATTTGTATACTGTCTATTTTTATTGCGCGTCAATGCTTTCAATAAATTAAAGAATGCTAGTTTAGCTTTGTAAAAATGATAGTTTATGTATTGAGATATTTTACTGTTGTAGGTCACGTAATCTACCTTGAAAGTTCAGTTTATTTATAATGTATGAAACCGGATGATTGCAATAAATTTATAAAGCAGAATGATTGCAATAAATTTGGCAAAGTAATCAAATCGTACAATTTTTTTTTATTGTCGGTAGATTTAATAAATAAAAAATGTTACGATTTGATTACTTTGCCAAATTAGGTAGGTCTATACATTGTACATGTATAAAGCGGAACCTGTCTAATTGCTATGTCTGCTTTTTCAGTTATAACTAAATTAAGAAGCTATCAGTTGATTGGTACTTTTATATTAAGCATATCAGAAATATGTTGAATATTAAAAGGTTAGCTGCCGCAGAGTTCATTTAGGATAATATGCCAGTGATGTAACAGTAACATATATACATGTATGTGTACGCAGTTGTTACTACTATTGCTTAAAAAGATAGATCATGTGTGTAAGAAAATAGTCAATTTTTACATTATCCGAAACTTTAGACAATAATACTGGACTCTTCTTGTGTGTCACTGTCACAATATCGTAAATGAACTGTATACGTAACTACAGACGTGTGGTACATACTCCGGAAAATTATTTACATAAGTGTCCTTGTTCAAAAACCCGTAGTTCAAGTACCACCCAGACAGGAAATACCCAAACAGTGTCTTATCATCGGTGTCATTTCTCATATTTCCGCACTAATCAGTATCAATTATCACTAATTAAGTGATTAATACAGAAAGATAATGGCCACAAACAACATGCCATTATCTGATTTACCCAGAAGCCATCATGTACTTTCTGCCAGCTAAAATCTACGCTTGTATATGTCGAGAAATGTGTTCGCCGAGCCAGTAAATCATCGCATTTCTATGCAATATAAGACATTAAATTGGACAATCATATACAATTATATACAATCATTGTCACAGTTCATAAATAATATAGGTCTTGTTTGTCAATGTATATGTACACTGAGTCATTCAGGCGTCGCTGTGAGATGTCGCGGCGGGTTTTTGCAGGTTATAAGCCTCACAGTCCATACTTTTTATTTATTGCGTTATCAGACTAGTATTGACAGTGTCAGATGGCCGATGTCGGCAATAATCCTTTCGTGTTAATTTCTTTATGCAAATTATATCTAGCTCATATAATACATGTATGTAGAAACCTTAAAGCTCACCGAGACGCTCTCTCGCGAGTCCGGTTCCCGAACAGTCAAACCAGTTCCCTGGAAAACCAGTTCTGAGATGTAGTCGTAACTTAAGTTGGGTTCGAACTTCGAACCATGACTTCTCGGTTTGCGCGTAAACTACTGTGTCAATTATAACAAGGCAGTCTGACAGACAGCTACATTCCCCGCCAGAAGAAGTAATGTCGAAGCGGCGACCGCTAACCCTTAAGATAGAGTTTGACCTTGAGTTGGGGGCTATGTACGTACTCGGTGACTGGCATAACACCAGACAAACTTCTCATAGGAGATACAATGCATACTCAGATAATCTTTTTCCTCTTAATGTGACATTGACACAGAAAGGTTGAAATATACAAGTAGGTTAAGCATATCAACATTTGACCAAAGTTTCATGAAACAGCCTGTATGCAGATTTAAGAGAATGGAGTGGACACGACATTTTGCACGTTGACATTTTGCTTGACCCCGCGCGGTTGGAACATGGGTTCTGCAAAATGAACAATTGAGGCTTAATTTAATGAAAATCCTTCATGAGGTTTTGAAGATATGGAGTGGAAAAGAATGCAAGCAAATGACTCAAATCTAATGAAAACCCTGCCAGAAGCCTATAAGGAGATACGGAATGGACACGGGATTGATACGAACGAACGGATTCAAATTCCTTTATATATAACATGTCATCAAACAAATCAAGTTCGAAACGTCAGGGCTATATGTCATAAATATCAGCAGATAATTAACTTTAAAGCAAACACTGCATGATAATGACATGATGCTGTACGCTTTTAGATTTCAGCAAATGTCCCAGACTTTGTTTTCATGTCGATATAGCCATTAATACAATGAAGGTATAGCGTTGGTACATAACATGTTTCAATGACAACTAGGTCATACATGTTTCAAACAATGATTTAATTCCTCAATTTCGAATTCAGTAAACTTTTTTTTAGTTACTTTTTTTAGGCAATAGTGTTGCAGCCATTGCTAGTATGTTTATCATTTCGAACGGATGGTGTGACATATCACTGAAGTATAAACATCATTTTAACAAAACATCACGTTTGTGTCAACCTACATATTGTTTTCCTTATAACATGTACTTAAATATTGGACAATAAAAACAGGAAGTTTAATATGAGTCATATTGAGGGTAACGTTTTATCAGAAATTAAGTTATATACCGGTATAACATTAACATGAAAAGGATTGGCGACAAAATTAAACCGATTTTATTTCTTGTATTTGAATAGGTATATTGTATGCATTACATGCAAGTCATAATTTACACCAATTCAATGAATCATCTTGTTTGTAGACTGTATTGCCTAATTCATTCGGTTCTCTGGTTTGACCTGCCTATTTTTAGTTTTTAGTTTTGAAGAGCCCATCCAAACACTATTTCGCTGGTTTCAATGTCGAATTTTAAAATTAGACTACCTACAAAAACGCATCTTTTTGTGGGCAGGGTAACGCGCGGGGTGGACGGCGGGGGCGGGGGGGCGGGGGTCGGGGATGACACATCGTAGATCTACACAGCTGATTCTGTTGTATGGACTTCACGCCTGTTTCAACAGATCACAGTATTCAGAGGGGCAATTTCTGGGAAGAACCTAGTCGAATTATATCAGATTAACAAAAACTTGTCATACCGGAAAGCCGAATGATTTAGGCTACAGGAAGAACCACCTCACCTCCTTTAGGAAATGCCAATTTATTCACATAAAGAGACATGCACAGACGCAGGGCTCGACAACCATGACCCTTAATCTATGAGAGACTTCAGTGACTCATAATCAACTCGACCACGGAGGCGCACTTCCCAGCTATTTTGTTGTTGTAGGAGTTTAACGCCCGTTCCAACCGTATTTTTTAGTAAATTAATGTAACTTTAACAGACTGACAGATTACATAACCATCATTACTGGAAAGAACCAGTACTGTATTCCAATGCTCAGCAAAAAACTGCCAACTTTCTCCATAGAGAGACATGGTCGGTAGCAGAGTTCGAGATATATATATATGGTTGTGAATATAAAACCATCTATATGCAATGCAAGAATACTACCCAATTACAGAGACATTCTGGCCATGTCTACTAGTATTAGTGATTTGACCTTTACTATATATGGCTAGTTTCAGGCCTATATATCACGGATGTTTCTTCTTAGGCGTAGAAAAAAAACAAATGCATTAGATTTATAACAAGTTCATGTTTCATGTAACTTTACCTTAAAGTGATAGTTAGAGAACTATCTCTGTAAAATGCATTTCTAACACGATTTCAAAGCATCAGCTTCGTTTCAAGCCTCATTCTTGATAAAAAATCATTATGTCCAATTTTAAGAATACTACAACTTTAAAGAATTGATCTAATTTCAGTGACAGTCACTATAAGAGGTACCTCATATCAGCTAGGTCTGTTTGACACCGCCGGCCAGGTAAGGATAGTTCAGTTACACAAAATCAGGTCATGAGTCACCAAACGTTCGCGATGTTCTGTCCATCAGTCCGCACTTAGTGTCCGGTCTATAACTTCTATATGAATGGACCGATTTTCTTATTACTTCACACAGTTGTTGTCCGTAAACTCACCACACCCATCTGACCAAGGGAGCTACCTTATAGGTCAATGTCACATTTAGGTCTTAAAACCTGAAACGTAGGATTATATATCAGTATCCGGCCTGTAACTTCTACATCCATATACTGATTTTGAAATACCTTCACACAATTGTTTCCCATACCCTAAAGGTTTATCATACTTATAACCCGGGGGTGGGGGCTACATTTAAGGTCAAGGTCCCACTTGAGGATCAAAATCTGTAATGTAGGGTTATATACCAGGCCTTCGTGTCCAGGCTGTAGCTTTTACATACACATGCTTTCATACAATTATGTCCATACTACAAGGGTATGTCATGTACCACGTCTGGAGAGCTACCATGTTTAAACCAAGTCTGCTCTGGGCCAGGATCACATTTTGGGTCAAAGGTCATGTTTCTATATCTCCCAAACCTTTTGACCTTTAAGTAAGTGTTAATCTCATGGAGAGAATGTGAAGAATCGGTTTGGCTCTAGGTCAAGGTCACACTCAAAGGTCACCAGACCCTTTGAAAGATTTTCATCAAACTTTGATCAAATGTTAATCTCGTCAAGAGGTCAGTATCACTCTTTGGCTAAAAAGTCATATGAATATATCTCCCAAACCCATTGAAGAATGTTCCTGAAACTGTAGCCATATCTTCATCTCATCCCGTCCTATTCGGTTGGGGACTTATTTTTTCCTTGACTTGCTACTGAAAAAATGCATACCTACATATTTATTTACTTCAGACTCCGCTCCAAAGAAATCTGATATTTATTTACGGAAGACTGCAAATCTTTTTAATGGTTTCGTTAACAAATACCTGCACATGATATAGTATATGTATTTCATAACAACATCGGCAGCATCATATACCAACAACTATAAAATAGAATGCTATATAAAAAGGTATCGTCAACGTGATGGCACTGGCAACACTTTCCTTCTCTGTATAAGTCGGATATATAGGTCAGCCGAGTTTCTTGGTTCGATTTCCCGAGGATACGGTCTAAAACTGCACTTTAACGAAAATAGCATTCCAAATAAAAATAGTGTCTGTGTAAAAGTCAACTTTGGTTAAATCAAAGAACGACACCGTAGTATTCATTCTAGACCATGTAATTATCATATTTCGATTTCATTTTTTTTTTCAGGAAGAATATGAAGGTCTGCGTCTCCTTTCGTACCCAGGAACCCACATATTTCTTTTGTCTTATTCTGTTGTCATGCCGGACACTATGAAAAATTTGGAATTAAAATGGCTGCCAGAAGTGCGGACTAATTCACCTACATCGGCTTTTCTTATAGTTGGAACTCAGATAGATCTCCGAGATGACGAAAAGGTTCGACAGAAACTTCAAAAAAGGAAACAAAAACCTGTAACCCCAGAAGAAGGTGCTAGATTAGCGAAAAAAGTGAACGCAGACTGCTATGTTGAATGCAGTGCATTATCACAGCAAGGACTCAAGGATGTGTTTGATGAAGCAATGTTAGCTGTGTTGGAACCAAAGATAAAACGTAGAGACCCCAGACGTAGAGGGCGAAGATGTGTGATCTTATGATAATTGGTTATAATGTTTTCGTTTCGTTACTTGTAGTGTTTA
This sequence comes from Saxidomus purpurata, assembly GCA_022818135.1. Lineage (NCBI taxonomy): Eukaryota > Metazoa > Mollusca > Bivalvia > Venerida > Veneridae > Saxidomus > Saxidomus purpurata. The sequence goes on from JAFMSR010000001.1 coordinate 51,094,061, forward strand.
TGAGAAATCTTACATGGTGGATAAAAGCAATATACTGAATTATGCGATTTATACACACAATTTACAAACGTGTTCATTATTCTATAATATCCACCAGGGCGTTAAATGCAATCACGCATTGAATACAGCGTTAATTGAATAACTGTACATTTATAAAATTAAGGTTTACCTTTAAACTTACCTGCCACACATTGTTGCATTTTACAGATGCGTTTAGTGTGGTTATATGTGTGCTCAAACTTGCGACGAAATTATAGTTATGTTGATGCATTTTGTTTGTATAAAGTTTCGTTTGAGTATGAAAACATGCATACATTTTCCCTTATATATGTCTCAATTCGAAATACAAATGTAAAGTGTTTTTTTCTTACTTTAGAAAACGGCGTGTATTTAATGCAATTTAAGAATACTCGCAGTGATGTGTGACCGTGTAAATTGTGTATGACAATTACTACCCGTTGGCGACTAGCAAATGTCTTTACATTCTGCTTAAACTCTTATACCTGTAATTGCGATAATTTACGTTTTTACTACGAGATGGACATATTTACAAGGTCATATGGCGATTTTTATCAGATAATTCATTTTATGCATTCCTATGTTAATACGTTTTTTCGCCAATAACAATAATATAGTTGTCAAATGAATAAAATATGCCAATTTACAAGGCGGCGTTTGAAAGTAATAAATAGATTTAGTCACTTAGTTATTTAATAAGTTTGTTTTCATGTCAATGATAATGTTAATTTAAGTGCGTGATGATAATGGAGTAAGGAGTTAGGTGCTGCATACATGTCTTCCTAATACAGGTCTTCCTGATACATACCAATATTGAAATTATGTGCCCCGCTGGTCAGGTGATAGTGAAAATTGTGAAGTATCAATGTTTTCCACTGTATACGACATTTCTAGTCTTGACAATATGTGGCTATCTTCGCATTTTCAAAAGATAAGTCACATCTCGTTCTCTTGTTGAAAGTTACCGATAATTTAAAATAAAAAACACTGTGATATCAAGTTATGAAATTCTTGATACTAGATTTGTCATGGTTATGAAAGTTTGTCAAACTATATAATTATTACAACATGGCCTAATAACAAGCCATTAATAATAAGGCACTTGTAGATTCGTTTAGGGTATATTACAACAACAAGAAATAGAGCATATCGGAGAGCGTGGTTGGGATTTCTTAAAAAACATCATCAAAGACGCGATGTTAGAACCTTTTTGATAATTTAAGATAAAAACGTTAGATGTGAATGGAGCTGTCACCTCGCACTGACATCACCGGAGATGTACAATATTGTTTTTACTGTCCGTAACTAGTCTTGTCTGCCCCTTACCCCGGGCTACATGTAGATAATAAATGATACAACTATTGGATTAGTAGTTGTCTTTTATATGTATTATAGCCTATACTGTCATTGTTAAGACTATTCTTTTGAGGTCAATAAAGCTATGTTTAACAGAGGTGATTTCCAAATCAAAAAACATCGTTATATTCGTTGCATCTTTACTATATTTCAGATAAGATTTTTTTAACCGCTTTACTTTGTACATTGAGTAATTTTCTATGTAAAAAACTCTTGTCTCCTTATGGCTTAAGGAAGTTGACTTCCTGTGAAAATAAATGATAAACCTATTGACCTTAGTAGTTGTCTTTTCTGTGTAATTACTAAACTTATTTCTGTTTTAGCTTTCGATAAATCCGTGTTTAGCTTTCCACCGTATGGCCAATATACGGAATAGTATTTTTCAGGTAAACACACTCGACCAAATTAATTACTGCCGATTTACTTTTGATAAGAAAAGATCAAAATCTATGTTTTTTGGAGCAATTTTGTAACAGCCGATCCGTTGTTTCAAAATTATGTTTGGTATTGAATTTCCCTTGTATTGCACAGTGACTGGTTAGATTTCACGCCAAGTAATACTGACCATTTAACTGACCATTGTGCTAGTCGGTTGAGGTCATAGGCATTACGAGCTGGCAGGTACGAATACGAGTCACGATATGCCGTGATAACCGATGTCTGTTTTAATCACGACGGGTAAACTAAATTATTAACTTTAAATCAAACGCTGTATTAAAAGTTGCCATTATAAATTGTACTGACATAGATAGTGAACTGCAAGATTACAAGAATCTTTCACTGGTTGAAATATCCCTCACAAGGGTAACTTTTTTGCGATAACTCTGGATACCGCCAAAAACAGTTGCCCTCGAGCCAAGATACCGCCAAAAACAGTTACCCTCCAGTCGGATGTTCCCATACGCACCTGCAGCCAGCTTCTACCAAACAATCGCAGAAACAAAATAAATCAAATTACACCTTTAACTTACTTTTAACGCGAGTTTGGAGGGCCCTGAGGGTAAGATGTAAAAACTGCATGGAAGAAGATGTTACCCAGTACTAGTAAAAACTAAATACCCCGATCTGGTATGCAAAAAATTGCCATTGCCCAGTGTTACAATGCAGTTCGAACATGTAAGAAGGCCGGGATCCTGTTTTGCGGACAATCCTGGCATTTGCGGTAAAAACAAATTAAAGGTGACCTAAGATCAAGCATTTTTGGAAGATATGATAATCACTACCTGGCATTCTGCTAACTTTGGATTGAACCGAAATACAGCTCAACATTCTTATCAATCAAAATCATGTAGATCTAGTCCACCAAGATTTACGTTAAACCTAAAACACATGACCGTATGAATTTTATATTTTACGTGTCTCATTTGAAAATTAATACCTATTATATATGTATAAAACATCGTAATGCTGAATGCACAGGAAAATTTATGCATTCTGTTGAAGCGTAAGGACAAAATTAATTCAGCGAGTAATTCCCCTTACACAGGAATGAAATGGCGTCGCAATTAAAACATAGTTTCGTGAAATGTGGTCTATGCATATATATATTTGCCGAATTTTCTCAAAATATTTTGTATAAATATATGTTATTAATTAAACTAAAATGTTTAACGATGGATTAAAATGTTCACCAGTTCTAATATGTGGGGCTATTATATTGCTTCAAAGGCACCCCATTCTTCCCCTATTAATGATAGTTTATGCTTTGATGAAAAAGATCGTTTTGACTGAAATTCTGAACTGAGCCGTCAAAGAAAGCGCCCATCCAAAAACGCTGGTTTCAACGTCGAATAAATTTAGATTAGTCAACAATGGGGTAATACTATTATTTTGCAGTATTCAAATCGCAGCTTCTGAAATACATAGACACTGGTGTATTAATGAAAGATACTTTGCGATTAAGGTAACATTTACAACATGCAAACATGTCTAAGACCAACATGAACTCGTCAAAGTCAAGCAAAGACACATGAAGTAGTCAACTTTCAAACAAAACTGAGGGGAGAAAACACATACCATATGCGCTTTTATCAGCATTTTTATATTCACATAACTCCGTACACGGAGGTCGGTCGTGGGTTCGAAACCTGAATATCAGGATTTGTTCACAGTCTTAAGAAACCTTACTAGCCAGTAAACGGCTATAGTGCGTAGTCGCTTACATCAGTGCAATAAAACAATATGTGTTTTCTATAGTATGGAAATTTGAGCTAAAATAGCGGTTCAGCGGTTTAGATTTGAATCAACCAGTTGAAGATATCGGATCAAACATTATGCTAGACTATTCAATGTATTTTAATCAACACAATGACCATATATCATCAATTCAGGTTTGTACCCATCAAACAATAGATCATGTAACAATGGAACATTTGTGACTAATTTATAAGTTGCCCTTGTGTTATTTTGGATTAACTTGGGACTGTAACAAGAAAAATGGTATTTTTTTTATCAGTATTCGCTTTTTTATGTTAATTAAAAGTTCTTTAAAAACTGAATAAAACTGAATAAAACTTCTAAAATGTTTTTAAAATGTGAATATGTTTTTACATGTATCTGTCTTACATTAGTTGATCATTTGTACTTGGAAGGCCTATACCTCGGTATTTGTGTAATATACTTATTTCTAAAAGCGATAAACGTGTGTATATGACGTTAGTAACTAACCAGATACAAGGTATAAATTAATTTTATTTTGCCTTTTAGGCTGATACGTTCACAGAGGAACAGGTAGCCGGTGAGTTGTCTTTATATGTTTTGGGGCATTAAAACTTTGTCTTGTTACACAGCAAGAATTTTGACAAGCAACGAACTAGTGGGTTTTAGAAGCGGACTGGCACTTTTTAGCTTTCGCACGTATTCCATGCTGTCTTGTTTTTCTGCACTAACTATAAAAGACCTATTTTCTTTATATATATTCGTCTATTTGAGAACTCCCCAGTAAGAATTTTAGGCACATTGCTAAAATGTCTAATATAAAGTAAAGCAAAGAGCTAGTCAATATTATAAAACGTATAATTTATCTGAGGTGTATTTTTTTTCTGCAAACGCATTTCTGTTGGATTGCGTAAACTTTCAACATTTTTTTTTAATTGATATATATATACATGTAATACTTACCTTGAGCTTCCATCACAGTAAGCTTTAGTGTCAGCACATCGTCTTAAGTAATATAGACATATGCGCCCTGGGCCTACATGTATTTTCAAGTCAAACCTATGTTAAATACAATCAAGGTGACGGTTTCATATATCAGTATTTGCTTTACAACTGGCTATAAGTTATGTACGAATAGTGGTCTTTATTTACCACTGCAGGTTGAATACGTCTTATATGTTTTCTTGAAGGAGCTGGTGAACAAAAACACTAAGCCCTTGCATGTAAAATAAACGCTGAACTTTACGCACGCCGGGATGATCTTTAGACTTTGTATCTCGGCATATCCCCCAGAAGCATACCTCTGGCTATTGATCAGAATACCTTTAAAAAATTGCTGCTGACCTTAAAAGTTGACGCGAACGTCAATCTTAGTTCAGTGGAATATATTTTTTGTGGCTGTGCGGTAGATACCTGGCCCTCGGCTATGTAGTGCAGACAGTCCTGGTGCTAGGAGAGTTAGTTGGATTTACCATTGTGACTGTTTCGCTGCACCACACTGCATCACAGAGAGTCTAGGTGATGTATCCATGATCGAAGCTTGGGCATTACCACTACAACAGTTGTAACTCATTTTCGGTACCGGCAGACTGGCTGGAAATTTCAGCCAATCTGTTTAACAGCGTGATGGGAAACATGATGGGGGTCTGATTTACTTGCACGTTATGAAAGAAATTTACTCCAAGTTATCTCTACATTTACTAAGTACCATTTATTTGTGTTGAAAGATAAAGAAATAAATTCGCTCTGCCGTGTCCTAATATCATACGCTCTGAACACCTATATATACTAGTTAGACCACTGTTTATGACTAATATATGGACATATTATGAGATTAATGTAAGCATCCACATCAATGATTTCAGAGTACAAGGAGGCGTTCAGTCTGTATGACAAAGCCGGAGAAGGAGCAATTGATTCCAAGGAGCTTGGTACAGTTATGAGAGCACTGGGTCAGAATCCCACCATAGCGGAACTAGAGGAGATTAAGATGGAACTGGAGAGTGACAGTAAGTACACCTGTACTAATAATAGATCATCATGTAACAAATATACTTTGAGTTGCCTGCATACATGTCCAAAGCGCAACAAGTTCAAAAGTAATCATAGGACACCGACGTTCCATTAAAGGCTTTTCTGTATGCTAATTTTGAGAGAAATGAACCAAAGGGGTTAAACTCCGAGACATGAAAAATGAACTGTAAACGAAAGTATACAGATATGGAATTTACATTAATCGTATAATTATTTTATTCTTGTATCAATGCATATAAACTATGAATAAGATACTCAACTGGTCGAGGTTTGCAGAAAAATATGCCCAGGGACGACTAGCACTCGTCTGAACTAATGGTTTGTACAAAACAATTTCATTTGTTTCATCTACACACCTACAGGTAAAAAAAAAGTGTGCATCTTGCTGTCTAGCTACAAAATCTAAATTATAGTTTTGACAAGAAATGGACACAAGAAAGTTTACAATAGGGTCAGAAAGCTTTAGATACTAGAGTTGAACTTTAGAATAGGTGTTGGTTCTGATTTGTATGTTTACACTTTTTGTGTTTTCAGCGGTTGACTTTACAAGTTTTCTACAGTTAATGGCGACCAAGATGAAAGACCAGGAATCAGAAGATGATTTAAACGAGGCGTTTCGGGTGTTTGACAAGGATGGTCAAGGTACTCTATTGATCGGTTGATAAAATTAACCCTGACATTTAACACCACACGCGAAACTTCTATCAAAATCTATCACAGTTGTAATGTCCATGTCAAAATCATCCTGGTATTAGTTATAATACACATCTCTATTTTCATTCTTTATTTATGACTTCTAAAAACAAAGAGTGAAATATAATCTCCCTTCCTCTGAAATTGAAATCTAAATCACGTTCAGGGGTAGGGAGATTATATTATTTGTCCGCTTACAGTGCTGGTGGCGAAATAATTCTCATGACACAGTTTTACATTCTGGCTCAAAGTAGCATTGAGTCATGCAGCTGTCTAGGGAAATATATATGAATAATAGTCTTGTTCATGAATATTAATTCAATAATAAACGCCGGTTCATAAAAACACCAATTACGTTAATTCTTACAAATATAGAACAACTTTATGATAGTGTAAGTGTGTTGCCAAGAGAAATTAATTTTCCACCAGTATTTATCAAGATTATTATATGTATTTGAAGTACCCTCTTTAAACAAAATCGACAGAATATCCAGAAAATATGACCTACGTGTCCTTGCAGGGACTTTCTTCATTTCACATTTTCCCACTCCTAACAAAATTACGCCACGTGATGTGATGTTGCAGTCAGTTCAGAGCTGTCATTTCCCATTTCTGTATTTCTCTTTTTATGGAGAAAATTCTACCGAAAGCGACTTCCGTAATGAGTAAAATTCCACTGTCCGGGAACTGCGCCGTAAGTAGTCCCATACCGATGCAATGGTTATGGGCATAACAAATAAGTATTTTCTGACCAACTTTTTAGTTAATTACAATATGTATGAGCTATTTTATTGAGCTATGCACGAAATCGTCGATGTGACACTTAAAGCTGCTCGCTCTCAGTTGCCTTTGAAAAAAATAAAAACATTTAAAATGACAAACTGAAACATAAATATAAAACTAAAGGCTAGAAACAACAATACAAGTAAAAATCTAGATAGGAATTTGCAAAAATCGATTGAAAATACTGGTTTTACGGAACCGCTACACTATATGCTTATATTAAAATTTCAAAAGCGTTTGCAACGCTTTATTATTTGGTAGCGTATTATTTGAAATCTATAGAAATATTTTACAGGAATTTATACTGGAACATTTTTATATGACTATCTGTTCTAAAATATGTTATTTTTTTACAGTTTGAAGAACTTTATTTTTTCACTAAAATATGAGAGCGAGCAGCTTTAAAATATTCTACAGCGTATTTAAAGTTTGCCTCGATTTGAAAATGTCATTTAAATTAACGACATAATCGAGATCCGATTTGCAGAAGTAGCATTTGGGCTTGGTACAACCCTCTTTTGGAGTTAGGTCTGCTTTGATATTGAGAATTGCCGACGCTTTCTTGTTCTTAAACAGTCACCTCAATGACGACCTAATGTCCATGATTACTCGGCTTATACGGAAAGTTTGCTTTTGATTAGGGTCCATCAGCTCGGCGGAGTTACGGCACATTATGACAAATCTTGGAGAAAAGTTAACAGATGAGGAAGTGGACGAGATGATTAAAGAAGCTGACAGTGATGGCAGTGGTTTTGTCCAATACAATGGTAAGTCACTTGCTAGTATATACACTCTCTGAATTCAATTGGGAAAGGAACCGTTTTACCGTTTTAGACAGTAATTGGTGTCAGGGTTACCTACATACTGTAAACTGGTACAGACAGTTCTCTTTGTATATTCCCGAAGACTGACATGTATGCATACAATATATCTCACCCTCAATCAAACAAACATTTGCTCGCAAGAAGTTTGTTAACTGCTTTTTTATAACTATATTATATAGCGTACATGTGAGTTTAAAAGATACCAAGTTCCCTCAGCAAATGTTAATGGGATGGGGGTGGACGTATAGAATGAACAGTGAAGCATATACAATGTATCGAAAAGTATAGGCATCAACTTTCAATGAGTCGTTTTTTGTTCGTTTGGTACCATACCGAACTTTCTATATCATCGGTAATTTCGGACTGGCTTGTGTTGCGCATACCTCTCAGTACTACACGTATATCACCTACACTTACGAGAAAATGTGTACAGTGTACCCGTTAATTAAGTCCAGATGCCATTGGTTACATGTGGAAATTGGTGTGTCAATGGAACTTCTTCGTACATATCATCCTCATTGGAATGCGCTTTCAACAGTTATTGCAAAGTTTAGATTTGGGCCTACATGTTAGATAGTCCATTAGTAATATTTATTCAGTTTGACAACATTTAAGACATGTAGCACCAGAACTCGGGATGCTGGTTTCTTAGAATAAAATTAAAAGTACACTAACGACACTGATTTTATAAATGCGTTATTGATACATTTCAGACTTTGTCAAAACTATGTTTAACAAATGATTGTATATCTACAAGACAACTTCATCAATTTGTGAAAGGTATTACGAGATTTTACTCTTATTTTGGTTTCATTAAGTCAATACCTCCAAGACTAAAAAACAATGACATATGAAGAATAAAGAAATTAACAACATAGCCTACGACAAAAATAATAGATAGTCACCAAAACATTACAAAGCACTACTGTTAGTTTTCAGAATCAAACGATATATGTAAAAAATGCCAAAGTAAAACTGAATTATTGAAATTTTATTTATATCGCATTACTATCACTGAATGTTAATCTTTCTTTTGTTTCAGGAAACAGTCGGCAGAGATGATTCCCCGCTCCATCTTGTCATAGTCTCACTTGTAAATAAGACAGTCTATCATATAAACGTGTTTTAAAATCAAATAAAACATGACTCGATAAATGTATCTAGCCAGAGTTGTCTTATGTTGGTGTGAGCACTGGCTGTGCTCTGCGTTCTATAGAACAAGATAAAAACAATTATCACCTATACAGACTCAGTCCAAGAGAAGGCGGAATGTCTATATATACGCAGTCGGTCTAGATAAAAGCAAATATGTTGTTTTGTTATCTCCTCATAACTTTGTACAAAACTCATATTGCTACGCTCTATTTCCCGCTGAATTCTCCACAAGATTGATACAAGGGTAAATAAAACACCTTCTGTAGCTATATATATATATATATATATATATATATATATATATATATATATATACTACTGTATTTAGTCTGGTCGACGATTTAATTAAGAGCTGTCCTCAAAAGAATGCAACTTTTAAATTAGTTGTAGAATTATTTCTTTATAATACTAATGACCAAGACAATCAATAAGGAGAATATATAAAACATCAATATTATTTGACGACTTTCCGTCAACATACACTAAGTTGCAACAGAAGGTGTGTACTTTTGGTGTCGCTCTTTCGGAGAAAAGGCGATACATAGGGATTGCTTTGTCCGTCGGTCCGTCCGTCACAAAAACTTAACGTTGGCTATAACTTTGCCATTTCTTAAGATTTCTCCATCAAACTTTACAATTGCATTGCTTATGACAAAAGGGTCGTGATGTCACCAAATAGTGTAGCTCAAGGTCATATTTGACAGAGTTATGCTCGTTTTGTACTTAGTTTTTGTCGTGAAAACTTAATGTTGGCTATAACTTTACCATTTCTAAAAATTTCTTCACCAAACTTTCAAATTGCATTGCTTATGACAAAAGCGTCGTGAGGCCGCCAAAGTTTACAGGTTAAGGTCATATTTGACAGAGTTCTGCCCCTTTTTGTACTTAGATTTTGGCTATAATTTTACCATTTCTTAAGATTTCTTCATCAAACTTTCAAACTGTATTGCTGATGACAAAAGGGTCACGATGAAATTTTGTAGGTCAAGGTCATATTTGATAGACTTATGCCCCTTTTTGTTCTTAGATTTTGTCACGAAATTATTAGTTATTCTGACAAACTGTAAGAGGGCGACACAGGTGTTCAACTGAAAATCCCATCTAGTTTATTCAAATATCTCCATTTCGATAAAAAAATGTATCGGTCTCTAATTTCGGACACCACCCTCATACACGATTTGCTATCGATCGAGCATAAATCTCCGATATGAATGGATACATTTCATTTTAATGGGAATTATGTAATTTCGAACGATTTTCTTGTGCAACAAAAGGGAAAATGAATCATGTCAACGGAAACATGTTTGGTCCGTGACATTCCTTTGGCCTTTTGTAAAGGGAAAATCACATTTTGTTTGGAAATTTCTCTTTTTGGTTTTTACCCCTGTCTTTCGTTTGAAACAAAAATCATTTAAAATTACAGTAACTTCAAAATAAAAGATTCATATAAAATTGAGCCTAAATTGCTAGATAAATTTTGATTAAGTGCACACTTTCTTTTGCAACTGAGTGTAGTCTTCAATAAACACCGCTGGCTAAAATTAAACATTCAATAACCGCATTCGTCTCCCTTTTGAAAGCGGACTTAAGTAAACAATAACTTACAAAAGAATAGATCTTATTTTGGCACGCAGATTAAAGGTATACCTACTTAATAGTTTCAAACACATAAGGACCAAAATTTCTTAGCTTGATTCATTTGTATACAGATTCTTTGCCCACACGATCTCTGCTGTCATACCGGTCACAACTAGTCTTCCTGGAACCCTCCGCCATTTTTAGACTGATAGGCCTGCAACACATTTACCTTTAATGTTTATACAGGGGACATAGCTGAAAAGCTTTCCTGTTGTTTGGTCTGAAAAGCTTTCCTGTTGTTTGGTCTGAAAACCAAGTGAGCATTTTGGTGACAGGGACAGCCTAGGACGAATGCAACAGAAATTGTAACATCATTTATTGCCAAAGAAAACAAATTTTGATGATGTATTATTTGGCAAGGGTCTTTTCTAAGCTGTGTTATGCAGGGAACACTTGATTACTGGAATGACATCTAAGCAGCTGCAATTTATGGTATTCTTTAAAAGTAATGATAAATACGAATGCATTGAAAATAAAAACACAATATCTGGTGTGCTTGTATGTAGACATACTGTTCTACACAACACTTACAGTTTAATTTAATAGTGATATAAACTTTCACTGTAGACTGGAATAGTACGGGTTAACCTATTTAATTTTACAATGCTACCTACCATATATACATTGTGTCACGGTTTGTAATTATTCCTGCAACCATTCACACTGTACACCAAAGCCTATTTTTGACAACGTAAATATTGGAGAAGGAATTAACAGAAAACTTGATTACACTCACATAAAGTTAAACTGTTTGAAGGATAGTATATGTGTTTTTAACTTTTCATTAAGGTTATTAAGAAAAAAATATATCTGGACATATCGTGTGTGGTATTTTAAGGGATATAGATCAGTTTAAAATCCACCGAAATGAGCGGTTTAGTGGACTGCCTGGGAAAGTTGTGTGTGATTCTGAAGATAATGGCCCTTATTTCGAGTTTGGTAGGTTTAGGGATTCCCTACTGGTACCAGGGTGATACATCAGAATCGACCGGGGTTTCGGGTACGGTTAAAACCACTATAAGAGAAGGGTTGTGGAAGAAGTGCACCGTGCTCGAGTCCACGTCAACAAGCTCTACTTTCTGTGTAGGAAACGACGGTATGTGAAAAAAAGCAAAAATTACAAAACAGCCGTAAACGTGTCACTTATTTAATTCAGTTTGGTGTTTGTAATGCCATATGTTGTGGGCCCACTCATGGCATTAGTTATATACACAAATTAATTACGAAGATATGACCACCTAATAATGTGATACTGAAATCTCCTTTTCTGATTTTTGTCTTTTGACTACAATTTCTGCTGTTGTACGTAATATTCTTAACTGTAAAACTGCAGTGTAAGACATGTATTTTAAACATTTCAAAATTTCATTGATTTTATAGACTTCAACAATACATAATAATATTTTGATTTCGTTAATCTTTTTTGATCAATATGACGGTCAGTAAATTAAAATATAGATCAAGTTATTAAAGCTTCTATTGGGCAAATTAATCGGTGTCACGTTTTAGTTTCACCATTCAAAACAAATTTTGTATTTTTTGTATACATTTTTTCGTTATTTTTTAGAATGTCATTAAAAATAAACTGATAAGTTAGTAAAAATTGTTCCAAAGTAAACTTTCATCCATTGTATAAAATTCAAGTAGGTTTTTGCCCGAAGAAATGAAACAACTATTGTTGGCCAAATTACGACACAAAAATCAATATAGACAAACATACTTAAATATCTAATTCTTCCGTTCTGTTTTTATTATTTGACAATTTATATTAAACGGTACCCTGAAATCGATTAAAGTCAAACTACAATGATGGTATTGAACCTTTTCTATACAATACCATAATAGAATATACGTATACAATTAAACTTTTATTGCATATGTTAAACTATATATAGAACTGTACCTATTTTTCTTCTTTTTTTCTGACCAGTAACCACAGTGATTGATGCTATACGCTGGCTGATATTCGTCGCCGCCGGAATACTTGGTATCGCCATTCTGGCTGCCGGCGCCGCTTACATGGAGAAGAACAGTACTGCATTCATTGTGGCGGCGGTTCATGGGTTCATATCAGGTACACACAAACTTCAGCCGATAACTGATACACTGATGCACTTATTAAGTTACACAATTATATGAAATTCACATCCGAATTATATTATACATTTAAATAGTAAGTAACTCTGTCACAGTAATTCGTCAACTGTCAAAACGTGTTATTCTGCAAGTCATTTTTGACGCTAAGGCGGGGCTCAAACAAGCTACCCACAGACCGAGTGACTGGCATCTTATACGCTATATAGGCCTACTACCACTACGTTAAGAACGAAAGTCTTGTGGTAAAGAATGAATGCAGATTCCAGAATATTTATAATATGTATACATGTATATTATATACTTAAATGTCATTGGTTCGTCTGTTTCAGTTGTTTTTCACGCGATTGCAGCTGCGCTATACGCTACCAAGGTCAAATCTGATATAGGATTCGAGACGAAGCACCTATACGTCGGTTGGGGTATGGTTGTGCTATGTTTGATCCTCACCCTGGTAGCGTCACTGCAAGCACTCATTATGTCCCGTATGGTGAAATCAACGAAAGTAAAGAACGTGGAGCAAGAGTAAACATCACAGTCCTGACTATCAGTGACATCTCCGTGAATACTTACAATGATAGTAATGATTTTGAAGAAACTTAACGTATAGTGCTTCAAAAATCTGGTACCTACTAAACTATTTGGAATATGCTTGAAACCTTTAGATGAGTGATAATCAACAGAAAGGCTATAGGATTTGTTAAAAATCTGCGACATTATGGTAGACTGGAAACCATCACAGATGTAGCTGATCTTTTTTACACGTAATCAAAGTTCTTTTTCTCTCTCTAAAACTTGTCAATTTGATGGTAGTCAGTAAACTGACAGAAACCTTTATTTTAAATTATGGTTGTATGCTTCACAGTTGGAATTAACATTTAACAAATATTTCTGGAATGACAAATCCTTATACAATCAAAATAGTCATGTTTTTAATTTAGCTATAGCCCTCACCCCACCCAGATTGCTTAGCCAGGGCACGGACCTATATACACATGGATTGACAACTCTCGTATCTTCTATACAAGTTCAACCTTTTTATCGCGTATGGCGAGATTTGGTTTGCTGAAATCGGAAACTCCCAGCGTCCACCTGTCCTCCATCTTGAAAAATAATCAAATTTAATCATGTCTTCTTCAGTATTTATGGCTCAATAGTTTTGTTTTTTTCTTCAAGTAACATCAGTTTCATTCCAACCTATATCTGTTTTTCGTAATGCGTACAGTAACTTTTATCGATTTTGTATGTTGAAAATTTTGTCAGCGTGATGTAGAATGAAGCTTTTCGCCGTCCTCCATCTTGGAACGTATCGGGGAAAAACGTAAACAATAAATCGAATTGAATCGTGTCTACTTCAATATGTATTGGCTCAATAGTTTGTATTTTTCTTTGTTTATGCAACTTTTGTCTTATTCCAAGCTAATCTTTTTTCGTAAGGCGTAACTGTTATCGATTTTGTTTGTTGAAAATTTTGTCAAGTCTGGCGGCACCTGCCGAGTATCACAAATCGGAAAATTTCCGAAAATTTCCGAAAAACACCGAGCGCGCGCAAAGCATGATGGGTAACATTTACTACGATATCGCATTATCGATTTTCGGAAGTTGCCAATCCATGTGTATATAGGTCCGTGGCCAGGGACACCAATGCACTAAATCATTAAATATTGGGTAACTTTTAAATATGGATTAGTGCAGCTATCTTAAAACCCATCATCTTGGATCAGCTGTATTTGGTTATGACAAGACAGATGAATTCAACTTACAACGTACAGGTATACCATGTAAAATCTGTTTATTAAATTATTCTCCATGGTAAAGTTTAGTTTTCTTCAATTTATGATAAACACAATGTCCAGTGGCATGATTAATGACTAAATCATCTGTGAAAATGTGAATTTAAAGGTAAAAAAGTTTAATTAACTATTCCCCAATATCCTCAGTCTTCATTCATTCAAAATGTGTGCGTGTAAATGTCACAAGTAATTACTGCAGTGATCAATGTAATAATGACAATCATGAAGATGATTGTTGGTTGGCAGATTCATATGATAATTCTTCAATAGGACTGAATATTTATCTGTCAAAGCCATCATAGTGTATTTGTAACACTTTTGCGAAGTGGAGAAGCCATGTTATTACAGTCTTTCAGATTTTTTTTGCAGTGTCCTTCGTTCACAGGTGGAACATTCTTATTCTAATAAATGTTATCCAAATATTAGCAGATATAATTGTCGTTTCAAACATGCCACTTCTGTGTAGGGTCACGCAACACATCTTTACACCTCTGTTGTTGAATTGTTAGTGTCACTGACTTGAAATCACTCTAACCTCTCATTGACTGAGGGTAATAGTTTGAACCCTGCTATCTACCATATATCTCTATGTGAGAAAGTTGGCACTTTCTTCTGGAGGATAGGGTACTAGTACTCAGTCCTTCTCAAGAACTTGTTAATTAAATTTCAACAATTAAATGACCAAGAAGCAATTCTGGAATAACAATATATTCAGGTTAATTTCAAACATCACCAAATGTACCAATATAGTAAGAACAGAGCAAAACTTTTACAAAATTTATTTTTATGGTCTTAAAAGCACCACCTCCAAAAATTATAACATAAACAAACTCAAAATAGTATTAATTACTCATACAGGGGAGTATCCAATCTGGTACATGAAAACCAAAACGTCGTGCTGACATCAGTGACTGGCTGTATGATCATCTATTCTTGACCAGTAACCAAGAATCACTAACATGAGGACCTCAATCATGTGAATTTTACATCAAACTTCAGCATATATTTGGCACATTTTTATCAATTTCTGCTGTACAGGGTCAGGTGTACTATAACGATGTACCTATTAAAATACCTGTTTCATTATTACTGGACAAGTGTTCTCTTGTTACATCTCACACAATAGACAGGTTGCTAGAACCAATATCTACATTCATTGAAAAATACAGAAGTTAAAACTAAACCAAAATTTAACCTTCTACCAAGCATGTGAGGTCATAAATATGAGTTGATTTGCAAGACTGAAAAAATTCTGTTAGGGCTTCCAATACACTGAATAACTTCCCTTAATTGTCTGTGTAATTTGTGCTTGTGACTAGGAAAAGGGGACTAATGACACAAATCACAATCTGTGATGATACATACCATAAATGTATTAAGTCATGGTAACAATCTTAGAATTTGATGTTACCATAATCAAAGATTAATCTGGTAAAGGAAAAATCAACTTATTATAAAGCCAGTTAAAGCCTTTTTGCAAAGTGTGCTTCCCAGTTCCACTCGCGCCCACATAATTACCCTTGGAATCTTGTTTTAAATGCAGTTATTTAGGCTGTCAAGTTCAAGTTAATAAATTTGTACCAGCCATGATTGTCCAACTTTTAAGTCCCAGGAGAACTTAGCATGAAAAAAACACTTGCAGCTCTCATATTACCAAGAAAGATGTCTTACAACAAAACTGACCATTGTTTGCATGAAAAACATTTCTAATGCCACTTTTTCAATCGAGAGTACAGGCTATACATATAGCGCAGTATTTTTTTCAATGATATTGCAAAAACATATGAAACACTCATTTTAGAGAAATATATAGAAATGTAAAAACAACATAAATGTAGTTCTATAAATAATTATGATTATATCGTGAACAATTTTTCAGGTAGACATTATGATGTAATGCAATTGAAACAGAATGATATACTTTGATAACCTCGAAAGGTAAATCTGACAGGTGTTTGGTATATATCAATATTGTTTAAGAATAAATAGAACACAATCGTATCATTATTATATCTATAAATCCTTTATTCTATACAAGTATTTATAGTGATGCTGGAACTTTAAGCATTCAAACTACTGGGACCATACTAAAATTATGGAATTATACATTAAGTGCTTTGGCTGTAAGTTATGCTGTTTAAAAATTTTACCATCTGCTCATTTAACTAATCACAGTCGGTTCTCCTTTTGACCTTGGTTCCTGACAAATACAGCTGTTTATATTACAAAATTTTGTGTTTTTCTCTTTTATACTTTCTTATAAAGACACAGATCACAGAGTGCAACAGAGCATATTTTCAACCAGTCTCAGTCTAGTTGATGAATCCTGTGTAACTGATCACCTTCCGATGAAAACAAAAGATAAATGCTGTAGTGTAATATGTAGAACTGCCATTTGTTTCCACGGAACACTGAATACATATATTAAGGCAATATATCACATTGTGTTAATGGATTAACTCAAGATCTACGTTTCACTCTTCTCTTCTGATTGTGTCAAATTATTTTCAGAGTTTGTAGGGTCTGAGAGAAATTTTTCTAATCTACGCCTCCTAACTTCATCCATTTCATCTTTATGTTCTTCATTTCGTGGGTTCTCCCACTTTGGAATGAATTCTTCTGTTTCTGGGGTGAACCCAGTAGCACCTTCTGTTTCTAAAGTTTCTGAAAAAGATAAGCATATACAAAAATGTGACAAAGTAACAACAAACATGAGGACTGGAAAACCATTGAATGTTCCTGTTTAAACAGAACTAATACATGTACTATGAATTTATACGCTATGTTTAACAGCTATTGACTAAATTTGTAGTAATACAGCAGTTTCTGGCATGAAGTCTACCAACTTTTATTCTACTATTTAGCTTTAGCAGTAGTCCAGAAAAGCAAGTTACCACATAACAAAATCAATAGCTTACAACTAAACACGAGAGCAGTACAAGCTGTGGCATTAGCCAATGCCAAAATAGACTACAAAAAGGTTAAATTGGCTAAGAGGAAATAGAATTTGCTACAACTTAAAAGAATGATGTTTTGTGTGCTATGCGAACAGCGTCACTTGGAAAAATTGGCTCAAGAAAAATTTAGCCAGTGACAACTTCTACTGCAAAAGGCTGTTGACAATCCATCAACCAGAACATTTAAACATGTTTAGGGGTAACTGTATAGCTGCCATTTATTTCAAATCATGCAGTCATATCACTCAACACATTTAAGAATTTCAGAATTTTCTATACTGAACCAGATAAGATATAATGAATATCTAAATCTGGACTGAATCTATCTTTTAACTATACCTATAATTTGTTCAGATTGCACGTCTTCCACAGTTTGTTTATTCTGTTTAGGTACACTATATTTTGGCCTGGCTCCCAGCTCTTCACCAGGTGATGTGTTGGGCCGATTTGTCTGTAAAGGCTGTGATAAATTTATTCCTGAAATACTGAAATATAATCAGAAATAACAAGATTTTAGTGAACTTAAAGAACTAAATGTTCTTAAGAACAAGAGCTGCTGTGGTTTTTCTCCTTTTCAATAACATAACCCCATTTTGGACCTGGCTTCAACTTGGATTTCACCAAGGCTATTATTCCGACAAAGTTAAAAGAAGTAAATGTATGACTATATAATTCTAGTGTTGAAAAGGCAAAAACATGTTACCGCTGCAGAAGAATGTTACAATTTCTTATGATGATTAGCAAAACTAGGCTCCAAAGAGTTAAATCTGTTATGTTCAAAGACTTTCAGGTCAGCGGTGTCTATAAAAACAAAAAGACAGGTGTTGTGACCGTCAAATGGACAGATAGACAAATCAAAATATATGATTCCCGTTAAAGAAGCATAACAACAATAGTGTGTCATACCTAGAATTAGCTGCCACCGTATTATACTGTTGCATAAGTAACACTGCACCATCTAGTAAAGCTTGTATATCTCGTAACCACTGTATCCTGGCCTCTATATTCTCTCTTTCTACACCCTCCATGGACCGCAACTCCTCAACAGACATGCCAGACAAGTTTGGAGGTGGACGGGGGAAACCTTACAACAGAAACAGAGGTAGGTTATACAGAAGAACCGAATTTTTAAACCTGTAAATATGGTATCTGCTATAGATCTTGATGTTTTTTAAGTATCTTGGTATACAGTGTTCTTTAAATTTTACCATATGTTGTAAACAATAGCTTAAAAAGACAATGTTTTTCATTTGAGACATTAACAAAACACATTCAGGAACATTATCATACACATGCTTCAAGATGAGTTTTCAACCTTTCTTATACTTAACCAGTATAAAATAAGACAAGTTAACTAAACAGATAAGAAAATTATTTCCACATGGATTTAACATGGCAACAAGATTATACTTAACATTGGCATTTATAACCCAGGTACAAGTTTAGGCTGGTGATGCAGTTTATCATATCAAATATTAATTACAAGCAGCAGGGTTTCTAATTCTATAAAGATGTTTTGCATTGCACTGAGTAAATTCAAATGCAGCTGTATTAAATGTTTGTGTAACTTACTGTTTGGCATAAACATAGGAGGAAACATTGGCATAAATGATGGCATATTTGGCATAGCTCCTGGCATGGTTCCTGGCATAGGGGGGACACCTGGAGTTGGTATATGTGGCTGAGAGGTTCCTGTCGGTGTTGTGGGAGTTTGTGGTGGTGCCATTCCTTCAGCTTCAAACATTTCAAGACAGTTTAAGATAGCTTCATTTTATGTCTTTTTTTTCAAATATACTGCTATGCCTCATAAAAACAGTCATCAAATATGGACAATATAATCTGTTATCACAACATGCAACATTTCTTAAATTTTTTAAAGAGCAGACATGTCAAACTTTTCAAAAGCTGAAAGACTGGAAATAAGGAACTACTAACTTAAAATCTTCTTATATGGTAAAACAAGTAGCTGATCAACTTAAAGTCACTAAACCAACTCTTTAAGAATAGCAGTAAGAAATTTGGATGTTTAAGGCTGACAAATTTGAAAAATCAATAAAGGGTTCATTTCACTGAATTACACCCTGTGCATCAAAACACTTATTAAATAGTATATCAGAACTGGTTTGATTTTATTCTTCTCTGTTGGCTGACTCTTAACTGCTCTTGGCATAATATCGACACAAACTAACAAGAAACTCTTTAAATACATGTATGAATCACACATCCTTATGTGTGACCTAACTGACCTTGTCCTTGACCTTGTGCCTGTGCAGCTTGTGGAGGGATCTGAGGAGGCCACGTAGGAGGCATCTGAGGAAATCCCGCTCCAAACACTGCAACAAACAATTCACAAGTTTAAATATGATGTATCCGATATTTTTCTGACTCCAAAAAAATACAAAAACAGTTCTATGAGATATGGTCCAACAAACATGGAGTTTACCAGATCAGCTATTGCCTGCCTCAATGAAAATAAACAATCACTACAATGAAAAGGTATGTCTGCTTTCTGATTACAGACCCTTCATATACATATGCTCTATTTGAACAAATTTAATACTACTAAAATAATGTTAGTGGCCAGTAAGTCTTCTATATCAAGAAATACCCTATTAAAGGCAAAATTATGTTTCTTGAGCACTGTGCTCCTAATATTGAGTTTCACAGAGTACTCTATAAGAAGGCATGAGTAATGTTCTGGATAGGCATTATGCCTGTTTCTCATTCATCCATTTTTCTCATGGATTCGTTATCTGTCAAAAATACACTTGTGTGAATAACACACATATTCAAAGAGAAAAATATCAGAGCTATTTACATTTTTTCCCCCGCATTTTTAAAACTTTATTCAATAGTTATGTAAAAAGTAATGATTCCAGTCCTAACTCTCATGCGTCGATTATTCAGATTAAGGGTAACAGATCATCTAGAACAGGGCATATACAGAGAAGGGAAAACAATTCACACAAGAGAAAGTAACAACTTTAACATGACTCTAATTTGAAAATTATTTATGGAAGACCTATAGTTCTTGAACCCTGCATTTCCCCTCCTTGAATACACTTTTGGTAAATATCCCAAAAGGTCACTCTGAATCAAGTTTTTATTTGTAAAACAAGTACTAACTGTTTTGAAAGGCTGGTTGCTGTGGCTGTTGAGGATAAGGTGGCTGTTGAGGGTAAGGTGGCTGCTGTGGTGTGGTTGGTTGGCGTGGTGGATGCATGCGCAACACTTCCATCCTGCATGTGGGACATGTCTGCTGACGCTGGAACCATGAACGTAGACAACTTGTATGGAAAATATGGTTACATGGCAACTTCTTACAGGCTGTAACCATGTCTTCACGACATATGATACAAACATTGTCACCGGACTGTAGCTCTTCTTGGGAAACATCTGGGTATCTAGAGGAAAACCATAACAACTCATCAATGTTGGTTATTAGGTGTTTCAAACATAACGCATCGAGCCTGGTATTGCCTGTGAAACATCATTTTTCTGTTTAAATATGTGTTAATTCTTTCAATATACCTGAAGTTTTATTTTGACTTTAGAAGAAGTGCATGGCTAACAGTACAGACAAAGAATATTGCTATATGCCACTTATAACCAGTTTTGAATTCCAAATAGGACCTTGACCTTTGCAGCTTCTGCCAGTGTTGTGCTATCACGCCCTTGAATTATAAGCATCAACTGTATGATGTTATCTGGAAACCTGTCCTTGCATGTAAGAGTTAAATACTGGATACAAACTTCAAATGACAGAGCTGCACAAACCTTAGTCCCCACTTCTCAGACAGGTTAATGACCAGATATATTAAATTTCATTTAATACCAGTTTGTTACCATGTATACAATAGACAACTTACAATGTGTTCATCTGTCTTATAGCCCTTCTTGACATGATCACATCATGTAAGGATTTCTTAAAGCCTCTGAAAGTGAAACCAAATTACAGGTATACAGATCTTTTGTATGTATACAGCAAGAAAAATTGTATTACAGATAAAAATCTATGTACATCTACTTTAAGAATTGCTATAGAAAATACAAGAGCAAAATTATATTAAATTTCTCATCTTGTATGATAGTACTATTTGTCTAAAACAACACACATCAATAATTTAGGTTTTGATATAAAAGCTCTTCTGACTTAAAAGACAGGGTGATAGTTAAGACACAGTTTTTGACATACCTGACAGACAAGTACATTGGTCTAATGGCAAACAATGGGAAAGTGTGAATCTTGATCATGATAACTGTGAACATCATGTACAGTACCACCTTAATAAACCCTGAAATATCAGAAATTACAGTGAATGTCATGTACAGTACCACCTTAATAAACCCTGAAATATCAGAAATTACAGTGAATGTCATGTACAGTACCACCTTAATAAACCCTGAAATATCAGAAATTACAGTGAATGTCATGTACAGTACCACCTTAATGTTACAGTATTAACTTTTATATAAACAAATTACAGTTAACTTCATGTACAATATCAAACCCTGAAATATTACAAATTACAGTTAACACAATATCATCATAACAAACCCTAACAAGAGCTGTCCCTCACAAGTGACGAATGCCCCCGAAAGAGGTGCCTCACAGTCTGTGTCCTCTCCATGTGCTCAATAAATGTGCTATGTAATTTTAAAATCCTTCCATGCATGACAGAGTAACCATGCATACAGTTTTCCATTACTTTAAACACTAAGTGTGACCTTGACCTTTGAGGTAGGGACTTGGGTCTTGCACGCAACACATCCGCTTGATGTGCTAGACATTTGTGCCAAGTTATTTTAAAATCCTTCAATGCATGACAAAGTTAGTCTGGACACAAATGTGTGCATATATAGAGGAATCCATTACCTATAAACTCTTAAGTGTGACCTTGACCTTTTTGGTAGGGATGTGGGTCTTGCACGCGACATGTCATCTTGATGTGCTAGACATTTGTGCCAAGTTATTTTAAAATCCTTCAATGCATGACAAAGTTAGTCTGGACACAAATGTGTGCATATATAGAGGAATCCATTACCTTCAAACTCTAAGTGTGACCTTGACCTTTGAGCTAGGGACGTGGGTCTTGCACGCGACACGTCGTCTTGATGTGCTAGACATTTGTGCCAAGTTATTTTAAAATCCTTCAATGCATGACAAAGTTACAGTCTGGACACGAATGTGTGCATATATGCATATATAGAGGAATCCATTACCTTCAAACTCTAAGTATGACCTTGACCTTAGAGCTAGGGACGTGGGTCTTGCACGTGACACGTTGTCTTGATGTGCTAGACATTTGTGCCACGTTATTTTAAAATCCTTCAATGCATGACAAAGTTACAGTCCGGACACGAATGCGTGCATATATAGAGGAATCTATAACCTTCATGCTCCAAGTGTGACCTTGACCTTTGAGGTAGGGATGTGGGTCTTGCACGCGACACGTCGTCTTGATGTGCTAGACATGTGTGCCAAGTTATTTTAAAATCCTTCAATGCATGAAAGTTACAGTCTGGACACGAATGTGTGCATATATGCATATATAGAGGAATCCATTACCTTCAAACTCTAAGTATGACCTTGACCTTTGAGCTAGGGACGTGGGTCTTGCACGCGACACATCGTCTTGATGTGCTAGACATTTGTGCCACGTTATTTTAAAATCCTTCAATGCATGACAAAGTTGCAGTCTGGAAACGAATGTGTGCATATATGCATATATAGAGGAATCCATTACCTTCAAACTCTAAGTATGACCTTGACCTTAGAGCTAGGGGCGTGGGTCTTGCACGTGACACGTTGTCTTGATGTGCTAGACATTTGTGCCACGTTATTTTAAAATCCTTCAATGCATGACAAAGTTACGTCCGGACACGATGCGTGCCATATATAGAGGAATCTATAACCTTCATGCTCCAAGTGTGACCTTGACCTTTGAGGTAGGGATGTGGGTCTTGCCCCCCCCACGCGTCCACGCCGCCCTTGATGTTGCTAGACATGTGTGCCAAGTTATTTTAAAATCCTTCAATGCATGAGTTACCGTCCCACAAATTTGTAAGTGGGGACGCACAGACGGACGGACGGTGCGATTTTAATATGCCACTTTTCGGGGGCATAAAAATAACCTGTCAATGTAGAAATATGAGAGACACTTACCTAGAACAAGTTCTGAGTACAGCAGATAGACTGCTTTATTTTCCCAAGGGTTTTCACTCTGCAGATCTATGGAATGTAGAACGTACTTCATCACTGCCATCATCACTATTGTCATTAATATAGCATACTGAAAATACCATCAAAAGTATGTGAATGCATGATAAAATGTTTGATGATTTCAAATGTTAAGCATATACATTTAGAATTTCAGTTTTTCTGAGAGATAAAAGTTGAAACTGCAAATGACAAGCAAATCTGGGTGGCAAGTCTCATTACAAAGCAAGCTGTAAAAAAAAATTAAACCTCAAAAAAAAAGAGGTCATCTTCTGGTTATGATCAACCAACCTCCTACGTTTGAGGAACCTAGACCAAATCATTCTCCAGTTATTGACTGGACAAGGCTTGATCTACAGACAGACTGACCAATACAATTGTACAAACCAACAGATCCTTTCGTCTTTGATGAGGGGCATAATTAGTAAAGGAACAGTGCATGTCGCAAGATTTCCAGGCTGTATGAACAGGAGCAAATCTATATGCCCCCCGTCAATGAGAACATAATTAAACTCACCTCAAATCCAAACACCAACTGGACTGATGCTCCTTTAGTTAGAGTGCTATGGTAAGCAAAGTTGACAAAGTAAGAATCTATAAGTGACAGGACCGTCAATAGACCTGTAAAACACAACAATCAATTACTTGTACATGTAATTAATATGTGAGGAAATCTCTTGCCAATACTTAGTTTTACAATTCTGCTCGCTAGTTAAAACATACTTGCAGACAAATCCTGAAGTACCTGTACCACTGAATGGAAAGGGGACTAATATATGACAACATGCACAATTTCAACTTTAAATTTCTTCTGCCAGAAATTAGTTAACATGATTCTACACTTATAACTGCAGTGCAAAAGCTGTTGCCTCATATTTGTCTGTATTTTGAAAACACACTGGACATGACATACATGAGCCTTACAGTGGAAAATGCTAGATGATAAACATTTTGTATGTTGAACAAAACCTAAATGTAACCAAATTAACCAATACTTACTGAGTACTCTGACATGGAACAGGAAAGAGATGACAGGACTTCTCTCCATCTGTAAAATAAAACAACATATGGCAGAGCACTGAAACTGCAGAATGTGTATCTTGTAGAATCTTGTTAAAAGAGATAAAATCAAATGTTATGTAAGAGTATTACCATGGTAGCAAATCATAATCATGTTAATTGTCTGCTAATACTGTGAGTTATCTCCGACATTTTACATGTTTATCAGGTCTGAGTATACATGTACACTAAAATTACCATATTTGATATTTCCTCTATTTTTGTTTACATGAAAAGTATTTGACAAAACAGATAACAGAAGGCACAAGTTCAGATGAAAGATGAGTTGATGTTCAGTAACTTCATCACTGTGTTAGAATCATGATGCAATATGTTTCTTCATCTACTAATGCATAAAATATTTAAGGTTACACTAGTCCGATTATGAGAGGACATACGTGTACACTGCCATATTTCCCCCACAACATGAGTCTGCCAATGCTTATCAACTTAACAATCCTTTCTGTACAGTGTACTTCACATTTGTACTTACAAAGTCTACTCTATCTTCTGCCAACCAGTGAAAGCATTTCAAGAACAGTAGGAGTGTGAACAGAGCAACAAATTTTGGACTGAAGTCATCGCGAAATACTGTAAATGCCAGACAGGTCTCTGTGACAGCATACCAGGACCGCTCTATGAGATGCTGAAAACATCAGGTTATAAACACACTTTTATATTATAATATTGTAATGCACTTCTCTGTACGTTTTACTATATTTACTAGTACACTTCAGTATATGCTTTAATAGACAATGTAAGAAACACAATTAGAAAATAACTGACTTAGACTTTCAAATGCATATCATACTGGGAAGTAATCTAATTTCATAAATTTCATCTATTATTCTATATAGCCTTATAGGCCACTGAATGATTGACTGCTGCTGAAAAGTATAGTACATGTACATGTACCATTTGAATGAATAAGCTCTTCTTGTCAGAGTAATTCAATTTACAAAAACCTTACCTCCATCTCTGCTGCTCTAAGCTGCCCAAAGAATATTTTACGGAAAAGTTTTCCCATCAGTATTACAAAAACAAAAGCTTGTAAGTAAAGTACCTGAAATATAAAAAACATTCATTAACAGCTCTGAAAACATATTGCTGTAAAGCCTTAATTGTTATAAAAAAAAATTATTACAATTAGTGACGTATTTCTTTGTGTAGTCATAAGGCCATAAATATTGCATCAAAGACCTAGTATAAGCTGAATACTGCTATGGGTACCCATCAAATTAAAAGCTCACATTATAAACAAGAGGGCCATGATGGCCCTGTATCGCTCACCCGACTACCACTGGTTTTTCCTATATAAGCCTATACAAAACCAAGTGACCCCCCCCTCCCCCGGGCGGGGTCAGTTTGACCCAGGGGTCATGATTTGAACAATTTTGCTACAGATCCACTAGCAAATACTACATGCCAAATATCTAAGCTCTAGGCCTTGTGGTTTCAGAGAAGAAATTTTTTTTAAGTTTTTCCTATATAAGCCTATGCAAAACTAAGTGACCCCCTGTGCGGGGTCAATTTTGACCTAGGGTCATCATTTGAACAATCTTGGTAGAGGTCTACTAGCCAATGCTACATGCCAAATATCTAAGCTCTAGGCCTTGTGGTTTCAGAGAAGAAGATCTTTGAAGTTTTTCCTATATAAGCCTATGTAAAACTAAGTGACCCATGTGCGGGGTCAATTTTGATTCGGGGTCATAATTTGAACAATCTTGGTAGAGGTCAACTAGACAATGCTACATACCAAATATCTAAGCTCTAGGCCTTGTGGTTTCAGAGAAGATTTTTAAAGTTTTTCCTATATAAAGCCTATGCAAAACTAAGTGACCATCCGTGTGGGGTCAATTTTGACCCGGGGGTCATAATTTGAACAATCTTGGTAGAGGTCAACTAGACAATGCTACATGCCAAATATCTAAGCTCAAGGCCTTGTCGTTTCAAAGAAGAAGATTTTTAAAGTTTTTTCCTATATAAAGCCTATGCAAAACTAAGTGACCATCCGTGTGGGGTCAATTTTGACCCAGGGGTCATAATTTGAACAATCTTGGTAGAGGTCAACTAGACAATGCTACATGCCAAATATCTAAGCTCAAGGCCTTGTCGTTTCAAAGAAGAAGATTTTTAAAGTTTTTCCTATATAAAGCCTATGCAAAACTAAGTCATGACCATCGATCCTTGGAACAATTTTGACCCAGAGGGTCATAATTCCTGAACAATCTTGGTACAGGTCAACTGGCCAATGTTACATGCCAAATATCTAAGCTCAAGGCCTTGTCGTTTCAAAGAAGAAGATTTTAAAGTTTTTCCTATATAAAGCCTATGCAAAACTAAGTGACCATCTGTGTGGGGTAATTTTGACCCAGGGGGCATAATTTGAACAATCAAGGTGGGTCCCAACTAGACAATGCTACATGCCAAATATCTAAGCCTCAAGGCCTGTGTCCTTTCAAAGAAGATGCTTTTTAAAGTCTTTTTCTATATAAAGCCTCATGCAAAACTAAGTGACCACCCTACAGGGTCAATTTTTGACCCTTAAGGGTCATAATTTGAGGACAATCTTAGCTAGACGTCCACTTAGACAATGCTACATTTGTGCCAATTATATTTAAGCTCTAGGCCTGTGTGGTTTCAGAGAAGAAGATTTATGCAGTTTTTCCAGTATTTGTTGCCATAGCAACCTAAGAGTTCTTCATGGAAGGAATGGAATGTCTTCTGAACAACTTTGATAGAGCTTCATGCAAGGAACATCCCTGCAAATTTTCATCAACATTGACCCAGTGGTTTCAGAGGAGATGTCGTTTGAAGGAAATGGTGGAGGCATAGATGCATATATTGACGGAATGCCATTACCTACAAGCTCTAACTCTGGCACTTTGTGCCAGGTGAGCTAAAAACAAGAGCTGTCCCTCACAAGAGACGAATGCTCCCAAAAGAGGTGCCTCACAGTCTGTGTCCTCTCCATGTGCTCAATAAATCTGCTATGTAATTTTAAATCCTTCCATGCATGACAGAGTAACCATGCATACAGTATTCCATTACTTTAAACACTAAGTGTGACCTTGACCTTTGAGCTACGGACTTGGGTCTTGCACGTGACACATCCGCTTGATGTGCTAGACATTTGTGCCAAGTTATTTTAAAATCTTTCAAAGCATGATAAAGTTATAGTCCGGACACAAATTTGTAAGTGCATTTATACAGGATTCCATTACCTATAAACTCTAAGGGTGACCTTGACCTTTGTGGTAGGGATGTTGTTCTTGCACGTACAGGAACGACATTTTTTGATGTCCTAAGACCATCTTGTGCCAAATTATTTTAAAGTCTTTCAATGCATAACAAAGTTACAGTCCGGACACTAATGTGTGCATTCATATGCATATAAAAAGGAATCCATTACCTTCAAACTCTAAGTGTGACCTTGACCTTTGAGCTAGGAAAACAGTGGTTTACACACCGACAGCCATGTCTTGATGTGCTAGACATTTGTGCCAAATTATTTTAAAATCCTTCAATGCATGAAAAATTTACATTCCTTGGAAAAATGTGTGGATAGTATGCATATATAGAGGAAACATCTACCTTAAAACTTTAAGTAGTGACCTTGACCTTTGTCCTGCAAAAAGTGGTCTTGAATTGTGCGAAAAAGACATTTTTGACATTTTCTTTTAAACTTATTGACTTAAAATCCTTCAATGCATGACAGATTCATAGACAGTCCGACACAAATTTGTAAAGCCCAATGAAGATGCACAAGGGTATCGTTTTTAATATGCCTCCTTTTGATTTCACGGGATAAAGTATATCCCTACCTTCGAAGCCCCAAAGTCTTTTTTCTGCATGTTACAGGAATTAGTCATTTTTATTTTTAAGCCACTAAGCACATTACCTTGCTTTGCTTTCTTTCAAGTTTATAAACCTTAAAATGTGTATGCACATGATTCCAATTACATTCAATTGTGAAAAAAATATCCATTCACAACTTAATTTCTACCTTCAAACTGAAAACCAGTGGACACACCTGACAGCCATATCTTTAAAACTGTTAAGCAGACAAACATCAAGCAATTAAATTCAATTGGTGGATTTTTTTGGAGGTAAAAGGTGGCGAGGGAACACATGTTTGTGTGGTATTGGTTTGTTGTTTCCTCACCATTTCATTTGTCATTGCCGCAGGAAGAGGCAACTTCTTATTTATATTTTCGTGTTGCTGCAGTATCCGTTATGTGGCGATTGTAAAGATTTCACACAGACGGTGATAATTTGCCATCATTCGGAAGAACCTGCGAATTATGTGCGGAGACCAGAATATGCATATCTATAACAATTGAACCCCTTGTCCTGATAAACTATTGGTGTGCCCATTATTTGCATTAATCGCTTTAAAGTTTTATAAGTGTGCTCATTGACGCAGTACTGAAGTGCTCTCTCTGATGCTCCTAGCTGATTGATGTGGATGGGGCGATCATTTTTTGTACTAGTTTTGAGTACCAAAAATCTATTAGCTGTTGATGTTAGATGAGATACACTAACAACCGGAAGTGGCTGTCAGAGAAGAATAAAGAAGTTGAAATTCTTACCGCCATACTTGGATTTGATTTCGTTATGTACACAACTGATGGGTAGAACTGTTGCTTCTGATAAAAAGCATTTCCAACAACCGTTGCAGAAAGAACAAAACTGCCACACATAATCAGTAACGACTTCATTTCTTGCATTTTTAATCCTGATCCAAAACAACAATGGCCGCAGTTCCGGTGAAAACTTTCTATTTTTAGAAACAGGTAAGTGTGTCGAAACCTGATTGGTTTTAAATTATTTTTGAAGACGTGTACAGGTTCGAATCCTATAGCGTCAGTTTTCTCTATTTTTTATGTGAACTCGTTTAAAATACATCCCTACTCCTATTTCAAAGATTTTCCATGTACAGTAATGAAAATAGGACGGTTTAGTACGAGAACGGCCCACTGCCACAAAGGCCCATCCAGAACGGCCCACTTTCAAGTATTAATGTATTTTTTAATAAATCATTAATATATAAAGGGAATTGTCGCTGGTCAAGTTTTTCATGTAATAAGTGTTAATTAGCGTATCTTTACTAATTATGTTTAAAAAAAACGTTTTTGATATTTATGCTTGTGCTAAATTATATTTGCACCTATCAGTTATATATAGATCTACTGGCACTATACCAACTAAATTATACTGACTTTGAACATATATATATGCACATTTGCTAAGAATACAATTGTTCTATTTAACAGGTACTGATACAGTTACTACTCTAGATCAATAAGCATCCATGCAACAACTCTGTTCTAAGTTAAATGTGTACAAAACATACTTTGTAAAATAAATACGTATATGCAGCAGTAATTCACAAGAAAAACACAGCGGGCCCACAAACAAAACTGACATGTAAATACTTTGGAAATTGGCGATGGCTGATGTTCAGGCATGGCCCAAAAAGAACAAGCAGAAACTGACTGGACACCACGTCTACTGACTGACCTGTAACTTATCGAGACTTCACTGTTATCGAAAATTCTAACTCAGTACCGATGTAACGTCGTTTCTGTTTGGTAACGTCGTTTAAATTTGAACGGCATTTCGACACATTGTGCGTTAGAAAAGGGATAACTTTAACGTCGCCGTTAAAAATATTTGCAACCATTAAAAACCGTATACAGTCGCAAATATTAAAATTACAAAACAGTTATTCCTATAATATGCATAGATTTATATACCCCACTGTCTTAAACCTGGAATATATATCATGAAAATTTACATGCATTCCTATTTTGTCCCTGTCAAGATGGAGACAGGGCAGTTTGTTATTGTTCTTCAAGAACATTTTCCTTAGAGATCGTAAAAAGCACATCACCATATTTTGTTGATCTGCATTTACAATCAATTGCTTAACTTATACATTGTCACCTTGTACCTAAGCAAATACCTATCCGGAGTAGATCTGATATCAAGTATGATATGTTGAAAAAGCAAACTTAAGGTATTCAGCCCATAACGGGCAATTTTTCAATTGTTATTTTCATTAACAATATACTTTCAATGATTCATATTCAAATTTTAAAATAAATTTACCGTCTAGTTAAAAAGATATATGGAAGTTTATACCCCTAGCCCCAACTGTAAGACTAGACAAGGCAAGCCAACTCTTTATTACTACAATCAGGTTACACACATGAACATTTTTAATTAATACATGCTTAACAACATGATCAAAGTTTTATCAATAGTACAAAGTGTGGTGGACAAAAAATAATTATTTTGATGATATTAACCAATGTTGTAGGTGTGATAATTCTACTTTCCGGTTTCTACGGGGGAAACTTATAACATACTATATCTCGTTACCATTTTTGTTGGGGTGTATCGTAATCAATTGATTGTAAATAACTAACTGAATGGTATACCCAATATTCAGTAACCATTCTAACACTATTGGAAATTTCTCCTGTATACACAAAGAAGGATTTGAGCGTGATAAAACTATTAAGTATATCACGCTAGGCGTCCGGAACTATTTTTGACTGCTGAAATTCCCTCCCGTGTAATTTCCACACAACATCTACGAGTGTGCATGCGCTAATACGCTTGGATTGGTATTGTTGTGAATGAATTCACGTGATGTAAAACAAATCGTAGTAAAATTTTCTACACTTCCGGCATCGCCAGCAATATCAGAAATAACAAAAATAAGACGAATAGCGTTTTATTTGAGGAGTAAAAAAGAACAGCCAAAATTTCACGAAGTGCAAGGAATGCACGGAAAACTACAAGTTTCAAGACAGCGACTTCATGAAAGCGCAGCAAATAGTACCCCATCGAACATGTTTTTGTTCAGATTAACGTGTTAGAATGGAAATAGATTTTATTTTTGAGTGGTATACCGGTAATTTTATCACCGTGTGTCGTATAGATGCTTCGTAATTAATCACTCAGGCCTTCGGCCTTCGTGATTAGATTACTACACATTTGCACTCCCCACAGTGATATACTTACCGGTATATCACTCAAAAGTGAAATCTATTTCCTAATTATATAACAATTTAACATAATTTTGGTCATAAAGTATTCAGTATACACTGTAGAAATACAGTATCCTAACATGACTCATGATTATGTCTCAAAGAGTAGAACAATTATGTTTTATTATGCCATAAACAACGCTGGAAACGATATGCCGTCAATATGAAATATCCCCGTAGAAAATATCACTTTGCATTTATTCATTTTTTGCAATCTCTTGTCATGTTAGAATCGAAACAACATCCTTTTCAGCGTTGTTATCGTCTAATAGACAACTCTTTGTGATGATGTTGCGTAGTTATAAACCACATATTGTCCCGTTCACTTTGCCTTAGAGATTTCGTTTAGTATTCTACGGTACTGCACGTTGACAAGGAATGATACTGAGCACTGGCAAGGAAGGGCGGTCCTAGCGATCAGCTGTACGGTTGCAAACATCGTTTTAATAAGGTTTAAAATATGTGGAAGTTTGACAGTTTCTTACAATTAGTTAAACTATGGTCTTAAATTGAAAAAGAAATAGAGGATAATTGTTGGTTTCGGTATAATATCACGTTTTGTTTTATGTTTTTTTTTTCGGGGGTTTATCGAAATATAACGGTGAATTATATTCCGATAAACTCACTGTCCACGCAGTGAAAATTATAAAAAAATGTTACCCGGATTAACGTCAAAAAGTATACCGAGCGTAATGAATGCCGGAAACCATATGACGATGACGTCGTTAAAATGACGTCATGCCTACGATACTTTCTGGTGACGTTTGCAGCAATTTTCGACATTTTATTTTGGTGCCCACTCGGTGAAATTATATCGTGATCTTACACCGAAACCAACAATTATCCTCTATATAATTTCTCCGAGTGGGCACAAAAAGTGATATTTTCACGAGTGGGGCAGCCACGAGTGTAAATAACAACTTTTGGTGTTCACGAGTGAAATTATCATGATATTACATCGATACCAACAATTATTTGTTTATTTTATGTCTTAAACTCTTCTTTTTTTGAGTTTATTTCAATAAAATGTCGTAATTGCGGGAAACGTCAACAGAAAGCATCGCAAAGATGACGTCATTTTAACGACGTCATCGTCATATAGTTTCCGGCATTCGTACTGAATGTATACTTTTTGACGGTATACTTTTTGACGTTAATCCGGGTAACAGATTTTGATAATTTTCACTGAGTGGCCAGTGAGTTTATCAGGATATAATTCACCGTTATATTTCGATAAACCACCGAAAAACATAAAACAAAATTTGATCATTTCCAAGTTTTTCATTTTTTTATGCTATACACCTGACATGTTAAAGAACAAGGGGTGTCTCTGGAATTGGGACGCTTTCTCGATCTTGCACTATCCTCCGAAATCTCTTCTGGGGCGTTGGTCATGTGGGAAACCGGTACCAACGATAAAACCCTAATATACATACAAAACCTCGGAAGTACTTCCGTGATAAAACTATCCCGTGCAAGTGCTTCGAATTAAAAATACATACATATTGAATCTTTTATGTCTTACAAATTAACATCAAAAGCTAAATAATATTATTGATAATAATACCAGGGTCTGTGTAATATCAGGAACGGTCTATATGGTTATAGAGTATTCCTGGTGATATATGGACCCTGATAATACTGAAAATTTCATGGATCTTCGATATAGACAATATAATCTATATCTGGTTTTGCATTTTTATGAACAAAATAAATAAGAAAACTCTAACCCACTTTGTTTTAGCGTAAAAACAAAACCCAATATACAACTTTTTAAAGATCATGATAAATTTTACGTAATGCACGGCCATAGAACTTATCGATAACTGATCGATCATTTGGAAGTGTTCTGCCAGCATTACGGAAGTAACCGAGCTCAGATCGTAAAAATAAAATTACATACCTGTTTAAGAAAACCTTAAAACATTAAATATATCACTAAAATGTAGAATGATTGTATTATTCAATCCCGTTTGTGATTCTAAAATAAGTGTTATTGTTTTTGAACAAATTGAAACTGAACTGCAACATTTTCACTTAAAATTGTTACATTTTGGGCGTTTTACTATACTAGTATACTATATAGAAAACGGCGGGTAGAGTTTTTAATTTGAAAAAAGACCAAATCAATTAAGACTCAGAAAAAAATAAAATGTTCATTAAAAAGGGGACATGTTATATTCTATTATCCCTGTTGTGATTAAAAAATAATTTTAAAAATGTTGAAAAAGCATTTCAGCGATTAAACTGCCGCATCACCAAATGGTGTAGCTAATTAAGTGAAAACTGCATGGAAATTGTTCGAGTGCAGACATGGCTAATTTTATCAATTTTGGATAATTCCAGGGCCATAATCCAGGAATTTTTTCGGGCGATTTCGCTGGTAATCAAACTGGATGTGATATCATGCCCACAAACATTTTTACCAAGTTCGGCGAAAATCGAATGAAAACTGTTCGACTTAGAGAGCGGACAATGCTAATTTTATTGATTTTGGATACTTTTGAGGGCAATAATCCAGAAGTGCATGGAGGCGGTTTGGCTGTTTATCGAACTTGGCAGAGATACAGTGCCCGCCAAGTTTGGTGCAGATCGGATGAATGTGTGTGGACACTGCTGCCTGCCGCAGTAGGTGTCCCCGTAATATGTCCTGTCTATGGACGGGCGGATAAAAAGGGTCTGAATGAAATATTATTCGGGTGTAACATGCCGACAGCATACACAAGTTTATTATGATTTAAACATTTCAGCTATTCATCAATAGCATGATAAAAGTTTCTATTCATAACATCAACAAAACATATTTTATGAATGCAACAAGAATGACAGAAACATGATATGTTCAGCACAATATGTGAAAGAGTAAATCATACAAAGTACATGTATATAAGTGGGCTTCTTACTTTAAAGGATCTAAAGATACGCAATTTGTGGAAGAGGATTTTTTTGTTTTCACAATTGAGTAGCAGCACTTCCGGTTTGTTCGGTCTATTTCAGTAATAGACTGAAATATATTGTTCTCGCCAATGACAGTACATGTGCAATCAAAGTGAATTCATATTCCAAGTCAGTTTTCTACAAAAATACATTTCCTTTCTGCTACAGACATGATTATATGTCTGTTACAACTGGAGCTTCTTTCATTTCTTGTGTTTGCGAATGAACATATTCGTTTGTCTGACAAACGCTACAAGTTTTTCTGTCAATGTCTGTAATGTCTAGTATATGTCTGAAAACTGGTTCTGTGGTGCGCTTGGAATCCGGTGAAATGCTTGCCTTTGAAATCTTTTTTTTTTTCATTCTGATCTAGGATGGATGGATCCTCCGTTTCATTCTCTTTGTCCTCTTGCAGATAACTTGATGACCAGAACCTTCTGCGTGTGTTTGGATCCCATTCATTATGTTCATACCTGTTTTTCTTTTTTATGGAATCAACTTCCTTGCACAAACACCGTGGGAGATAACTTTCCAGAAACAAAATAACCGAAAGCTTTTGAAGTCGACAGTGCATTTTCATTGCTGTCCTACCTTTAAATTTGGAAGTCATTAATTCTGTACAAGAGTTTGACATCATTGCAATCAGTGCATTCAATAAAAGAATTGTTGTAAAACAAACAAAAAGTACAAAAACAATTATTGCCATAATAGGTTGTCGAGCTTGAAATAAAATTCCCAACTCCCCAATACCAAGCATTATAGTAAGCATTTTTATCATGGTTTTACCAAAATCATTAAAATCGTCGTCTTCTGTGGACGCACCTTGCATTATCATAAACATCGCTATGGAAAACGCAACGAGAAATATCAACATGACAAAAGCAAATTTTATCATGTCTATAATTACCCTCTGGATTAAGACTGTGAAAAAACTGAAAGTATTAAATCCCTGGAGAAAGAACATCATAAGGTACCAACCAATGATCACAGCGAAAATTAGACAATTATTGTGATAGTTAGGAATCGAACTCATTCCTGCAGCCAGCGCAATAAAGAAATCGACACACAACAAAAGATAAAAGAGACCAAAGTAAATTCTAAATATAAAGTTAGAGTAAGGTGTAGTTAAATGACGTTTTCTTGATTTAAGCCAATTCGACGATGTCTTGAACTGAAACCGTGACATACGGAGCCTTGCACATTCGAAAACAGAATGTAGCAATCCAAAGATTAAACCACCAACAGAAGCAGCTGTGATGTAGCCGTTCTTTGTTACAAGGTATTCAAACTCGACTTCACTGCTTATTGATGCGGATTGTTTCAATTTTGACCTGTACACGGCAGCAACGGAAAGACAAATCATAAAGATAAAATGAATCGCAAACCATCCCCAAAACCACCGCCTGTAGTACTTCCATTTCTCTTTAATAACCTCTCTTACTGGTAGGAAATTTGCAAAAAGGAAAGCGTCGCTTGTTTGAGAATGGACAATGTATTCAAGGACTGATTCATGATACTCAGGTTTGATTTGTTCTTCTTCAGTAGCAGTAACATCATTTTCCAGGGCAAGTGTTTCAATTTCTGTGATGTCGAACTCAACTTCATTGGAAAGACCATCACTTGACTCTTTTGTACGGTACACCTGAAATATATCAGATTCCTTTAAATTGACATGTAAATTGTAGTTTAACTTATCTTAATTAATTTAAGCCATCTGGATCGTTTAGATCAAGCTTATCATATGCGTTGATATTTAATATCTCAAAATGAAAACGTCGTGTGAAGCTAAAAGAAACGCCATTTTAAAATCAATGTTATTTTCTGGAAAAATATATTTGTAGTTACATTTAAAAAAAATACAATGTAATAGGAAATAGTTACATTTTATAAATTAATAGGGAAGCAAGAAGATATCGAATTATTTTGATTAAATATATATTTGAATAAAGTGGAAATAATGCAGATTACTTCAATAACTTAATAAATGTTGTCAGATCATGATTTTGTTACTCTTTGATGAGTTAAAGATTTTACTACTATACATTTCAATGTGCATAAATTGACTGATACGATAAACCCGATAAGTGCTTTCAAGGGAGACAATTTCGCCAATGAGCCAATACATCTGAAGATATTCCTGTGGATGACAACTACTCAACTGCCATTCAACTCCCTTTATCAAGTCCGTGTGTACAATCGCGTTTTCCCTTGAAATTCTGTGATGTTCACATTAATTTGTGAGATGGCATTAAATTGTTGGTATATAAGCATTTCAAAATATAATGCTAAGATGAGTTATATGTCGGAAATTAAACAAGTTTTCACGTTTTCTGATGCTACGCAATTGTTTATTTACATGTATCCACGCACATAAAAGTATGAGACCAAGGTTACCTCGATAAAAAAAATTAAACCTGCGGAAAGTTAATCGACGGTTGTCTTAACAAACTGTTATTTATTTTGAAAAACTGGTTCCTGGTTTTCAGTGAAATTGTTTGTACTGTCCGGTTAGGATAATTTTACAATGACGCAACAGAAGAGTCTACATTTATCGGGTAAACACGTTATCTTATTACAAGGGAGAGCACTAGGCATAATTAATGTCAATATATATTATATTATACATTACATCAGTCGATGTCACTATAGTGCAGTAGGTTACGACTCCGGTAATCTTGATTATTTTGATTGTGCCGAACAGGACTTTTTTTTTATTCTTTTTTTCTCAGTAAGATAGTTTTAATTTATTTCTTCTTCTTTTTTGTTTCATTGTATGTTTACTTCTATAATCGTTTTAATTCGTGTTTTTTTCCGATTGTACTAATAACAAATCACATAGTATCAATCAAATGAAGATCAAAATTTGCCTTTATTTGACAATTCATCAAATAGCAACAGCTCAAGGGAACAAAGGACCTTCATTACTTGCTATAGAATTGTCTAGGACAAGTAATCGTAATTTTGGTCTAGTACTAGTTCAATGTACATGATGCCAGTAAAAAAGCACGAAGTGCTCGTGTTTGAAATGAATATAGAGTCGATTTTGACTTTCATATACTGTTTATTGTTTTTCTAAAAAGATTGAAAAAAAACATATATGTACACAATTGAGATTTTATCTGAAGTAATACTGAAATAATTAAATTGAAAAAATATTAAGCTCCGATGAGGACCGAACCAGTTCATAAAATCTCTATATGTAGACACCGAGCGCCTTACCCACTGCGCCAACGCACCGTTCTATCGAATGTTCATGTATTTCTAAGCCTATATCCCGTTCCTTTATACATGCTCAACCTGTTTATGCAATGCTTGTAAACTTTTGTGTACACATATATCTGCCACGTCACTGCCACATTATCCAAACCAGGTTATAGCGTTAATTATTATGCGAACGATACTTCAAACAGTGAATGAAAACATTTACATATTTGGTGTACTCATATGTTCCTATGCTTGTTTTGTGCTGCAAGTGTGACCATGGAGAAGCTACACCTGGAGCTTTATTTGTTTTCATCTTAGAAACGCTTATTTTAAGAGTTAGTAGTTTTAATAAGGGAAAATGTTCAAAAGTTTACCGAATATACCGATTTGTAAAGCGTATTCCTAAAGCGATGACCATGAAAGAAATAACCGTTAACTAAACGCAAAGACGCATCATTATAGAACAAACACATTTTCTCTAAATACCATGCTCCACTGTCAAATAATTATGTAATAAGAAAATAAGAAACTTCATTTACTTTGCCTGGATCTAAGATATTAGGTCATGGCTCATATTATTCGGGGCTAAATCTATGAAAGTTTCATAACAATATAACGTAGGTTATTGATATTGTACGGTGAATATTATTTGGAACGAGTTGATTTGGCGGGAACAACGAGCTTGCGAGTTCTGTCCACCAAATCAACGAGTTCCAAGTAATATTTCGCCATACAAGTTCAATAACATTTTTATTATATACTTTCATATTTAATATGAACAAAATGACATTATGTTGGCAAAAAACAATAAATGAATCTTGAAATTTCTCAGACAACTAGCGTACTATTTTACCATGTACATTTTCTATATTTTGTGCATTAATGCACTCGATTCAATATTGTTCAGTGTTTATACGTGACATCATTTATTAGGAGAAACGTTGACGTCAATTATACAGTAAGAAATTTCAGTTGCCGTCCGCCATCTTGTTTTGAAAAACGCAAGACTTTTCCTATGGAATGTTTATGGAATGACTTTTCCTACGGAATGTTTAATATCAAAAAGGATGCTTAGCTTGCAATCTTAAGTTAGCCGGAGAGACACAGTTTTTTGGCGTAAAACTCGGGATAAAATACAAAGAGGAAAACAAATAAAACATTATCATACCTCATGACGCATGATATAATCAAAGAAATCGTACTGTTGTCTTTTAGCAGCCAATTGCAATGGATTGAGTTTCTCTTTATTTTTCATCATCAACATCTTGTGGACATTCTTTTTCGTTTTTTCTGGCTCCTTTTTGGTGGAATCTGAACTTATTACGTTCTCCGTCTTTTCTGGTTTCTCTTTGATGGAATCTAATATCGTTGTGTTTTCCGTCGATTCTGGTTTCTCTTTGATGGAATCTAAATACGTTGTGTTTTCCGTCTTTTCTTGCTTCTCTTTGATGAAATCTAAATCCATTATGTATTGCACCATATCTAGTGGATGATCCATTTTCTCACGTTTAACTTGATGAGCATATTTGATCAAAGAATGCACTATAGTATCCCCCATGTCGTTTGTGCTATCCAGTTTTGATGTGAAATGGTCATACACAAAGCGAAATATATTTTTGTTGAATGTCAACGAGGCAACTCCAAGTAATGTCCCTGCCATCATAGCTTTATTTTGCAATACAGGACC
Source organism: Saxidomus purpurata (assembly GCA_022818135.1). Taxonomy (NCBI): domain Eukaryota; kingdom Metazoa; phylum Mollusca; class Bivalvia; order Venerida; family Veneridae; genus Saxidomus; species Saxidomus purpurata. Next base: position 51,133,731 of record JAFMSR010000001.1, read on the forward strand.
TACAGCGCAGATGTTGTCAATTTTCTTTGCTAATTTTTCTTTTCTAATTTTGTCTGTTATTTTAGATACGCCGTTTGCCATGATATTTAGAAGATTCTGGTCTTCTTTCAGTATAGCAACATGAAGTGGCGTCAATCCTTTATATTTCTCAGTCGTCTTTGGAAAACATATCATTTCGGGGCAGTTGTCAACTATTAGCTTTATAATTTTGTCGCTATTGACCTTCTTGGTACCTTCCTCAGCTTGGATCGACATTGCACGGAAAAGCAACGAATCACCTTTTATATCTCGCTCATCTGCGCTCTCATCCAATGGACCTTTTCTTCTATGTTTCTCTGTTATTGTCCCTTCAAGAACGTCACTGTCGTAAAGGCGATTTAACCGTTTTTCAGAGTGTGTACGTGGTTTGGTAAAGAAATTCTCAAATGTTTGTACAATTTTGCCTGTTTCAAAATCATCACTCTTTTCAAATTTTTCCAGCATGGCGTAGAGTTCAAAAATTCGTGTGGTTGTTTTCTGTTCACCAGATCCACATCGACAAGCCATTATATGATAATTAAATCTTGATACTGAAATATGAACACGAGGATGTGAACAAACTTTAACTCTACAGGTGCCGCGTTGCAGCTTGTATTTATGAAACTACTTAGACATGCGCAGTCACTGAAGTAAGCCTAGTAAAGGCGCATAGTGTTATCATTCATGCATAATATCTGATCTACACACTTTGTGAATTGCACTTGTGTATCATGTTTAAACTTGAATAGACAAGTATCTAAAATATTGTCAATGATCAGTTAACTATAGAACAAAAACTTAAGAGTGCACGTTTCGCAGCATCTAGCTTATCTACAAAATTGATTTTAGTCAAACAATGGCAAAAAAAAAATCCTTTTATTTATTTTAATAGCATACTTCTGTTGAACAAGAGGGCCATGATGGTCCTATATCGTCTATCTGAGTAAAGCATAGGAGCTCTATGTCGGGATTATGCATTTTCCGGCTTTGTTTTGTCTTTTTACATTTATCTAAGAACCAAGCTAACAAAATGTGATCTTGTTTTCCCCGGATCTTAACTTTCATATTTTACCACTGAAGTACCCGGTAGACTGAAAAAAGAAAAGGAGTGACATACGCCATGATATCCAACACAAACTGCTAAGAATGACGTCCCTTTTTTATTTATTTTTTTTCCATTTTTTTTGGCAACACTCATGGACAGTGTGCTCAATTTGTTCAAATGGTATGACAAGATAATAGTCGATGACTGCTTAATAAAAAATAAATAAACTGTTCCGCCAGTTTTTGAAATTGCCACCACATTATGTTTACATGTATAGGTTCCGGTTCCATGTTGCGTCACATTGGTAGACGGAGAACCAGTTTTAGAGGGACGTCACTCCTAGCAGTTTGTGTTGGATAACATGGCGTATGTCACTCCTCTTCTTTTTTCAGTCTACCGGGTACTTCAGTGGTAAAATATCAAAGTTAAGATCCGGGGAAAATAAGATCACATTTTGTTAGCTTGGTTCTTAGATAAATGTAAAAAGACAAAACAAAGCCGGAAAATGCATAATCCCAACATCGAGCTCCTATGGAGTAAAGTAACACTTTCCGATATAGAAGTGAATGCATGATAACTTGAAATTCTCCAAAGAAGGTCAGTATTAACAAAAACATCGGAAACACCAACGGGTCGGAAACACCGACGGATCGGAAACACCAACGGATGGTCCCAGAAGAATGTGTTTTCAGATTAACGTCACACACTTTTAGTTTTTTTTATTCCATGAGCATGCGGTTCAGATCGAAATATCCGTCAACGAGGGTTACTTAGTTGGCAGGAACAAGGCTCTGCCGAGGACCCCGAGGTAACGGATAATTCCATCTAAGCCAAATATCTTATGGCAGAAACTTTGTCTTGCACTTTGAAATAGATATTTAAATGCAAACTTATCGAAATGATGCGTTTTAATATTATATCATAGGTCAAGAAATAGTTATGATTCTTGAACATTTCACTTCCTTTCAATATCCTCTTTCATTGTGCTAGACATCAGGTAAATATGTTGTCCGGTAATATTTCTTTCATGAATAATTTCACATGAGAAAGGAAGGTCATTTAAAACGAGGCAAGATATAATCAAAGTTATTAGACACTGCACTTCCATTAAATATCTTATGTAGCTAAGTCTCATACTAGTATCAAGTAAATCACTGAATTTATGCAGTTATGCTCCGCTCAATCACATAATATCTGGAGTGATAATTCAAAAATGCTCACTGCATTTTGTCTCAATGAAAAAAAGAATAATTTAAAAATGCGATAGGCTGTAGAGTATGGTTCTTGTCACTTCACTCCCTCTCAATAATTTCTATCAATGTATGAAGTATCTACTCAACCCCTTCAATACTGTTCGAGCAATACTTCAGATAAGATATATCCGTTGGATGGACACTGTATGCTTTGAGGCCTGCGTAGAGCCTCAGAATTCTGTTCCTACTTTTCGATTTCGATTTTCTCTCCATAGCCCTACAAGGTTGACCAAAAAAGCTGCTTTATTATTCTAATTTAGTAAGTCTTATCAGTAAGGAGTGAATATCTCACAAAACTTAAAACCCTATTGTATCGAGAGTCATTTCAAACGTGAGTCTGAGACAAAAGTAGACCTGGTTTCAAAATGCTCTGTGTACAATTCTACATCATATGTGGCAATAGTATACGACAGGAACACATTTCAACATAATCTGTAACTCCCTCACATAGTTACATTGCTATTATAATAACATGCTATCATTAACCTGCTGCTAAGAAATTCTGCGGAAAATAGAAAACTTAAGACAATTGTGTAGGAATGTTCAGCTCGAATTATACTGGCAGATTTTTAGTCTTATTAAGCACCAGATATTTTTGTTGTCCATTATACAAACTCTATACCTTTCAAAGTCAACTGCGCTTTAAGTCTATACAAGTTTTTGCAAGTAAAAGAATGTGGTGGAATGAGATATACAAAATGTACGCGTTAGATAACATTGTGAATGATCACAAAAATTGAGATAACTTGCATCTATATAAGTGAATTTACGCTCTTGTCAATACTTTTTTATTCAAGAATAAACATGACAGATAGTTTTTAGTATTATCCCTGTGAAATTGTAATGAATAGACGAAGATGATATCAGTTTATCTCTTTTGAAATAAGATTTCTGTATGATCAATCAAATGAAGATGGGGATAATTGATTTCAAAAACTGTAAAAGGGGCTGTAGATAAGACAAAGACGCCCTTGAAAGAACTATATATAGTATATAAATAGATAAAATCAGCATGGCCAGACACGATTCTCAAAGCAATGGCAGTCACATACATTATACAAATATCATAGCGGTAAACTGAACAGTGTTCGAATTAGTAATTTCACGTAATCTCAACTTTCTTTTATGTTTTTCTTCTTAAATTAAATTTTCGGAGTAACACTACGTTAAGTATCAGGTTAGGTATCTTGTAAATTTCAAAATGAAACAATGTGATAATTTTAAGAATTTTCCCTATAATTTTCCTATCTATTTTCCGATGAGTCATTGTAACCTTTCCTTTTTAATTGTTTAAACAAATATTCTCGTCTGAAAGCTAGTCTGGTGTAAGAATTAGTTAAATTTACTAGAGTCGTCTGAATTCAGTAGCACTCAATTCTAAGTTTTACCTCGTAAACTTAAAAGTCGTAATTTATTGCTGTCTGAATGACAAGCAGAAATATAAGCAATCCGGACTAACTGAAATTTAAGGGTTACATCTTTTTAAAAATCTTTTTATAAATAGTTTCTGCCAAGAGCACGCTGTTCAGATCCGTCACCAAGGGTAACTGTTTTGACAGGAACGAGACGCTGTAGGGTTCGCGCAATAGAGTTACCCGAGACGGATATTTCCATCTGTACTAAATGTCCTATGATAGAAACTATTCATTGCGTACCGTCCTGTACTTTGAAGTAGATTTTTTAATTCAAACTTATCGAAATGATGCATCACAAGAGTCGTCTGGCAAGGGTAAAATCACCGGAAATATCTCTTGTACCTTGTGTATATATGCAAATGAAAGTGGTGGGTAGATGTGGCTAAATGTGTAGCTAACTTTCACTGCAAAATAAAGAATACTATCTGGTTTATTTTTATTTCTTCAACATCTGGATATGCATTTTTATGGCTTCTGAAAATAAAAAAACGTACACTCCAGTCTAATGTCTATTTAGACAACGCGCTGCGTGCACCTTAAAATCCCTTGTATGGCGGTAAGCTAGTTCAATGATAACGTGGTTTTTGTCCGTGTATGTGCATGTTTTAAATGCTGATTCAGCCAGTTTTACTATCTCTTCGCAGAATCCTTGAAACTCGGCAAAATAAAACACTAACTTTAAGTCGGCGCAATTTTAAGTACAATGTACATACAAGAGGGTCATGATGACCCTATATCGCTCACTTGACTACCATTGGCTATAATACAAGGGGTCATGATTCTAACAAAGTTCGTAGATGTCCACTACACATTGCTAAATAACGTTCCAGATTTCTATTATCTGCCTGTCGGCCTTGTGTTTTTTTTTTAAGTTTTCCCTATATAAGCCTATGTGAAATTAAGTGACTCCCCCCTCCGGGGAAGGGTTAATTTTGTCCAGGGGGTTATCATTTGAACAATCTTGGTAGAGGTCAACTATGCATTTCTACATGCCAAATGTTTAATCTATATACCTTGTGATTTCAGAGAAGATTTTTTTTAAGTATTTCCTACATATGCCTATGATAAACCAAGTGACCTCCCCCCCTTGATGGGGTCAATTTTGACAACATCCCTGCAGAGTTTCATCAACATTGGCCCAGTAGTTTTAGAGGAGATATCGTTTGAAGGAAAAGGTGGACGGACGGCGTACGACGGATCCCGGACGGTGAGTGATCCTAATAGAGCTAAAAAGTGATTGGTAGCTAGATTTTATAGTAAAATTTCAGAAGGCGACAAATGTCACTGGGTGAGGAAAGAAAAACCTTGAACCCAGGGTCCTCCGCTTAAAGAGATGTTAGGCCGAATTCTCTCCCGACTGAGCTAATCGGCTACTTGCCTATTCTGTCCCTATTCAAGGCTCTTTCAATATCTTGATGAATAGCCACATACATTAATAGAAAACTGACGTGCTTCCGAAATGAAAGCCAAATTCTTAGTGCAATAAGGGTTTGATAGTAGCAGATCTATTACAATATTATTGCACCAATTTCAAATTATTCATGGTACGAACTTGCATAGATTTAAGTATTTATGCAGTATTATTAGTAGTGTTCATAAGTTTTTTTTTCCATTTAAAGGTGGTCAATTACTTTTAAGCAACATTTTATGACAATTTTTACTTTTAGTATATTCTGTTAGAGATTAATTTAATGAACAAAGAGACCCATTACATTTAGTTAGATCCCTATCAGAAATTTACATTTTATTAACTTTTATGAAATTTTGTTATTACTCCCCTTTAATATGAAAATATTTAAAACGTTGAGTATTTCTTTTTTATTTCAATATAATTTCTACCTTTGCATTTGAATTGGATAGATTTACAAATATCTTAACATTCTAAACCAAAATGCAAGTTTTAAACCTATGTGTAGCTTCTGAATTGATTTATTTCCAACCTATCTTAGGTGCGCACCCAAGATAGGTAAAGGGAGGTAATAATATCTTTTCAAACTTGAATTTCTAATGAATTCCATCTAAATATATAATATTTAATGCAAATATTTCACAAATATAATACAATAGGTCTTATATTTATATCTTTCCTTAGGAAAGGTATGTGTATCAAATTTTTACTTATGATAAAGTAACTCTAACTTGGTTGGGCAACCAGGATAGGGAAATCAAATTTTAAAAATACCTCCAGTGAAAATCTTACTTGAATTAAGCGCTAAGTGAACATAAATAAGTGTAAATAATCAGATGTTAAAGTTTCAAACAAATCTGTTACATGGCCAAATTCCAATTATAAACCTTTAATATGTATTTGGACGATGATAATAATATAATTTCATAAATTTTCTTCTTTCATCGGTAAAATTTGGGCATTCTAGTAAATGGTAAAATTCGTCTCCAATTCTATCATTACACATATTAAAAATTCTGAGGTTAATAGGGGTTCTGGCCCAGTTACCAGTTTCAATTGGTAGGCGGTGATTTCTTGTTCTGAATTTAACAATATAATATGGTCATAATGCCGTAGGAGTTGATAACAGATAGTTTTCAAATTTCAAGTATTTTTAAAGTGGAATTATGCACCTTTTTTTCAAGTAAAAAACCAGCTGAAATATGTGTGTAAAAGGGGTAGAGGAAATAATAGCTTTTAACCCAATGCACCAAACTCTTCCTGCTACCAGTACGAAATAATAACTTTCCAAATATTGATTTTCTTATTTGACTGGGCAGGGTCCGTATATTACGTAATATACGGACCCTGGACTGGGAGAGTCAATTTAAGAAAAAAACAACAACAACTGCATGCAGGAGTTGCTTCCCTTCCACTGCCGAAATCTCTACCAATAACAACAATAACAAAGGAACTATTATTTTATTATTCCAATTGTTTTTATTTCTAAAGCAAGAACTTCAAATACTAATGCGGCATTATAATTAGTTTAACACATTTAAATGCACAACAACCGGAAATTGCTTTTATAAAACGGTAAGATGCGCATAATGTCACTTTAAAGATCCTATAGAAAGTAGAGCGGGGTCGGGTATTTCCGAACATTTAAGCGACTATTGCAGATGTCCGTTAATACCCGCACTAACCCTTTAAAACGAAATAAGGTACTGAAGTTTGAAATGTACGCTATCTTTTGCGTGTATGTCCGATCATTTTCAGCCAGTAGAACATAGAATAATGTGCGTGTGAAAATGTTACGTTAAAGCTGCTATTTCCGAACACATCGACCCTACCGAACACGACCTGCGGCTATTTCCGAACAATTTGAATGTTACAAGAAACGTTACATATAAGGATATTTTTATAGTCTAAAACTGATTTTCACACAGTACTATAACTGTTTTTGCTTCTGAGGAGGAGGGTTGTCTTGGAATGGCCATATTTAAAGGGTACTCGAAAAAAAACCCGAAAGTTGTGATCCTGACAAGCTATAGCCAACTCTTCAAGGGGTGTTTTGTTGCATTTCAGGCCCTTTCTTACAACTTTTTGAAGAATCATTCTGTAATAAACATTGTCATATTCAGAAATTTCCAAACCGTAGGCTTATACTCCGAAATTGCAGCGTTTTCAACGTGGCATATTGGTATGTGACTTTTCAAATGTCTAGCTGCTGTGATCAACCAAGCTTTTGTAAGTCTTGTAACATCTATCAACGCCAGAACATACTAAGTCTTCTGTTTAGTAAGACAAAGAAAAATTCAAGAATGTAACTTCTAAAATAGATCTATCAGACCTATCTTTAATCAGTGTAATATATGACTTATATGAAGATTTACTTCTACGTTAAGTAATAATTATAGTCTATAGTATATAGTCTTCAGATTATGATTTTTGTGCGCAGTTCTTAAAATTGGTTGGCTATTGCTACCTATTTGTAAATTTGTTAACTTTTTTCTTTGAAAATGTTAATAGTCCCGACCGATCGTGGGATTTCTACCTGGTGAACTAGGACTTAAACCACACACCTTCCAATTTCGATAGAAAACAACCTTTATGTTCGATAATTTTTAGCGATTCTGCACAGATGTTGCTTTTTTCAAACAGTAGATTGGATTTCTTTCAAACTAATTGGGAAAATATATCCTGTTTGTATAGGGAACAGAGCCATATCTATACCCCCTTCCTTCCTTGTTAATTGAGACTTATACATTTTTTGTCCGCTGTATGTATTCAAAAACCTTTTTTTAGCGTCAACTTCACAATTATACAAGTACATGTAAATCATCTGCCTTGATCTAAATTAGATATAGTTTTCACTTTGATTAAAAGAGATATGTATGAAACCTGTTTTAATATGACTCTGTTTAAAATGGTGATATATTTCAGTTTCATATCTGTATTAATACAATATTTCTGAAATATTCTATGGCTGTTCGGCAATAGGCACACATGCTGAAAGTTCTGCGGGTAATTCTGACAGTAGGCGCCCATCAAAATAAAAAAAACAACGTTCGGAAATAGCCGCACGTTCGGTAATACCCGACCCCGCTCTAGATCTACTGTTACTGGAATTTTCAACAAATGAGTACCACTCGTTTTAATAGCGGGAAAGCCACGTCGGCGAAGCCGACGGGGCGTTTCCGCCCTATAGGTAATGCGTATAACATGTATAAAGCATGTCAGTAAGTAACAAGTTCAAAAATCCTATTTTTCCAACATTTTTCAACATATACCATCAACTTCTGAAAAGTGTCTTACTTCCGGATGTTGATGCTGGGGAGCGCCATTATACCGATGCATTGTGGGCAAAATTAGCAACGCGGTGAATGTGCGTTATGCAACGGAATGGTCTAAAATGAATTAACGATTAAAAGTCCACAAGGGTATTATCGTTTGCAAATATTTAGTTCGAAAAAACAATAAAAGTATTCATAAAACATAAATTCTAAAGAATTACCGCAAATTCATGCAAGTTCAAATTATAGTTACTTCAAGAACTCATCACTGACTTCCGTTACATTTATTTTTGTTGTGACGTCACTAATGTCTGACGATTCGTCCCGATTACGATTCGAAACATTAATACGAATAATTTGCATTAATAACTGTACGTGTATTATGCATTGGTTATTCTCCAACACAACAGTATGAGGATTATGCTTCTTCTGCCAGTCTGGCTGATTTTTAATTAATGCACAGTAGACACAATTGTTTGAAGCAACATTTACATGTATGCAAGGATCAATTTTTAAAATAATAATTCAGTAGAACTTTATTTAACTGAGTCACAGCTGGAACTTGACACACATGCTTTTTTGACATCTATATGCTATTTTATTATGTAATAGGCATATAGAAGTCAAACAAGTATATGTGTCTTGAAAGTACCTGCATGTGAGCTGAACTGAAGTAATATAGATCTATTTAAGTGTTTTCACTATTTTTTTTCTTTCAAGTTGAATATTAGATTTAGAAAATTATTACATAGATCTATGATTTGTGTGCACAATTGCATATGCATATTATTATGCAAAATCTTGGTCCCATATCTTCTGGTTGTCAATCTTTTAAGAATAAAGAAGTTCCATCATTCCAAAAGTTTATTTAAAATTATTCGGACTGTTATTTACAACTGAATTTACATTCACAGTTGTTTTGAAATACTGATCAAATTTTAATGATAATGTTTCTGCTCAAACAAATTCACGTAAGCAGAAAATCCTATCAGATGGGATTTTTCATAAATGGAGACAGCTGAAATGTTAGAGTTAATGAGCAATGAGACTGTAGGATGGTAAAAATATCAATAGAATACATGCAAGGATTGGTCTATTTCACATGTGATTGAAATGCTACAAATATGCCAGTGGTCTTGTGAACATGCCAACTGGATACCTTAATTCATGAGCTGTCTCGTTAAAATGCTCAAGACGTCATAGTGTCATGGGGTTGGAAAGTCTTGTTTAAAAGGCCGACTATACATGTATATATTTTAAAGTATTTCGGATCTGTTGTCTGGTTGTAACTTTCTAGACTGGCAAAACATCTTCCGTACGGCCCCTGGCTCCTCCACTATGATAACTTATTGTCTTTTGAATGAGATCTTTACAACGATATTCTGTGCTAAATATATACGACAAAGGTCCCCAAAAGATGTATGTTTTAGGCTTCGTTGAATAGTGGAGGATACACAAAAAGCGTCCAAATTCTAGAGAGCCTCAATCTTGCCTTAATATACTCGGCTCTCCGCTTTGATCAGTTTATTTGTTTTGATAATTTCTTACACGTTGTTGTCAAGCCTTTGTAGAAGAAATCGCGCACACAAACTATTTTGCTCGCTTTAACATTGAATTAGCAAAACTTAGAAACCCCCCTGATTCTCTACATGCCAATTGTATTGATTATCAATGATATAACTCTAAAAACGCAAAAGCCTACATACAGTTAAATGTAACAACTTTTTTCCAGTCTATTACAATTTGACGTATTTCAGGGCTTTCCCGCTTGTTAGGCAGTGCCTAATTTCATATTATAAGTCTTGAAGTTTTTGCTTAACGCTCAAATTTAGTCATCTGCTACAATACAATACAAATTTTATTTCTTGTCGGTATGGGCAATACAAATAACATTATTTAGCTATGAATAGCTATTGACCGAAGGTAATACTATGAACGGGCTATATAGGAATATTGGAGTTTAACAGTATAGAATCTATGTATTTTCCACTGGTAAAGCAAAGGGAATTAGGGACATAATTTCTTATTATTGGAACACAAGTTTACAGGTCCGTGCTGGGAGCATCCGTTGGAAGTTTTGGTGTTGTAAAACCTAATTCTAAGCGTCCACTGATTGAGACGTGCATTGCAGACGACGGAAGTCGCACTCAGCTGATAATGCAACAAGAGACAAAACGAACACATTCTTGTTTAAAATTGAGACAAGTTAATTTACCCAGCTTTTCTGAAGCTTTTTACTTGAACATAACTTCAATGTCAAATAAATTTGGCCCAGTGTTATCAGCAGCAAGCCCAAGTGGAAGAGATGTTTATATTTCAAAATTGAAACGGTGTCATCCAAAGAAATCAACTTTGAAACGACATCTTGAATCAGTTGAGCATGAAAAGGTTTTAGTTCAGCCAGCACATTTAGGTGGCTTTCCGTCAAAGAAACTGAAAAGTGACTGGGATTCATTATTCTATAATAATGAGACCTGTGGATATGCAGATTCAAGACCCGAAGTGGTTGCAAAGGAACTGTTTCAGAAATCAAAGAAAAGCTTTCTTGTCAAAGGAAAGGAGATGAAATGCTTTTTCCATTTACTTGGTAATATAACAAATAAATGATAGAACAAATTAGCTGCTTTATAAGCTGGTGTTGAGGGACACTAGGTTTGTGATCAGTCCATCTGCTATTTTGTAATCACTCTTTTATGCATTGACCAATGTTCAAATCAATCCCCACATACACACAACAAACTCGTAAAGTTATAGGTTGAATCTGAGTTGGTGACTGCCGTGGAACTGCCAGTTACACAAAATGTTGGTAACTTTGGGTCTAAACCAGTTTGTGATGTTGTTGTTGTTATCTATTGTTTGTGTGTGTTTTTTTTGTGCCATGAACATTACTGACATTATGTTATTAGTCTTCAACTAATCAAAGATAGTTGGGGACTACAGATTTGTTTGCTTTCTTCAGTCTACCAATCAGTCTGTCCGTCTTTACTTTGTATCCACTGTCCAAGCTGTAATTATAAATGCAACAATTAAAATTATCAAGATCTGATTGCAGTGTAATATTCCATTCAGTTGTTAAAACTCTTGTATGATTATTGCTATACAGCCTGTCATAATTTCTCTTTCTGTTTCAGGTAAATGTGCAGTTTACCAGTATGATATGAACAAATATAATTCACAGACTTTAGTATAATTTTGTAACATTTTCCAGGTGAAATCACTGTGCACAATTCTTTTACAGGGATTGCAATTGACAAATTTCATGATTTGTCTACTAATGAAGTATGGAACTATACCAATTAAAATAAAGCACATGTTGCCCTATTATACCAACTCCTAACACTACTATTGCAATGATTCCAGTTTGATGAAAGTGTTCAGTATTCTCTTATAAATTACATACAAACTTTTATACTAATATGAAAAGTAGAAAAGGTGAACTTCTTTTTTATTTCTATGAAGAAAGTGATAATTACACATGAAAACTAGATGATAAAATGCCACTGCTATATATATATATATAAGTAATTAAATAAAAATGACTTGATATGGCTTTAAAATAATGATTTAATTAACTAAATTAACTGTGCTACGCGTTTCATACAATTCATCAGGCACAATATATATATATATATCAGTCACTCCATGGATTGATCTGGCAAATTGCTTCACAAGTGACAGGTATTTAAATAATTTCTTTCTTACTTTTACAATTTCAGAAGATGACTTAATACATGACTTTCTGCAAAGAGATAAGTGCGTAAAAATTACAGATAAGGTTAGTGATCATACTTTTAATATTTGAATCTGTTAATGTTGCAATTGTGATTGAAATCACTAAAATACAATATTAAGCAATAATTATTGGCTTATGTAAAATACAACCAAAGGAATAATAAACAAAGAATAATTAAATGTTATATGAGAACACTTCTTTTGAGCAGAAATGTGGCGAACCTGCTGCGATGCCAGAACAAATTGAATGGGAAAAGTCTGCCTCATTAGTAATCTTTTGACATGACATAGGCAAGAAATTCATTAAGTCTACAAAGCTGCTAATAAAATCACTTGTAGGATGAAAACTTTCTACAGTTTTTGAGCAATTAGTGTAGCAGAAATATGTCCTTGGTCACTCTAGGACACAGTCCTTGCAGGGTGTATATGGTTTTTAACTCTGTGAAATCTTGGGCAACAGGACTGGTGCTTTTACACTTTTACTAAGACTTGTCCTTACAGGGTGTATATGGTTTTTAACTCTGTGAAATCTTGGGCAACAGGATTGGTGCTTTTACAGTTTTTACCAAGACTTGGCACCATAAGGTAAATACATGTGCAGTATAATCATATTGGGCTTGTCTGGATGTATACCTTATGACTGAAGATTTTGTATTATTGCACACTTGTGTAATATGAAAACTACTCTCACAGGTTCCAAGGAATTGCAAGGACAATTTGGTACATTTACATGATTATTGTGAAGCTAATGGAGCCCTTGAGTTTAGTTTTTACTGTTTATGTAAATATTCTTAAATTTCTTTTATACTATTTTGAGATTATTCTGTAATTTTAATCTGTATATGAAGAGATAATGTGTAAAACAGTAAATAGTTTATGTATATTGTATTTATACAGTACCTTTTGGCTATGGTATTTGCTTACTTCAAGAGAGCTGGTTACAAATTGAGAGAGTATACAAGAACTAATTTCTTTGTAGCGCTGTAAGTATCAAAGATAATTGTTAGAAAACTTCAACAATCTTCACTACTGTTGCAGGTTTTATTGTCACGTAATTCAGTCACAAAAAATATATGTATACAATGATCTAAAACATTATACAAGACAGTTCATTTGTAAAATGTTTCATTTCTTTACTTGTTTCTGTTCTTTATTATTAGCTCACCTGGCACTAAGTGCCAGAGTGAGCTATTAGGATCACATTCCGTCCGTCATCCGTCCACCATTTCCTTCAAACGACATATCCTCTGAAACCACTAGGCCAATGTTGATGAAACTTTGCAGGGATGTTCCTTGCATGAAGCTCTATCAAGGTTGTTCAAAGAATTCCATTCCATGCAGAACTCTGGTTGCTATGGCAACAAATAGGAAAAACTTTAAAAATCTTCTTCTCTGAAACCACATGGTCTAGAGCTTAGATATTTGGCATGTAGCATTATCTAGTGGACCCCTACTAAGATTGTTGTAATTATGACCCCCGGATCAAAATTGACCCTATGCGGGTGGTCACTTAGTTTTACATAGGCTTATATAGGGTAAACTTAGAGAAACCAGGCAGAGCTTAGATATTTGGAATGTCACTTAGCATTGTGTAGTGCACCTCTACGAATTGTTTTAAAATCATGACCCCTTGTATTATAATTAATGGTAGTCAGGTGAGCTATATAGGGCCATCTTGGCCCTCTTGTTATGTATGTTAGGGAATAATTGACCTTACGCCAGGAGAGGCATAGCCACGCCCACCGAAATCAAGGGGCACTACTCCTGCGAAGTCCGACAAACACAGGAAACGCTCATACAGATCTCTATTGAACTAAGTCTGAAATCATTTGTTTTATTCATATATTTGATAATATTTAACTGTCTTATCATCCTTTTGCTGATTTCAAAAATATTTTCATTAAAAAAAACACAAAGTTTACTTTGAGTGAATTTATTTTTAAAAGATTACTAGTATCCAAAACTCGTGCGGCATTCTGTTAACAGATTAAGACTAGTTATTTGCAGGCGCGTTGCAATCATTTGTATTGTCATGAAATTGAAATGTTATTTTAATTAGCACCATAACATCAGTTATCACATATTTACGGTAGCATTATTATGTCCGCTGTGCATTAATTATCAAATACTCTTCAAATAGGCGTTAATTGAAAAGCTCTTAAAGATTAGATTCGATAAGCATTAATCATGTGTCAACAGTAAAAGTAGCTGTGTGACCATGGTTTCTGATCTGTATTGCGTGGTAGACTTAATTTTTGTATGCAGTTCTGCGAACCGGATAAGGGATGTTATGTTTGAAACAATGTGACACTTTTATAACTAAAACAAAACCGATAATATACAGTAAAGCATATAAATTTTTATCATTTTGATACAGCCTCCACATGAAAATCAATTTTTTTTTAAAGTTTATTATTGGTATTGTTTCTTTTTGGTGTTGTTGTTATTTTCTAAAATGATAAACAACTGTATGTCCAGCTATAGCATCATTTATTTGTCACAACTACTGTTTAAATCAAATGTATCAGATGCATCTCACTGACTGACTGACTAATTGGAGTCATTTACTCTCGCTACCGGTCGTAGACATATGACCGAGCATGACTTATATTATCATTGTGCACTTAAAGTTTATGATGTGCAAGACCCCAAACAACCAGATGCATCGGTCAAAGCCTTTCAAATATATGTACACACACATGATGACGCGTTTTAATAACTTAACGATACATTTTACAGGGCATGCACTTCATTTTTAATTGCGATCTCCGCCATGGTTGATTGGTTACAGGCTTACTTGTTATCATTAAACATATCCATAATTTAGAATCACGGGCTCGAGTTTAACTACCTTCCATGTCTCCTAAGCTTATTTGAAGAAGTTGGCAGTTTCGTAGATGTATAGTACATGCCATTCCCTAAAACGATGGTTGCTCAAGTTGTAAATAACCGAAATACTGTTGAAACAGGGCGTTAAAACGTTATGACAAGACAACACTATTAAAGTCTGAGTTAATTTCGGCAGGATAACTCTTTGAGAACCTCTGAAGGAACGTCAGTCTTCTTGCTTTATTTCTTAAAAAAAGTTTTATAAGATCATTTTAAAACGTATGAAGAATCATAGAACATACAAACTAACCCCGTAAACACGATTTACGGTGTGACCATCACGATAAAACTCATGGTTCGCACAGGCCTTGAAAAGTACTTGAATTTGATGCCAAGTCCTTGAAAAGTACTTGAATTCTGTGCTGAGAAAAAGTCCTTGAAAAGTACTTGAATTTGAAAAAAAACTAGTGAATTTCTTTAAAAAGTCATTGAATTGGTATGTTCCGCGTAAAAAACCTCCAAAATAATTGTAGCATGCCTTAAAATGACGAGAAAACAGTCTTATTTTTTTCTGTATGAGTCTATCGAACCTACTCGCATGTGATGTATCAACTGCGTACCGGATCCGGGAATTTAGACACGCTTGCTTCCGGAGTGATTTCCCTTTACCAAAAGTCATGGTCGCGGAAAAATTGTGAAATTTAGCCGAAATAAGTGCATTTTCTCATCAACATTGCTCACGAATGATAGTTATACGCATGGAAAAAGGATTTTTATAGGAACAAACACAAATGTACTTGCGTTGTGTTGGATTAACTTATAGACACAGCGCATTATGGGCGAAAGTGCCATGAAACTTGAAGAGTCGTCAACGAGAAGAAAAGCATTTATAAACAAAATCAGACAAATTAACGTTCCAATGAGTCAATACAGTCGTTCCTCGTGACAAAAATCCGGATTTGAATAAGAAGTAAATATTGAGATTATCAACATGTATTTTGCTTGATATTAATTTGAATAGCAAAGATACATATTACATTGTGTTCCAAATATGATTTAAGGTGACATTTGACTATATATCCCGACATAAAGTCAGATTTTGCGCATCATTTTAGTCCTTGAAAATTAGAAAAAGTCCTTGAAAAGTCCTTGAAAAGTACTTGAATTTTGTCTCAGAACTTCTGTATGAACCATGAAACTTGTTTATTTCAAAGAAATAGTCTTTCTTACATTGAAAATACCTAATATTGCATGTCCGTCAACGGATGCATTTTGAATGTTTGACGGACAAAATGGCGGCTAATAACCACGTTCGTCACATGTTGTATCAACTAGCTGTATGATTGGTCTGATAAGAGATTCTTATCTGTCAATCAAGAACCTGGCGTAAGGTCAATTTAGCTTCTCAGAGAGTCTCACTGCTCTAGCTGTTATTTTGATTTATCAATACTAGCAGTTTGTAAAAATAAAAGTCACCTGACAACATTTAGTTATCATATTAATAATGATAATACATATACTAGAAAGTGAGGATGATCGATTCTTAGGTTACTGTAAAAGGTCAAGGTGGTCACAGTGAATGGTGTTTTGCTGATAACTCCAAAACTAGACAATAACTCAAAGCCTCTCAAACTTCAGATGATGGCTGCTTGTGAAAAGTGAATGGTCCCTGTTGATTTTAAAATCACTGTAAAAGGTGAACCGTAACAGTAACCTTTATTTTGCTCAGGTAGTTTCAATCTTACTAAATTTTTATTGCACCAAGTGGGGCAGTTGTGATTTAGTAGTTACAAACAGCTTTTGGTGGTATTTGTGATAGAATATTTGTCAATTTCTTTCAGAATGAGATCCTGTAAGTGTTTGGGATACGTCAGTCATGTTCCTTTCATAGGTTTATTGTTCAGACCAATATAGAACAGATTCTGTCCCATGATCTGACACTAGACAATGCTATGTGTCCTTTCTTTGCCAAGATATCAATGTTCAATATTAGATATTCAATGTGAGTACATGTATTACAAAGTATGCCAAAGTGAGATGTTTTATTCTGTTGGTACACCTTTAGTTACCTTGCTAATGATATGGAGGAAGATGAGGAGGAGATGAAGTACGAGATATTTCCATGGGCACTGGGAGACAACTGGCGTGACAAATTTCCGAGATTTCTACTTAAAAGGGACAAATTGTGGGCTAGGATTGACCATAGAGCAGTAGTCAGCCGATGCTGCTGTGAACAAGTACTTTCTTACATTATTCAAGTTAAAAAATAAAAATATACGTATAAATTAATTCATAATGATCAATATTTTGCAAAGTGTTTATGTCATTCCATTTATTACAATTCTGCTCAATAACTTGAGATGTATGAGTGAAAATCAAGAGTCTTCAAACTTGTAATTTGTTGGTCAGTATGTTAGAGGTCAAGATCAAAAGACCATAAACATTGAAACCAAGTTCCACCTGCACTATATAGATGTACTGTGATTATGTAACTGACTGGTTGAAAAGAAGTGAAAGTTGGTTTGGCCTAGTTGTACCTTATATACCATTATAACTGTAAGTAGCAACCAACAATTTATGAGTATTGACCTGCTTGCATATTATTTGCAAAGTCATTGAAAATTAGAAGAAAGAGATTTACTGGTATTTTTTTAGATCATGACTATTGAGCCTGGACACCCTATCTGGAAGAGGAATAGACCAGACCATCATGCTGGTGCCTTGCGTAGCTATTTGAAAGCACCAGAGGATGATGGGTACCCCAGGGGACCAGGTGCCTCCCCGAGGAAGTGCCCCGATTGTGACACTGATAGTCAGTATGATTCAGGCAGTCCAGCCAGTGTATCCTGGTATGTGTCTTCAGGGTATTCCAGTCCTGACAACAGAGATGAGGAATTCTTTGAGAAACCTACCACTATAACATCATTTGATATGAAAGGTAATCTTTTCTATGCCAGAATCTAAAATTGTCAGCAGAGATACATTAGTACATGTATAAAGTTTCAACTTGTCTGTCCATACGCCAGTAACACTTAAAGTTCTTGGGCTTAATTCACCAATTTGAAAGAGTAATCTCTAACTACAGTGTGTAAAATGCACGAAAACATTTAAAAAAATGAAATTGTACAGTCCAATGAAGGTTGTTAAACATGTGATGAACTGCTTTGGGAATTGTAGTGATCAGTAAGGATTTTGACACCCAATGCTGATACAGAGGAGTGGGACAATAGCCTCCCAATTATTCCCAGTAAGCAATCTGAACTGTCAGAGACACAATTTCAAATCATTTAGTAAACTGCATGCCTATTGTGTTCACAGGTTTGAAGAAAAATCTACCAGAGGATGAATGGCCTGCAACAGAAGAATAAGTTTATCCAGCAGACTTACAAAGTGAATAAACATGGAGATGTGCAATTAATACAAGTGCATCTTTATATTTTAGTACATTTCTCCTGTTATGGAACAAATTACATGTCAGAAGTTCATCAAATTCATAGAGAGGCAACTTTTGAGATTATCAGAATATCTTAAATTCTTAAAATGTATGTGTACTTGTGCATGAATGTGATAGTGTTTGAATGTATGAATTGCTGTTAAACAGTAACTTCACTGACCCATGGTGAGATTACTTTTAAATGCTTTTGAAAACTATAGAGACATTACCCATTAGATTCCTTCCATGTGTTTCATCCAAATACATTTTTGTGACATTTATCTAAACTGTCAGTGTACACAGAATGCAAATAATTGACTTGCAAGTATCAGATTGGTGTCCGGTCCCTATTAAAGTAGCATCTTATTTAAGTAATGCTTGAAAAAAAAAATCCTTGAAATAAAAAATTTCCTAAAGGAAAATGATTTAGAAAGAGTGTGTATTGGGGCATGTTGAAAAAAATTGAAGCCTCAATCAATATACATGTAGTTAATAATAATAATGATTATATTAACATAAGAGAATTGTATCATGAAATGTAGTTTGATACATCTGTTGTACTTAAACTCTCTTATTTTCCTTTGGCAAAAGAATATTTATTTTAACTTTTTTTTTTACTTTCTCGGAGACCAGAAATCAAACAAAATATTCTGTGACATTTTAACTTGCTGACTTTGTTTCAAGCATGTGCTCAAAAAGGCATGTGGTTCTTGAAACAACTTGAGTAATACTTGAATTATTGAAATACATGTATTTCAAAGGATATGTGCAAATTGTTTGCTCATCAACCATAAGTCATTGGTTAATATTCAAACAATGTGGGTGGACCCTGGTGACAGAAATATTGTAGTAATTACATTGTTCATATGAGTTAATGGTAAAATATATTATGCATGTTTACTGTTATGGAATAACTTCAGTGAGATTCATAAATTTTATAGAAAATTAGATATGTAATTTGTATTATAGCACAAGGTAAGATTTTGAAAGTCCTGCCACTTATTTATTATATTTATGATTATTCTGAACAGCAGTTGAATAATATAAACTTCAATGATAATTGTACCATGTGTTATGATTTGCTTCCATATTGGTAATAGCACTATTTTTGAAGTCTTCAGTTAGAATTCTCAATATAGCAATGATGTTACCATAATAATGATTGCAAAGCAATCTTGCAAACAATACTATAGTAACCTATGGGTTTAAGAACAGTGAAGTTAAGTTAAAAATAATTCATACATGTATATGGAAGTTTTATTCATAGGGCAATTAACTGAGTTTGCCTGTTAGACCTGTGAGCTGGCTTTAATTCTTTTAAATGACTTAAAGAAACAGTTGCTTTCTGCCAGATATGACAAAATTAGTTAAAGAAATTAAAAATTATTGCCAATAAACTTTTTAAAAAAAGTACTTTTGAGCATAACTCTGTCATACATCATCAGTTATTTGTCAGATTTATACAAAATACATATGACTACACTCATCTACTCAATCAAATATCAGTACAGTTAGAGTTACATTAACTTCTCTTGATTGGTTTTGAAATGTTTTTTTTTCTTCCCTATAAATGACATGGAGACTGGAATGTACTATTTGTACAATTACTTTCTTTTGTTATAATTATGAAAAGTCATAAATGATTTGTGTACTTTGCAGAGACAGTGCAACTAACATTTTGTCTGTTTGCTGTACATCTTTAGAAACAAATAAGTTTGGTGATTGATAACAGAAAAATACCATAGACTGCTTCTAAAAACAATGTACCTCTTTTTCATAGTTTTGTGCCATTTTTCACCAATGTTTAAGTAATATACAAATGTCTTGTTAACTTGGTAGTAAAAGCCTTAACAACATGACTGATATTTTAGTTTTCTGTTACAAGGGAGGTATCAAATGGTCATTTTTCTCAACAGATAAATTCAATTTCATTAAATTAACATGACCTTGTAAATGTTCTTTTGGGTTCCTTGGTTTGTCCTGTTGATATACCAGATACGTTTTTAGCTCACCTGGCACTTTGTGCCAGGCTGAGTCATTGGGACAACTCACCATATGGAAATAGAAAAAAAACACTTTAAAACATCTTTTCTGAAACCACAAGGCCTAGGGGGTCACTTGATTTTACACTGGTTTATATAGGAAAAACTTCAAGACTCTTCTCTGAAAGCGCAAGACCTCTATCAAGATTGTTCAAATCACAATCCCAAGTTCAAAGTTATCCAAGCCGGGGTGGGGGGGGGGGGTGGGGAATCAGTTGATTTCACCTAGGCTTATAAAGGGAAAACTTATAAAACCAAAAGGCCAGAGCTTAGATATTTGAAATGTAACATCGTGTAGTGGACATCTACAAATGATGTTCAAATCATGACCCCAAGGTCAAAATTAATTCTTCCTCTGATGCGATTATTGACCTTGTATTATACCCAATGGTAGGCAGGTGAGCAATACAGGGCCATATTGGCCCTCTTGTTAAGTTTTTAGGATCACTCAGTATGATGTCAACAATCTGCTTCAAACAACATCTCCTAAACTGCTTGGCAGATGTTGATGAAACTTGGTAGTCATGTTCCTTTGATCATCCACTTCCCAATTTGTTCAGAGAATTCTTTTTCACTATTTCACGCATATAACTAAAAAATAGGAAAACTTTAAAAATCGTCTTTTCAAAAACCACAAAAACCAGAGCATAGATATTTAGCATATAGAATTGTATAGTGGACATCTACCAAGATTGGTCAAATCATAACCCCTGATTTAAAATTTGCCCCAACCACATAGGTTTCTATAGGAAAACTTATGTCTAAAACCACAAGGCACAGAGCTTAGATATTTGGCATGTAGCCTTGCCTAGTGGACCACTATGTAAATCTTTAATATCATGCCCCAAGGGTCATATTGACTACACCCAGGAGTAACTGGTTTTCATATATACTAACATAGGAAAAACTTAAAAAATCTTCTCTGAAACCATGAGGCCAAGAGCTTTTATATTTGGCATGTAGCATTGCCTAGTGGACCAGTCTTAAGATTGTTCACCCTGGGTAAATTTAAATATTACATATGTTTATACAGGAAAAACTTCAAAAACTGTCTTCTCCAAAACCACAATATCCAGAGCTTAGTTATTTGGTGAGTAGCATTATCTAGTTGACCTCTACCAAGTTTGTTTAAATCTTGCCCCTGGGGTCAATAGTGGCCTGGCCAAGGGGGTCACTTGTTTTACATAAAGCTACAGGAAGACCTTTAAAAATCTTCTCCAAAACAATAAGGCCTAGTCCTTAGATATTTGGTATGTAGCCTCTACCAAGTTTGTTCAAATCATGCCTCTTGGGTCAAAATTGACCACACCTAGGGGTTATTGTTTTCATGTAGACTTATATAGGCAAAACTTAAAAATTGTCTGCAAAACCACAAGGTCTAGAGCTAGAGCATTGTCTAGTGAACTTCTACCAAGTTTATTAAAATCATGACCCTGGGGTCAAAACTGACCTACCCTAGGGGTCCCCTGTCTGTATTTGGAGTTATAGCAATACCTAGCTTCCAATGAGTTCTATTGCAACCAGTGATTTACCTAGACACCACTGACTTCATTAGCAACTATTGACTTCCTTAGAAACCACCAACTTGGACTAGTGACGAGCAACTTATTAGCAACCTCTTCCTTACCTAGCAACCAGCGACTTCATTAACATCCAAAAACTCTCTTAGCAAACAGTGACTTCCTTGGCAACCATTGACCCCTATTGGAACAACTTAGTCCAGTATGAACCAGTGAGTTACCCTAGCAACCACTGAGTTCCTTAGCAACCAGTGACTTCCCCTAGGAAGAAGTGACTTCCTTAGCAGCCATTGACTTTCTTTGTAACAAGTTAATCCCATTGTATCTGGTGAGTTAGCAACCAATGACTTCCTTAGCAACCTTCACCATTTTTGCTACCAGTGACTTCCTTAGCAACCACTGACATCCATAGCAACTAGCAACAGTTGACTTCTTTGGCAATCACTGACTTACTCTAGTGACCAGTGATTTTTTTTATTAGCAACCACTGACTGTCCCGGATGCTAGTGACTTTAAGTGACCATTGACTTCTTTAGCAACGACTTTTTTAGCAACCAGTGACTTTCCCTAGCAACCAATTACTTACCTTTATTTAATAAAAAAAAAAAAAAAAAAAAAAAAAAAAAAAAAAAAAAAAAAAAAACCCCCCCCCCC
Organism: Saxidomus purpurata; assembly: GCA_022818135.1. Taxonomy (NCBI): domain Eukaryota; kingdom Metazoa; phylum Mollusca; class Bivalvia; order Venerida; family Veneridae; genus Saxidomus; species Saxidomus purpurata. The sequence continues at coordinate 51,156,355 of JAFMSR010000001.1, forward strand.
CCCCCCCCAAAAAACCCCAAAACCCCCCCCCCCCCCCCCCCCCCCCCCCCCCCCCCCCCCCCCCCCCCCCCCCCCCCCCCCCCCCCCCCCCCCCCCCCCCCCCCCCCCCCCCCCCCCCCCACCCACCCCCCCCCCCCAAACCCCCCCCCCCCCCCCCCCCCCCCCCCCCCCCCCCCCCCCACCCCCCCCCCCCCCCCCCCCCCCCCCCCCCCCCCCCCCCCCCCCCCCCCCCCCCCCCCCCCCCCCCCCCCCCCCCCCCCCCCCCCCCCCCCCCCCCCCCCCCCCCCCAACAACCACAAAACCACCCAAAAAAACCCCCCCCCCCCCCCCCCCCCCCCCCCCCCCCCCCCCCCCCCCCCCCCCCCCCCCCCCCCCCCCCCCCCCCCCCCCCCCCCCCCCCCCCCCCCCCCCCCCCCCCCCCCCCCCCCCCCCCCCCCCCCCCCCCCCCCCCCCCCCCCCCCCCCCCCCCCCCCCCCCCCCCCCCCCCCCCCCCCCCCCCCCCCCCCCCCCCCCCCCCCCCCCCCCCCCCCCCCCCCCCCCCCCCCCCCCCCCCCCCCCCCCCCTTAACAACTACTGACTCCTTTTTGCAACAAATGTCTTCCTTAAGTGCACTGGTACTCAGGTGAGCAATATAGGGCCATCATGGCATTCTTGTTTAAACAAACTGCAATGCATATGATAGAAACTGGTGTTTTCCAAAGCAATTTCAAGTCCATTATATTTGCAAAAGATGGTATTGTCCCGATTCATTATTGATTGTGTGTCCAGTTTCAGATGACCCAGACTGCTTCAGTTAAATTTAAGACCAAATGTCTATTTTACCGGGACTGAGCTTCGTTGCGGGCCGCAGCAGCTGCCCGCTGTATTTAATACGTGGTTGGAAAATGTAACATGTAGGTGAAGTAGTGTATAGTTCTTTGAACAAAATGTTATGAAAATCGCCTAGGAAGTTACGATAATGAATGGGTTAAACCACTGTTCATTGTGTAGCTATAAAATTGTCAAAAAATTGATATTTCTATCTTTTATCCATGTAAAACGTCAAATTATTTTATTGGCTTATGGAATGTCTAATAAGTAGTGAAAAGTTTTTATTGTTCGGCCAGTATAAAAACCAATATCAGTCAAACATGCCGGTATCTTCCGGTATCGCGTAAAATGGGTCCATTACGTTACTATGACATGATTTTTATAGCTTAAAATTTATAATCACACTTCATTTGAATGGAAGTATCATTGTACAGTCTCTGACAATCTATTTAAATCAGACATGTCATGTGCAATAAAGTGAAAGGTAGCCAAAGTTTACTAACTGGTCGGGATTTTATCAGACTTGTTTACATTTCGTATTATTAGACTGCTCTACAGCATTAAACCACGGACCTATATACACGTGTATATAGGTCCGTGATTAAACTGACAGGTAGCCAAAGTTAACTAATTGGTCGGTAACGATACTTTTAGTAATCGTAAAAATATGCGTTGTTTTGCTTACAAACTTTTTGACTGCAAACGATTTTGTGAGGATAGAGGCAGGAATAGTATTGTATATTTTGAAAATCACCTTAATGGAACATAGCGTAGAACATATTATAATATTGCTGCCTTAACTTTGTTTTCATTAACGCTGAATGAAAATAGGGCTCATATAATTATACAATCTAATGAAAAAAACGGAAAGAGCATAAAGAATATTTAAAGCCTTTACATGAATATGATTTTGTTTCTTTTTAAATCATAAATGATACACTGGAAATGAGAAAGAGTTAATTACTAAATTGTAAATGCACAAACCAGTCAAGTATTTGCTTTACACGAACCTAGAATATACATTTATTCTGTCTCTGTTATAAAGTCTGTAAAGTTTATTTGCATCTCCCATTTCAAAATATTTACATGAAAGCTTTGTTTCTAGTCCCGCAGCTTTTCTTGTTTACTTCTACTTTCACTTTCACTTTTACCGTGAGATACATTGCGCATGCGTAATTGTAAGTTGTACATTTTGTTGATCAATCCGAGTGTCACGACTGATTAATAACGACTGATGCGATTTATCGTGTAATTGGTATATAATGCATTATTTAAGGATTTTGTACTATTGGAATAAGGCGTTCTTTGGCTGACATCGCACTTGTATTTTGCGATTTATTTAAATGTCACATATTTTCGCGATGGCAATAGTTAGTTTTCACAGCCCAGGCACTAACATGGTGACTAAAGATGGCATTTTGAAAGACTTTCGAAGTGCTTAAAAGCCAGACGACTTTTAATTCAACATTTTATTACCCGAATGTTTTAATAAATATCCAGGGAAAACAAAGTCACAGATTAAATTCAGGTCGGAACTTGTTGTCAACGTTTGTGTTATGAATGCATTGACCATACCGCGTATAGCATTGGAAGTACTGTTCCTGCTCATTATGCAAAGATATGTATGTTCTATAGACGTGAAACCACAGAAAGAAATTTTTACTCCAAATTACAACATTTATCATAATTTATCGTCTGTTGGTTTAACCCTGGACAAGTTGTTAAAAGAAAATGAAAATCTTGCACAGTTGATTGAACCATTAAAGTATATATCAAAGCAAGGTAGAAAACAGTATGTAATACGCGTTACAAACTTTGCAACAGCTGATCAACAAAACAAAGGACGTTTGAAACTTCTCCTTTCATTTGGTGAACATGCTAGAGAATTTCTACCTGTAGAGTCATTATTTCATTTTCTCATAAGATTATTTAAAAGCTGGCATTCCTCAGGAACTCCTGATATAGATCTGAATAAATTAGACATTTATATAGTGGCAATAGCTAACCCTGATGGAAGGCAGCATATAGAGACGGCCAAAAATTTCTGTTGGAGAGGAACCAGCTCTGGTGTAGACATTAACAGAAACTTTGACTGGGAGTTTGGGGGTTTAGGGAGCTCGGATGATCCAGCTGATGAAGAATACCGAGGACTAAAACCATTTTCAGGTTAACTTACTCATTCATAGTACTACTAAAAGATGTTTATTTACCTTTTGTACAAAACTTCAATAGAAAGTTAATGACTTAAATTATTATCATACTAGCTCAGAACAATCAAAACATGAAGTGATAATACTTTAAAGTCAAGCCCACAGCAGATATCTTTAACTCCAGCTTTCAGGCTATGTTGATCATACTGCTGACAATAGTTTTGTTTATAGAGGTGAATGATAGTCAGGAAATGGGTAATAGCTGGATATTGAACAATCTTTTGCAGAGAAAGAGAGTCATGTATACAGAGATTTGACAGAACACATCCAGTTTGATGGCTTCCTTTCACTTCACTCGGGGATAAAACAAATATACATTCCATTTGCAGGTTTGTTTAAGCTTACATTTCTTGATCATAAATAATAACTACAGTCAAACTTGTAGGAGACCACCAAAGGGAAAGACCAAAACAGCTCTCTTAACAAAACAGTCTTTAAATACAAAGCATCGCTGGAGATGACAACCATTTCCCTTGAGTTTCTAACTCATGTAACTAAAAGGGATCATTTCTATCACCTGACATATTCAGTATGTTCGACATCAGTCAACACGAACGATAATGGGTTGCTAATTACTGATTGCTAGCTGCACATAAAATTGTCACCTAATATGAACAAAAGACCAGTTATGGGTCGCTAATGAATGCTTGCTGGTCGTGTTACACGTCAGACAAAACAAAAGTTGCACAATGCAATAGCAAAATAGCAACTGTAAAATGCATGGGGTGGGGGGAGGGGATGGAGGGTCACTTAAGACAAAGGCCTTTTAATACATGTGGTCGCGTGATTAAGTTCAACTGTATATGGTTTTAAGGAAATTGTTAGAGAGAAGATTTTGTTAGAGTCTTTCATTCTCATTATTTCCATGTAGATCTTCAAAAATCAGTAAAGTAGTTTATTTCATACTTTTTTCTAGGAAGCGGACTCGAGAGTGACTCGATAAGCTACAAGCTTTCTTCACAATCTAGCTAAAATAAGTTAGTATAAACTAAAAGCATTTCTTAAATGCATCCTATACAACTGTTGATATTCATATCTGTATAAATTACACTGACTTGCATACAGGCTAGTTTAGTTGGGACTTAATCATTATGGCAGTTTTCTGGATAAGTCCTGTAGAAACTGTGAATTGAAACAAAGCCTTAGAGCTTTCACTGTTTCAGCAGCTGCTAATAAGGCTGTTTCTCTTTTAGTTCAACTGGCACAGAGTTTCAGGGTGAGCTATTAGCACCACGCACCGTACACTCATCAATGTTGATGAATCTTGGAAAGGATGTCCCTTGCATGAAGCTGTATCAAAATTGTTCAAAGTATTCCATTCCATGCAGAACTCTGGTTGCTATGGCAACAAATAGGAAAAACTTTTAAAATCTCTGAAACCATAAGGCCAAGAGCTTAAATATTTAGCATGTAACATTGCCTAGTGGACTTCTACCAAGAAAGTTCAGATTATGACCCCAGGGTCAAAATTGACCGCTTGATTTTATGTAGGCTTATATAGGATAAACTTTAAACATCTTCTCTGAAACCACATGGCCAAGAGCTTAGATATTTAGCATGTAGCATTGCCTAGGTGTCTCTGATCAAAATTGACCCTGCCGGGAGGGAGTGGAAGACAATTATTTTACATCTATAATAAGCTTATATAGGAAAACTTTAAAAATTGTCCTCTGAAACCACATGGCATAGAGCTTAGATATTTGGAAAGAAGCATTGCCTAGTGGGCCTCTACCAAGATTGTTAAATCAAAATTGACCCTGCCCGGGAGTCACTTTACTTTACATAGATATCTATGTGAAATCTTTAAAAATCTTCTTCTCTTAAACCATATAGCCTACAGCTTAGATATTTGGCATGTAAGCATTTCCTTGTGGGCCTCTACCACGATTGTTCAAATCATGACCTCCGGATCAAAACTGACCCTGCTCAGGGGTCATGTGACTTGACATAGATTTCTATGACCACTGGGATTGTTTGTTCTATATTTAGATTCAGCATCACAAAAGATTGGACGTAAACCAAACAATGACATGGAGATGTTAAGACTTGCTCAACAGATGTCGAATTCTACTGTATATAGATACCAGTATGGTCGTGCAGCCACTCTTAATAATTATGCAGCTGATGGCACAGTACTGGATTACATGGCAGGCAGGAGAAAGGTAGGATAGCAGCCAAATGTCTTGTAATAGTTCTGGACAGTAAATAATAAACACTGTAATAGAAACAATGGTTACAACCAGTTATCATAACATCTTTATCTACTAAATTGATGTAAGTTCTTAGATTGTTTATCCCACCGTGGGATTTCTCAACAGTCATGGGGTTAGCGCATGAATGTTGTATCTCATATACAATAAAGAAGGAGATACAACAATCACGCGCGGTCCTGGTGATCTTTTGTTTTCACTTTAATACTTGATCAGTACTCTTAAGCCTAAATGTTAGCCAAAAATTTGTGATTTTTATTTTTCGTGCTTTTTAGTAGATTACTGTAAAAGCATGCTAGATTGTATCCATCCCTGACAGCACACTAACAGCTAATTATGTTTTCTAGATTGTGTTACTGAATCAATATTTTCTTTTTTTACAGATTCCATTTTCCTATGCAATTGAACTATGGGGGCCATACAGACACAAAGGACCAAGTTGCTTTGATTTGTTTAACCCTCCAAATGAAAGACTAGAGGTTAGAATTTTTAATAAGCCCATTGCTATGAGTTTTTTAAATTTTTTTGACAGTTACTTGAAGATTCCATGGATCAATGGACGGGTTAATTATTTGCAGTCAAGAGATAAAAATTAAGAAGTTGATCAATATTTTCTAGTAGAAATTTTTAAGTATATAATAGATGTACCGTAAGTGGAAAACATGATAAACTCAGGGGAAGTTTTTGTCTTTTATTTTACAGCAAGTAGAAATTTTGTAAGAAATTCAGCATTTTGTATGATGCCTGGTTTTCACAACATCCTTAAGTGAGAAGACAGGCAGTATTACACACATTCATTCCTTTAATTATCCATTTTGGAGATTAAGGGATGGGTCTTTTGAATATAGGTGACCTTATAATAAACAAACATTCTATCTTTTATTAAAAATATATTTTCCTATCATACCTTGCATGAAATGTTTATTTTTCTTTCACAGGCTGTGGCCTCGAACCTTTATCCCTTGTATATAAAATTTATCAACTATTTATTGGACTGGAAAAAACGGTCCCTAAACACAGATGTAGACAATAAATTAGCTGATATAGAAGAGCAGCTTTCTGACAAATCCATGCATTACAAAGGAGAACACACAAAACAAGTAAGTCAGAATAAATTCAGATAGAGTGGAGAAACATTTTCCTTTTTTTCACTGTATTTTGTACCTCCCCTAAAATGAATAAGGTTTTGCACCTTAAGCCTCATTTTATCCTACTGGGAAAAGCTTATTGCCACACTTCAAAATGGCCATATTCAGTTATAGTCTAGAATGATGCTGAAAACACAGTGGATGCTTTAAAACATGTAAGAAACAAGTTTTATCAAGTTATTTCTCTTATTGACAGATACAAATTACGAGATACATAAATGAAAGAGTGATTTTTTTTCTCACTAGGATAGCCATAAAAGATTTTTACAGATTTCCTCTATATTCAATATAAATGAAACTGTTATACAGATCCATAATTTTTTTGTTAAAACTATAGCAATGTTCTTTATTCTAGGAGTATAAGTTATTGATTAATATTTTATTTAAAATAAGATGGTCACTTTAAAAGGTAATATTTTAGAAAGAAAGTTATCATAATTTTTTTTAGATTTTAATTGTGCCTGAGTTTCCTGTAAGAGAGCTCCACTGTAGGGAAATCAATTCCTTATTCCAAATGTGGATGTAATCAAGATATTACTTCATTTCTGTGTTGGTGAGTACTTTGTTTGATGGTGTTTGGGGAATTATTTTATATATTTTATCTTTCAGAATGATGCAACTGTTTCTCCAGGACTTCTTCTCCTGTGCCTTCTTGTTTTAGTGGCTGTGATGGTCGCAGTATACACTAGGTATCCATTGTGTCGCCGGATGTATCAGAGACGTAGAATTGTCAGTCTGAGAGCTCTCAGTTCAACACTGTCTTTAAATCTTTTTAGTGTTTAAAATGATTGAATACAGGCACTAAATATGAAGCTTAAAAATTCAAACTGCATTAGCTAGGTTGTTTTTTTAGCTCACCTGGCTTTGCCAAGGTGAGCTTTTAGGATGGATGATTGTCCGTCGTCCATTTTACTTCAAACGACATCTCTGAAACCACTGGGCCAATGTTAATGAAACTTGGCAGGGATGTTCCTTGCATGAAGCTCTACCAAAATTATTCAAGAATTCCATTCAATGCAGAACTCTGGTTGCTATGGCAAAAAATAATAACAACTTATAAAATCTTCTCTGAAACCACAAGGCCTAGAGCTTAGATATTTGGCATGTAGCATTGTCTAGTGAACCTGTACCAAGATTGTTCAAATTATGAGACCCGGGTCAAAATTGGTTTTACATAGGCTTATATAGGAACAACTTTAAAAATCAGTCTTCTCTGAAAGCACAGGGCCTAGAGATATTTAAGATATAGCATTTCCTAGTAGACCTCTTCAAAGTTTGTTCAAATTATGCCTCTGGGCCAAGGGGGTCACTTGTTTTACAAAGACGTTTATAGGAAACCTTAAAAAATCTTCTCCAAAACCACAAGGTTTAGAGCCTAGATATTTAGTGTGTAACAGTGTCTAGTGGACCTCTTTAAAGTGTGTTCAAATCATGCCCCAAGGGTCAAAATTTACCATGCCCAAGGGGTCGTTTGTGTAGAAAAAACTTTAAAGATCTGCTTTTCTAAAACTCCAAGGCCTAGAGCTTAGATATTTGTTTTTTTAACATTGTCTAGTGGTCTTCCACCTACTTTGTTCAAATCATGCCTCTGGTGTCAAAATTGACCACACCCACCACACAAGTGCACTTGTACTCGGGTGAGCGATATAGGGCCATGATAGCCCGGCCCTCTTGTTTTTGTCTTCTATTTTACTTTTTGGAAGAGAAAATGTGTGATATTGGCACATGGGTACCAGCCTGTGCATTTTCAATTAGTGTACATGTAATTACATCTTGATTTTACATTTAACCAACAGAAGTACTACCTGGAGAATAACTTATCAATTGTAATGTGGGGCATGTCTGGAATCAGCAGATCAAGTTCCTTGCATACATGCATTACAAATGGTATGCATTGCTCCAGCTGCTTCTGTTGATTGACTACCGGTATATGGCAAGAGGCATTCATTGTAATTTATTAAACATCACAGTAAAACTTTTATTTTGTTAATTCTATTTTGTTTAGGGGTATATTGTTTGCTGATGTCCGTCATTTTGTCCTGGCACAGAGACCAACTATTCTTCAGACACAAATGGTTATCTCAAGATCAATGTTGCTTAGAACAAATGAATGACCTGTATTGATTTTAGGTCACTCTGTTAAAGATCTAAGTCAAAGCAAGGTCTTTCAAATAGTATTGGAAAGACCTTGGTCAAAAAGACCTTTATATTGATAATTATTTTCGAAGAAGCTTCACCCTACACTTTTAAAATTTCACACGATGGTTGCCGTTCAAAAATGGGTAACCTGTTGATTTTAGGTCATTATTGAAGGTCAAGGTCACAGGAACTTCTGTAGTTAGGATGGTTTACAGATAACTCGAGCAGCATTCATCTTGTACTCCAAGTGAAACTTGATGGTTGCCTTGGAAAAGTGTATGATCCCTTAGATTTTGCAGTCAATCTGTGAAAGGTCAAGTTAACAGTCACATTTATATTGAAAATGTGTGTGTATAAATTCATAGCCATTCAGTGTACACTCTACAATATGGTTGCTTGGACCAAGTGGAGGACCCCTATTGATGTTAAAGATTAAAGTGACTTACATTATATTGTTCACATACCATGATTGCATTATGTTTTACGAACAGGTATTGTTTTACTTGCAAGTTGTGAGGATTATGTTGTGGCACTATGGGTATATTATGGCGGGTAATCGTATATGCCTCGGAGTAACCGTATGTCTGCTACTTGCACATATGGACTTTTTTCTGAACACCAGCTTATAAAGTTTACTGTAGCAGGTCTTATAATCAACTACAATATCTGTAAATTAACACTCTGATTGCTTTAAGAAGTACAAATGTAGTTTGCAGCTTTTGGTAACGAGTGTTGATATGCATAGTAGGTCAGTACAATCATGTAGTGTCATTGTATGAAAAAAGTGTATTGCTATCATGCTGTGAGGCAGTCTTGACTACATACCATGCATTAATGAATCAGGACTTGGTGATAGACCATTCTACTTAATGCTTGTTTCTTATAGCCATACTATAAAGGACATCAAAAGGTGTTCTGTCAAAGTCAGTTACAATATTCTACGACTCGGGGATATAGCAAAACTACTAGGAACAACTTTTCTGGGCTTGATTGTTTTCTTCTTTATCAATTATGAAAATGCTTAATGTATGTAACATACTCTGGATATAACAAACTTACACAAAATTTTAATGTCCCACAGTGTTCATCATATATGGAGTTTACTGTACTTTTTATATACTTTTTGATGATTTTGGGCAGGACATTTACTAACACATTAGTAAAATTCCATGATTTAACATTCCCTCTTTTGACTACTTTATACACAGAAAGTGTTTGTGTACATGTGTACTATTAGCACTTGTTTGTTGTTTGTTTCTACGACACATCAGTATCATTTTTACTCTCGAGAAATAAAGTAATATTTTAAGCTGTGCTTGTTGGTTTTCATTTACATGTATTTATAAATTGTGCCTGCCCCAAGTCTGATAGGATATGAATATTAAATTCAGAATCCTACTGCCGTGTGTGTTTTGAATGCATATGAAATAAAACAAGATGGCCAATGTGGCCCTATAACACTTACCCAAGTCAACAGAGAACATCACAGATCGTACCTGTATAATTAACATAGGGTATAAAGATCTTAGTCTGATAAAAAATCTGAATCCGTTCTATTGCATTCCCTTTCTAAACTCTTCACTGGCTTTTTCTACAATTAGACAAGGTGTACTAGCTTCCCACTTTCCAGTTTGATCTAGCATTCAAGAAGGCAAACATCCGACTGATTACTGCTTACGAAATATGGCTGCTAAAATGTTCTCAAAGTAAAATGTGGACAGATAACAGATCTCAGGTGATCACAACAGCTCACTGTGGGCATTTCATGCTTATACAAGCTCTAAGGAAAATAGTATTACAGTGACTTGTAAATTTGCATGCAGTTTGACATTACTACTGGTGTGAAATATTGAATCCACTATCTTTCAATACCTATTATCTCTTGGCTGTGTTGTGCGTTTCCTTCAAAATATCAGCACTGTCGAACAGCCTGTAGACAGTTATCAAATGTAATGACTGTTGGTACTACTACTCGAGCTACATAAAGTAGGAAAAGGCAACCAGTTTTTCCAGGTAACTGTAGACCATGCTGTTGAGGATGATAGTGGTCATGATACCTCCTCTAAAAAGTTTCAGGAAGCTAGAACAAACTGCGTCATTGTCCAATAGATTCAATTTACTTGACCTACTAATCTCGAATGTGCTCATCCAGACAAATTTTTAGCTACAACCATTGGCTAATCAATAATTGGAAAGCTATTTGTCTACCATGAGACAAGTGTGCAAAAAGAGATATCTATCAAAAGGTGTTTCTGTTTATATGACTAAACACCCTAGACCTTGTTTCAGCCCTCATAACTATATTTTTTCAGAAACAGCAAAACCTATAACTGTTGATCTGGGATGCAAAAGAGAATGGAGAAAACAAGTATTCTGAGCATTTTATTATAAGTGACTGTAAATGATAGCAATACTGCTATAATTGAGAATGGTTTATAACAAAAGTGCACTATAACTAACAATCGGCGGAGTACCAGCCTGCAGAATCAACCAATGAAATTCTCTATGTCGTACAGCAGTTGAACTTTTCTTATTTTATGAAAGTTACAAAATCCATTAATGAATGGTACATACTGATATATTAATGAAACGAAATATAACATTGATCTGTTTTAAACAGAGAATGATATAAAATATATTACTATAATAATCTAGTGAAAAATGACAAATATTGTCAAACAGCCTATCAATGAATTTTGTAGTTTTTGGCCTGCAGTGTCTTTTAATATGATAACCTATGATGACATATAAAAAATCACGACTTCTCAATAATATTATTATAAACATCAATTTGACTTTACAATTATTAATGTATTTATCCGTGTACGTAGCTTAGAAGGGAAGCTGCCATTAACAGCAAACTAAGCAAACTCACCGAAGCAGTATTATATCACAGTAAATCTTACAGACTGGCAACACACCATCAAACAGCTGTCCCTATAAGTACTATGTAAGGACCTTAAACTAGGAACTCTTCTACTGACTTGCACATTTTTACTTTTGACCACTTTTATGCCTGCAAGTTACTGTCATCATTTAATGTAAGTACTATTTTAGTTCTGCATTTTTCCAACAAAAAGAGCCACAATGGGCTACTGCTAACCACCTTTACCCTGAAAGACCTGAACACCATCTAAATTCATTCAAAAGGCATGTAACTTGCGGATATGAAATTGTATAGAACATACCATATACTTTTAAATCAACCTGTTTTGTATCAACACAGTCTGCTTTCCAAAGCTTCAAACATCTTATGCATATGGGCAACTAGTATTATCTACCAACTTCTTAAGTATTCTTTTTACACCTGATACAACAGCTCTATTCCAGATATCTTACAACTAATTAGCTTTTATTAAAATCATCCTGGAAAGTTCCCCATCACAACAGAGTAAGTGATTAAGAAGCAGTCTGTTGGTAGTCATATCAAGTATTCTACAGACAAAATCTGATGACACAGTTTACAGCAGTTTAATACAGATGTAACCTTATTAGCATTTACCCTTGGCCCATGTGAGCTTTCAAACAAAACACTTATTAACTTACATAATGGATGCTTAGATATCGTGGGTGTTTAAAGTTCTTTACTTTCCCTCTGAGACAGCTGTTTGTATGTAATGGTGGCAGAAGAAAAATGACTTTGTGTCCATAGTGAGTACTTGATCCTTCAGAAATACAATCTTGACATAACTTCAACTTAATAACTGCAAACTCATTTGAACTTTCTTTGGATAATCTCTGCAAAGCATTGACATAGTTTACTCTAAACATCAGAAATAACCATCTCACACTGTCAAAAATATCATTCTGAATAAAGCTGACTGATGACCTGCTAATTTATATATGAAGGAACTCAGTAATTCTTTGTATTTTAACTTATGAGAATAAGCAATTACATGTCCCCATCTACAGTGTAAACAGATACATGTCCCCATCTACACTGTAAACAGATACATGTCTCCATCTACAGTGTAAACAGATACATGTCCCCATCTACAGTGTAAACAGATACACGTCCCCATCTACAATGTAAACAGATACATGTCCCCACCTACAATGTAAACAGATACATGTCTTCATCTACAATGTAAACAGATACAGGTCCCCATCTACAATGTAAACAGATACATGTCCCCATCTACAATGTAAACAGATACAGGTCCCCATCTACAATGTTAACAGATACATGTCCCCATCTACAGTGTAAACAGATACATGTCCCCATCTACAGTGTAAAGAGACACATGTCCCCATCTACAATGTAAACAGATACATGTCCCCATCTACAATGTAAACAGATACATGTCCCCATCTACAATGTAAACAGATACATGTCCCCATCTACAATGTAAACAGATACATGTCCCCATCTACAATGTAAACAGATACATGTCCCCATCTACAATGTAAACAGATACTGCCCTATCACATGTAAAGAGATAAATGTCCCCATCTACAATGAAACAGACAGCCCCATCTACAATGTAAACAGATCATGTCCCCATCTACAAGAAACAGATACTGCCCCCTCTTCCAGTGTAAAGAGCAGCCCCATCTACATGTAAAGAGACGCCCCACTACAATGTAAAGAGATCATGTCCCCATCTACAGTGTAAACGATACGACCCAACAAATGTAACAGATACATGTCCCCATCTACAGTGTAAACGATACATGTCCCCATCTACAGTGTAAACAGATACATGTCCCCATCTACAGTGTAAAAACAGATACATGTCCCCATCTACAATGTAAACAGATACATGTCCCCATCTACAATGTTAACAGATACATGTCCTCATCTACAATGTAAGCAGATACATGTCCCCATCTACAATGTAAACAGATACATGTCCCCATCTACAATGTAAACAGATACATGTCCCCATCTACAATGTAAACAGATACATGACCCCATCTACAATGTAAAGAGATAAATGTCCCCATCCACAATGTAAACAGATACATGTCCCCATCTACAATGTAAACAGATACATGTCCCCATCTACAATGTAAAGAGATACATGCCCCCATCTACAGTGTAAAGAGATACATGTCCCCATCTACAATGTAAAGAGATACATGCCCCCATCTACAGTGTAAAGAGATACATGTCCCCATCTACAATGTAAAGAGATACATGTCCCCATCTACAATGTAAAGAGATACATGTCCCCATCTACAGTGTAAACAGATACATGTCTTTACACTTAACTCAGCCCATGTTCTAAATATAACAAACAATATAACTTAAAACAGCTTTACATTGTTTCTCAAAAATACTCATAATGTGCTCTTTGCATCGCTAGGTTAAAGATTCTGACTGACCAAACACTCGGCTATGGAACAAACTCGCGCCTCTACGTCACGTTGACTGTAACAAGATGCACCAAAGAAAACAACATAGCAATCAATAAAGCAAACATAAAACTGGAAGATAGTAGAAAAATATGCCATCTAAGTAAGTACATATACAACACACATCATGGTTTGTAAACTGTGTATCAATGAACTAAATTTACGATCAGAAAAACAAACTTCACATACAGTTATTTTAAATAGACATAAAAAAAGTCATTAACATATACATGTATGTTGCAACTTTTGTGTATTTTTATCCTAACAACATGTATTCATAATGGCAAATGAAGTTTTAACATAAGGTTACAAGTTGTAAAATGGCACACATATAACAGGTACTTGATATGCTCTATAAACACAAAGAAAAACACAAGTTTTTTTCTCATACTATAATCTTCCACATTTCACAAATTTACCTGCAGACAAGGAGTTTTTTTAAAACATTCAAAATTTTAAGTAAATTCATCATGTATAACTTCATATGCTTTATATAGACTAAAAGAAATATAATAGCCTAATCCATTCCAATTAGCCATACAGCACACTGTTTGGTTTCCTGTGAGACCAAAATGTTGAATTCTAGGTATCAAGAACCTTTATGAGATGTACACTGTCTACCTGTCTTGTTTGTAATGATTTACATGCAAATAAACCCTAAACAATTTGAACATATTAATATACTATCCACACTTAATTCACAAACTTTGACCGATTTAACATCACACACCTGTACTTTTGTATTTCAAACATATAATTCTCTTATTTTAATGTAGAAAAACCACATAGTACTTTGTCTTCCAACATCTTGACCAAAAAATAGATTTAAAACATAAATGAAATTGTCCAGCAATTCCATTCCTGCTTAAAACAGGTAAGGTGGAAAAAACTTAAAATTGACCACGTAACACTGGTGACCTTTTTATGCATTATTTTAACTACAAAAAAAATCACAACAAAATTACACATCTTTGTTCAGGGCCATTCAAGTTCCATGTTTAAGTGATGCTCATGAATCACTTCTTATTTTTTAATTTTAAGCTGAAACTGCATCTACAGCTTGGGGAAGTAGCAATTCGGAATATTAACAAATGTTGGCTGGCTACTAATGCTACCAAGGCCTAGTATATAGCAAAATAAGCTAGGCTTTAGTATCCAAAGTCATTGAGTAACCAGTCTTGAGATTTTTTAACCAAATTCTTCAGTAAACCTAAAAATCTGCTGTCATCCATCTTGTCCATCCATTCACTTCTACTTGCTGAAATACAGTCACCACCCCCACCCACTTTTTATGCAATGAGAATGCTGGATTTTATTTCAATTGAAAGGGAAAATACTGTTCAAAGTGATGCCATGTAAAAGCAATGTGCAATGTAGCTGAAAAACAAGGGAGGTCATCCATGGTTGCCAGGTAGTCTACAGCTAAATAGATATCATCAATATCAGAGTACAAAAAATGTGTAATTTCTACAAGTGACAATGTAAATGAAAGGATTTTGGTGCCATTTTAATATCAAATTTACATTGGACCCTCGCATTTTTCTCATGAAATATACTATTACTGTGAAATGAAAATTATAAAATTACAAAAGGCAAAAGTAGTAATCTACTTGTATTGTAACTTCTATCTAGTTATTCTGTATTCATGAGAATGACTAGAAAGTCTGCAAGGAATTTAAGAATAAAATAAAATCCAAAAATACTATTAACCAACAGCTAAAAAGCATACTCTCAAATATATATAAACAAATTTTTAAGATTAAATTCATTTAAAAACATTCCCGACAGCGAAATGATTTAATTATAAAGCATTTATTCTTTAAAAAATAAGACAAATTTCACTAAAACACAGAATTTCACTATTGCACATATTCAAACAGAAGTATGTTCTCTATACAATAGACTATAAAATGGGTATGCTGGTATCACAATATGTGGACATACATGCAATCACACCTATTCCTTTATAAACATTGAACAATATAACAACACTAGGTCTATTGTATTTTTTTCCACACGAGACAGCTGGACTGGAATCTTTTCAAATTATTGGTTCTACTATTTCACTGACAGAGAGGAAATTGAAGAAACAGAAACATTCGTAATATCATGTGCGATTTAACACATACATTTTGAGATGTAGAATTTGACTGAACTGTTTCTATGGCAACAGACATGTACAGAAGCACGAGACAGTCTGAGCTCTAATTTCATATATGATGAAAAAAACTGTGATGTAAAACATTGAGCTCTGCATGATATATTGCATGTACTAAATGTATCAGCCATTGATAAACAATGTTCCAAATATGGGGAAATTGCATGGGGATGGTAATAACATTCTTGTATATGGGTGTTTCTCCTATTACATTTGTACATTGGTTAACAACTTACACACATGCACTTTTAAGAAAACAAATTTTAACCAATGGTTCTACATCAAGAATATTTAAAACAGATATGACTTTTGTCCGGGGTAAGGATGTTTTATCATGTAGCCTGGTGCTTGTATGATATGGCTAGGTACTGGTTATATACGTATTGTATTACCATTATAATGAGAAAATCCACGTATCTCTTCAAATATTATATCCCCATTCAATTTTTGACAGGAAAACATCCAAGAATACACACCAACTACATGTTTGTTTCCTCTTAAGAGCCATGATATACATCCTATCCCATGTTTTTGTGAACATTTCATTTAACATAGAACTAAACTTTACACTTGTAGAATGCCAATGACAAGCACATAAATAACAAAAATAACTGGAATAGGACAGAGAAAGATGTACTTCATTTCAGTTATAAGAGATCAGAAAATAAGTTCCATAAAAGCAACTCATACACGGTCCATTTCTACTTTACTACAGCAATATTTATATACAATATCATATCTTACAATTTCATAAAAATACAAAACACATATAATTAAAATCTTTAGAAAAAGAAAAAACAGTTGCACATCACAAATTTTTGGTAATATAAACTATGAAAAGATATTAAAAATGGCAAAGTCTAGAGCACATGAACTGAGAATGTCAACAATAAAATCAACACAATATACAAGACAAAACACACTAATTCAGCTGCCTTTAACAAGAATTGTAAAACAACAATATTTTCCCAAGGCAATCTATTTCATATGGAAGTATTTTTATCATAGGAAAAACATTCAGATGTTAAAAGACGAAATTGTACCATTACTCGTAAAATATTCTTTACCTTGCAATTTCATCAAATATCTTTAATACCGGTAAGTGATCAATACAGATTGTTACAGCATGCACAATAACCTGGTCATGGATAGTGTAAACAGATATTCTGAAAACACACATATAAAAAACATTTTACCCTCATTCATCAGCTTCTTACCTTGTAACTGAAATGAAAAAGTCTTATAGATTCTATTTGTTTTAACCGTTATATTCTATTAGTTTACTCTAATGAAGAGAGATAATTCTTCTATAAATCAGGGGTAGATTTAGACCATACATGCCCTGCAGTCTGACAACTGTCTACACTTATAGTTATACTGGTAGCTATCCAATCATATACCTGTAATAAGCTGTAAGCACAATTTACTGCTCTTAAATATTACAGAACAATATTCCAAAGTTAGTACATGTCTGTCCAAATTAAATGATGATGAAGTCAATTTGGAAGCTGTGAGATTTAAGAAGAAAACACAGTATCTTGATCACCTTGAACAGGTCTTTTTTCTTTCTAGTTCTAAACAGATCCACATGTCTCCCCCACATGTTTCCATGAATTGTCACATTCCATTGAAGAGATCAACAAAATGAATAGAAGGCATGTCAAATGTATCAATATCATAACTGTCTGTGTAAATGTTGACAGTAAATGTGTTCTAATAAACAAACTCAACTGGCCAGAAATTGCGAAGACTCGATGGACTGGAATAATACAATAATATGCGTACAAAACATACTACCAAAGCTAAGGTAAGTTACAACAAAATCCAGTAATTGCTGACAAGGGTTTCCAATTGACAGATTGCAACAACAAAAACATTTTGTAGGGGAGACATACAAACATTCTAATAACTTTAGCCATGTTTTTTTCTTTCAAAATCATCTTTCAAACAACTGATTATATTTGTCAAAACTTGTATTTGTATCTAGTACATGTATCACAAATAAATGAAAGTTAACCATGTAGGAAAAGTCTTGATATGTTTTCTTCTTTCAATGAATTACATGTATTACACAAATGAATTTTCACCAGTTTTGCTCAAATCAACCCAACTAGTATATACCGTATTTACCTAGGGAGAAACTACAGAACTTCTGAGCAGATTGCTTCTTTCTGAATCTTGAAAATTGTAATGAATTAGTTTACAGCTTTGTGTACGTCTTTCACATTAGTTATACTGGATATAAGGCAAGATGTTATCGTGTTTGCTGTCAGGCACAGAAATACTGACACACTCTTAATCTACCTCTATGTGGTATGTATCTTCTTTCTTCATTCAATTTTATTTTAGGCCACAGAAAAGCAGAAACACTAGAAATGGTGATATATACCACGTTGGCTATACACTTGAAAGACTAATATGGTGTTTCATACAACATGAGGACACAGAATCGGACATTGTTTTCTCTCACCTGAGCTATCTGATGCAATAAATCTTAAATTGTTTACCTCCAGTACAAGAGGCTGAAGCTTTCACATAAATAATTCAATCTTGTCTGTTTAAGAAGACCTGTTTTACTGCTGAATTTAAGTAATAAAGATCAACTCATTGAAAGCTGAAGTTTGCACACAAGCTGATTTATGTTTCAAGAGAGTACAAATGAAAGCTTCCTGATTCTGATCATTTCAAAGACTCAGTTTTCAGCAGACATGGTCACTTTGGAAATTTTGATATGACCCATATCAACACCTGATCTAGATTGCACCAAGACACACATTCTGACAAAGTTTCACCAATATCAAATAACAAATTCAGCCTCTATTGCACAAACAAGGTGTTCCTATCATTTGACCTGGTAACCTAGTTTTTGACAGGTGAGGACCCATTTTCGAAACTGACCTAGATTTCATCAGGACACTCATTCTTACAATTTCATAAACATACAATGAAAAACGGAACCTTTACTGCATACACAATGTTTTCCTATGATCTGACCTGGTGACCTAGTTTTTGACCTAAGATGACCCAGATAAAAAAATGACATAGATTTCATCAAGCCATTTACTCTTACAAAGTTTCATGAAGATCCAATGAAAAATGTAGCATCTTTTGCATGCACAAGGATAAACTTTGACAGCCAGAGAACAGACAGACAGATGACGGACATTGAGTGATCACAATAGCTCACTTTGAGCTAAAAAAAACAATAATTCAATAAATTTCATTATCAGAGTGGCACTGTTGTTAACAAAATCAGAACTGCATCATTCATACACGAAAAACTACACCTTTTCATTCTGGATAAAGATGGTTTTTTAAAGGGTAATGTTAATCACTATTTTTTCCACAACCATGTCAAATTTACCCATTCAGACCAATTACAAACTGTCTACAAGCACCAATTAAGAGTATATTATACAGACAATGTATGACATATGCAAGGCTACAACTGAGACGGGCCATTGGGTAAGGCTGAGAATGGATCTACAAGCATGGAATCTATATTGGATGACGATGCTGCCGCTGCTGCTGCCGCGGCGGCTGCTGCCGCTTGCTGCTTGGCGAGTTTGGCTTTCTTCTCTTTCTCCTTGTCCTGATCTGGCCTGTGGATCTTCATATGAGCACTCCGACTTTTAACCTTGCCAAACACTCTGTCAAAATTACAAGATAAAATTAGTTACAGGTTCTTGTCAAATCAAGTAACTTGTATGAGAGAGATGTGCATGATAGGAAAGTTTTATTACTGGTGTATAATCAGTTACCTAAGTAGTTAGCAAAGTTATCTCCTTCCCTGCAGCCATGAACAGAACCCTAGGTGTATTTTCAACACAACTGCAACTTTTCATGACACTAGGTCAAATACTTCTGTTGTTTCATGCCACACAAATTCAAAAATACTGATTTCCACAACTTGAAGAGCTATAACACTACCATTTTAAGAAATTCTTATAGCAGATTTTTAACCACTGGAGGCACAAACTTGTAACATACCTGCCGCATAGTTTACATGGAAACATTTCTTCTTGTTGCTCACTGTGTACAGGTGACCTTTGTGGTGATGGTTTTCTGTCGTACTGTGGAGGTGGGGGAGCTGGCTTCGTTACTTTCATATGGATCTTGACATGAGCATTAAGAGCTGCTTTGGATGAGAAACTCTGAAATTACAGTAAAACCCTGTTTATTGCTCACCTGTTTTCAATAACCACCTGTCTTAAACATTCCCTAGTTATAAGATTTTTAGAAGGACTTGTTCCTAAGTAGGAGTTTACCAATTGATACGCATTGTATTCCAATCATCATAATATATATATATTTCGGAATTGTTTATTAACACTTTCTTAATCATCTAAAGTTAAAACTTAAAGTGACATTATGCGCATTTTTTTCAAGTAAAAATCCAGCTGAAAATGGTGTGAATACAAAAGCGTAGAGGAAATAATAGCTTTTAACCCAATACACACCAAACTCTTCCCGCTCCCAGTATGAAAAAATAACTTTCCAAATATTGATTTTCTTATTTGACTGGGAGAGTCAATTTAAGAAAAGAGCAACTTCATGCAGGAGTTGCTTCCCTTCCACTGTCAAAATCACTACCAACATCAAAAACGACACAATCAACTATCATTTTATCAGTCCGATTTTTTTATATCTAAAGCACCAACTTCAAATACTAATGCGGCATAATCATTAATTTAACACATTTAAATGCACAGCAACCAAAAACTGCTTTTATAAAACTATCACCAAAAATACATTATGTGCAGTAAGATGCGCATAATGTCACTTTAAGAATATGCTTGGCTGGTAACTGGAACTCGAATATGCTTGGCTGGTAACAGGAACTCTTCTTTCAACAGAAATAACTAGAGCTATCACTAAATGTGATTAATACCCCCGAAAGACTGCTTTATAAACTGAGGAAAGTCGTAGAAACAGAATACCTTGCAAAAAAAAACTAAAATAGAGATATTGTTCTTGACAATAACTCTGTAACTGGTATAGATAGAGTTATGGTTATAGTACACTGCACTTCGTCTTATTGTGCTGGACCACTGCATGAAGTTGTATTGCATTCCAAACAGTAGTTTTCAAGTTATGCTCTGCGACATGGAAAAGTAAAAATGGGCAATAACTCTGTAATGACTCAAGATAGAGTTATGGTTCCTGTGCACTGCACTTCCTCTCAATGTACTTGACCATTGTATGAAGTTAAATTGAATTCCAACCAGTAGTTTTCAAGTAATGCTCCGGACAAGGAAAAGTAACAAAGGGCAATAACTCTGCAATGAGTCAGGAAAGAGTTATTGTTCTTGTGCACTGCACTTTCTCTCAATGTACTTGACCATTGTATGAAGTTAAACTGAATTCCAACCAGTAGTGCTCCGGACAAGGAAAAGTAACAAAGGGCAATAACTCTGTAAAGGGTCAAGAAAGAGTTATGGTTCCTAAGCACTGCACTTCCTCTTAATGTACTTGACCATTGTATGAAGTTGTATTGAATTCCAACCAGTAGTTTTCAAGTAATGCTCCGGACAAGGAAAAGTAACAAAGGGCAATAACTCTGTAATGAGTCAAGATGGAGTTATGTTTCTTGTGCACTGCACTTCCTCTCAATGTGCTTGGACCATTGTATGAAGTTGTTTTGAATTCCAACCAGTAGTTTTCAAGTAATGCTCCGGACAAGGAAAAGTAACAAGAGGGCCAATATGGCTCTGTACGCACTTGGAAGTCCACCTGGGGAAGATCACTAGATATGTTATATACCAAAAAGTTTTCCTATATACGCCTTTGAAAACAATCCCCCCCCCCCCTCCAAGGTAATTTTGACCCCATTGCCTAATTTGAACCTTTAAGGGTTATAGGCATGCTATGCCAAATTCAAACTCTAGGCTTGTGGTTTCAGAGAAGAAGATTTTTAAAGTTTTTACTTATATTCCATGCAAAACTAAGTGAGTTGGGCCGAATGCAAAAGTTGAACAATATTTAAGGTCCACTAGCAAATGGTAATGCCAAATATCTAACTCTGCTTGTGGTTTCAGAGATGAAGTTTTTAAAGTTTTTACTATATAAGCCTATGTAAAACTAAGTGACCCCCGGGGGGGCAATTCTGTCCCGGGGCTCATAATTTGAACTATTGGTACCAGGTCCACTAGCTAATGCTAATGCTAAATATCTAAGCTCTAGGCCTTGTGTTTCAGACAAGTAGATTTTTTAAGTTCTCTATATATTCCTATGACAAGGAACTAAGTGACCCCAAAGGGCAATTTTAACCGGGGTCTTTGAATATTTGGTAGAGGTCCACTAGACAATCTACACCAAATGAGTCTAAGATCTAGGCCTTGTGGTTTCAGAGAAGAAGATTTTAATAAAGTTTTTCCTATTTGTTGCCATAGCAACCGGTTCCTGCTGAATGTTCTTTGAACAATTTTGGTAGAGCTTCATGCAAGGTTGTAGTTTTATAAATTGCCTAGAGGTTTCAGGGAGATGTTTTGAATCAATAATGTTGCGGACAACGGACAACATCGAGAAAAGCTCACCTGGCATAGCCAGGGCTAACAAAGGTAATTTCTCTGCAATGAGTCAAGAAAGAGTTATGGTTCTTGTGCACTGCACTTCCTCTCAATGTACTTGACCATTGTATGAAGTTATATTGAATTCCAACCAGTAGTTTTCAAGTTATGCTCCGGACAAGGAAAAGTAACAAAGGGCAATAACTCTGTAATGAGTCAAGATGGAGTTATGGTTCTTGTGCACTGCACTTCCTCTCAATGTGCTTGGACCATTGTATGAAGTTGTTTTGAATTCCAACCAGTAGTTTTTAAGTTATGCTCCGGACAAGGAAAATGCAACAGACCGCCTGACCGACAGACCGCCCGCCCGACCGACCAACCACCGGTGACTCCTATATAGCCCACCAAACTTCGTTTCGGGGGTATAAAAACAACTAAAATTAACTTACAGAATTGCATTCTGGGTAATCACAATTAAAGGACAATGGAGAGCTGTTTTGAGCTGGACTGGGTATTCGTAACGGGATTTCTAGAGTCTCCTCTGTCTCAAGATCTTTCACCTGCAAAATAATGACGTACTTTCTAGACTGAGTCTGTACATGTATAATTTTTGTAACTGTTGAGTTTTTCTTGTTTACCTGCTTCAGGCAAACAGGAACCTTCCTTTTTCTTTGACGAAAACAACCAAAAAGAACAACCTTTCTTATTTCCCGCCAATTTGGCCACCAACTTTATGCAAGTTGATGGAATTAGAGAATGCCTGGAACAATGTAAATTAAATGCAGTTGAGTATAAATCATATTTCTGAATTGTCACAAACAGAATTATAATCATTTTGACTAAATTTTTTTCATAACACTCGACCATTTTGTTGAACATTGCTTTTATATATTATAAGAAGTTATACTGACTGGTCACAACAGTAAACTGTTGCCCTGCAAATTCAATTGTGTTAAAACTCACATTTTGATCATCAAAATTTCCACAGGAAGTACTGGCTTCTGATAGAGAATCATCATCTCCACTCTCTTCTCTTGTATCTCCCTCCTCTCTGTGTTTGTTGTCCGCCCCAATCTCCTGACTCTCTATACCCTGCTGCTGCCTGGTGGATCTCAGATTGTAATCCTGTTCTCTACGACGACGTATTGCTCTCAGACGTTTATTGTCGTCTACCAGAACTTTCTTCCAGAGATAGTAAAACTGAACACATTGACGAACTGACTTTGTCTTCACCTTCAGACATAAAATAAACTGAATATAGGCTATGTTATTAGTTATGTAGTTTCTGCCATAATCTGGATAATCATGTATTTCACTTGCACATTATTTTTCCCTTAGCTGACAAAACATTAAATGACAAATGTCAGCAACATTGTTACAAAATTCACAGGGAATTACAATGAAATCACACTAAAGAAATAAACACAACTAGAGCTATCACTAAATGTGATTAATACCCCCGAAAGACTGCTTTATAAACTGAGGAAGTTCGTAGTAACAGAATACCTTGCAAAAAAAACTAAAATAGAGATATTGTTCTTGGCAATAATGAGTCAAGATGGAGTTATGGTTCTTGTACACTGCACTTCCTCTCATTGTGCTAGACCATTGTATGAAGTTGTATTGAATTCCAACAAGTAGTTTTCAAGTTATGCTCTGCGACAAGGGAAAGTAACAAGAGCTGTCAGTAGGACAGCGCGCTCGACTTTTTAGTGCTTGCCAATAAAACAAAACTTTGACAGTTAAGGGCACACAAGACTTTAACTAGGAATTTCTAAGTACAAATCAAGAAACATTTTCACAGAGTTATCTTCTCTTGCTTACAGATAGGTCTCATGATGGTACATAAGTACTCCAACTTTCAAAGTAATATCTCAAATGGTTAAGTCAACAAGTGGACAAGAATGAAAATTTTAACTGAGTTTCTAAATCAAAAAGGGCCATAATTCATATAAAATCCATGACAGAATTACCTTCTCCTGCTCATGTTTTGGGATTATGATGGTAAACAAGTATTCCAACTTTCAAAGTAATATCTCCAACAGTTTAGTCAAAAAGTGGACAGGTACGAAAAACTTAACCAAGATTCTAAGTCGATAAAGGGCCTTAATTTTTAAAACAAATCCCTGACATTGTATGAAGTTGTATTGAATTCCAACCAGTAGGTTTAAGTGATGCTCAGACAAGCATTCAAAGTATCAAAGGGTATTATAATGTTTATAATGTATTTTCTAAGTAAAAAAGGAGTTATAATTCTTGTTCAATGCCTTCCCTCATTGTTCTTGTCTATTGATGTAGGTCATGTATTGAATTCCAGTCCGGTTAGTTTTCAAAGTTATGCTCCGGACAAGGATATTGCAACAGACTGACCTGACCAAAAACTTAACCACGCCTGACAGACCGACTGACCAACCACTGGGTGACTCCTATTACCCCCCCAAACTTCGTTTCGGGTGTATAGTAAGTCTTGACTAGGTTTATCAACAAGAGAGCTGCTTAGTGAAATACTTTACATACAGCAGTAGCCACACTGAAGAAGTCCTTGTCATGAGTTAATATTGCTCGTGTATACCTGTCAATTTCATCTACTGACCAGACATCTGACTCTGCAATGAAAGAAAGGCAATAAATGATAGTTATATCACGCTTTGACCTCATGTTACTGTGGGCTAAAACTCCAGTAAACAGCTCCTGAAGTGTCTTTAAAAGCTAAATTTATTGTTTCCAATATTAAAGTTGTGGTCATAGTGACAGGTATGGAACACCCTGCTTGCAATGATGATACAAAGTTATTAATTTTCTACTCATCCCATCAAGATAAACTTAGCAGCGAGCAGTATAAATTATTTGCGTACTGTTGTTTATGGATTTCTAGAAATTTCCCATACAGCTGACAGAACTTACCTTGGTACTTGTAAGTGGTAAGACTGTGATTTCTGGGCAGCCGTGATGATCCCGACATCAACATTAACATTGCTTTCTGTAAAGACAATATCGTGCTTTGTGAGATTTGGCTCAGTAAAAACAAGAAATATGTCCTGCTCACAATGGGGATGAGACATAATGAAGCATTTACTGCATCAGAATTATCAAAATTAGGTCAGATTGCTACTATTTCATTGCTTACAAAAGTTAGGAAGACTCTGGTTACATGACGATTGTAATCTAGCATAAACCAAAAAATGGAGAGACAATACACATTATAACCATATTCAATACCGTCTCTTTTATTTGACACTGGCACTTGCATATACCACTGACTTGTACATTGCAATTTGCCATATAATTATTTACTTGTGTATTTCATTTGCAAAAGTACCACTTATCTGTTCATTGCCATTTATCATATTATCACTTACTTGCATTCTGCCATTTGCCAGATTACCATTTACATGTTTATTGCCATTTGCAAGATTATCACTTACTTGTATATTGCCATTTGCCAGGAATAGAAGGTGCAGCGCATGTTCTACATTGGAACCATTCCCACACACAGCGGCACTACATGCCAGATCCTGATATGATTGCACTGAAATAGTGATGTCAATTTTAATGGTCGGTCTGAATCTCTACTGATGGGGAATAAATTGTAAAGTTAATAGTGACAGCAATGCTGTTGATTAAATTATAAAATATTGTGTTACTTGCAACAGTTTCCTCCCAAACCCATATTCATATTTCCCAACATCTTCAAACTGAAATTCAGAAAGATTACCACAGTTTATTGCATGAAGACTCGAATCATAGATTTTCATTGTCAAATAAATTTAGAAATACACTGCAAGTTATAGCAGTATTTTGTAGTTTATTACCATCTTCATCCATGTTGTCTCCTATACATGCTGGATCAAACACTAGATCTTCCTTGCTGGTATCATACACTGCCATTTTCTTGTGAGCTACAAATTCATAGTGCAGTATACAATTAAAATATCTCAAACTGCAGAGTGTAGTTCCAAACAGATTGTTGTATGCAGTATTTATACTTCTCTCAGTTTTCTGAAATGTTTTCTCATGACAAATAAAGAAATACCCTGAAATCTCGAAAATAAGCTGCAGCTGATTCTATATTTACAGAAGGATTTGGTGGCTTATTTCCGAGACCATTTATTTTTGAGAATGGCAATTTTTTGTGTTCATCTAGTTGGTGTAGTGCAATGAGAGTCTGTTATATTACAAGTACTAAAGTGTACAAAAATGCTACAGATAAAAACATAATCCATAACAACCGCTTCAAATAGACTGATTATCCATTTTGTCTGACTTAACAAGCTGCTAGTAAATTACACCCTTGATTAAATGCATGATGTGTATAACTACACAATGTGAAATAAACAAATTATTATGTAATCAGTTTGACAAGGGGTTTCTGTGTATTGAAGCATTTCATTGGCGATTCAAAGGGAGGCCATGTACAAGGTCAGCTGTTTAATGTGTTAGCCCTATTTGCTTTATGTGTGTCCTTAAGTACATGTATATGTCAATTACATGTCGGGTAATTTAAAATAGCCAAAGGCTTGTTTTTTTTACCAGGTCAAATTTTAGTTCTTTTTGCCTATACATGTAGTTAAATGGTGGCTTATTTTTTGAGATTGGCTTATATCAAAACAGCTTATTTTCGGACCTTCATGGTATAAACAATGTATCTTCATTATGTATCTTTTTTCCTAAACATTATTTTTAGTGCAGTTGAAGTTTTATATAATTTCTCTTTTATAGAATTAGTTTGGTACTCAAGGTTTGTATTCACAGTAGCAATAAAACAAGATTTAAACAACTTACGATTAAATTCTGGAAGAACAGCCTGATACTGGAGCCCAATATTAACATGCCTGTAAAAAATGAAACATTCTTATTCACAAGGTACTAGAAAAACACTGAAAACATGAACTAAACTTGACAACATAGCAAAACAAAGGTGCTACAAGACATATAACAGTGTCCCTCTCCCCCACCCCTCCACAGTTCTTATCATCCATCCTAACCATCAGTCTAACAACAGAACACTACTAATATTTTGACATCAATTGTCAAGAAAAATCAAAGTGGTTTAAATGGCACATTGGTTTTTCATCATTTTAAAGTTTATGCTGAAGCCTCTTAGTGCTTTGAATATTTTGAGTGACAATGTAATCGCTCTGCTAAGAATATTAATATGCAAATATTATAATTTCTTTTTGGTGAGGTTATTTGAAAACTGCTAATCTTTGTTTTTTAAAAGTGGGCATCAGTTAAAGTAACAGCTTTGTAAGTCATGTCTGTTCATTCTAAAAGACAATACAATAAATCAAGGCAAGCTTTACTTACGGTAGGATATCTGATTCAAGGGGAGGCAACTCTTCATTAAACGGAATAGTTTCCGCTGACAATTCCTCAACTTTTTCAGATTTGGTCACACTTGCTGTAAACAAAAAACAACAACACATGTGATACTTTACTATGTAATTGCAAAACAAATGTTAGAAACACAGCACAAAATGCATTACATATTGAGTATTAACCTATCAATTCAGATCAGTACAAATATTTCAGTATTTCCTGTTTTAAAAGGCATACCAGCATACAAAACACAAATGAAGATAAATATTTACCAGATCTGAGTAAAGAGGGTCTTGGTGTTGATGGTAGTCCAGCTGAATTCATCAGTAATGGCTGTGGCTGTGGCTGTGGAGTATGGTTGCCACTTATTGACCAGAAGAGTCCTGATCCCCGCCGAAGTGGGCTCAGCATAGGTGGGGGTGTATATGGTACTGGTGCGGTACTGGCATGATCGCCTCCCTCAGCCCAGATCCTTGGAGATCTCAGACGACTCTGGAAGCCACAGTGGTTTGCATGAGGCGGGATAATTAATGGTGCAGGCCTATTTTTCCGCCTCATTTTTAACGAGCCGGGAGCTGCAGAAGTAGGATTTCTGAAAACACCTGCTCCGTCAGATCTTGAGAATACGTCTCTATTTTTCCACTTAGATAAATGTTCATCAGTTTTACTACGAGGACGATGAGAAAAGTCCTCACTGTGTATCTTTGGTTTAGTAAATGTTTCTTCCCGCTCTGCCCTCCATCGCTGTATTCGATAGTCATCGCCAGATTTACTTCTCATTCTTGGTTTTGAAGTATCTTCCACTGATGACCTGATAGCAGGCCGCTTAATGTACGTCCGTAATTCAGAGCCGGCTACTGTTTGTAACTGATTTGGAGACCTTATATCTTCCAGCCCTGCAGACAGTCTACGTTTGAGTTCACTATTATTGTGCTGACTGGACTGTACAGCACTCACATAATCAGTTTTAGCACTATGATGTCTTTGTCTTTGTGACAATACATTATTATTACTTACATTATTATTTGAAGCATTATTCTGGAATGAAAACTGCAAAGTTTGAGCTGCCCTAGGTGAAGTCGGCTTTGATTGCAAATGTTTTAATAATTCCTGTTTAACACTAGCCTTTGTATCAGTCATTTGTGATGAATGCTGAGATACAAATGGTGAATTATAACTTGAAGCAACTGGATTATGCACAACATTATTATGAGCAAATTCACTGTATGTATTTTTCACTAACACTCCATTATCTACATTGTGTAGATGTTGATCAAACTGTTCTAGCCCTATATTTTCCGCTGCATACACTTGCATGTGCAGGTCCTGATCTGTCTTAATTTGATTCATGGAGCCTAGAGGAACCTCTCCCAGATTCTCTAGACTTGTGATAATCTGAGAGACAATTTCACTTGTAGTGTGGCTACCTCCAGCAATGGACACTGGTACCTCCTCTGGGTTACCTAGATGCCCACTGGCCATGAACGGCCCTGACAACTGTGACTGATAAGCACTTTGTTCATGATTAGGATTAACAGACTGGTTATAATCTATGTGTTGTATATGACTGTTTACAGTGTTATTAGCACTACTTGCCATACTAGCATTATGCACACTTTCAATATTCACACTTTGCATGCTGTTCATATTAATGTTTTGAGAATGTAATTGCTGCTGAATACTACGAAGCAAACTGTTTTCTAGTGCACCTTGCACACCACTATATCCCTGAACATTTTGCTCTCCAAACTGCTGAGTCATTCCAATATTTTCTTGCACCATAGGATTACCATATTCTGCTACTGGGCTCTGCATAGCTTCCACAGAACCTGGTTGTTGTATCAGAGGTGACTGAGGCACCTGAGGGGACTGTGGCACACTCTGGGTGTGTCTGTATGGTGGAGATGTTGGCAGATGTGGTGACAGGGGCACTTGAGGAGAACTCTGATAGTGGTCCTGGCCAGACTTTGGATTGTCATGCATCATTTGCTGCTGCTGCTGCTTTTCTTGCTCCCGTTGCTGCTGAAGTTGGTTGAGTTGTTGCTGAAGCAACTGCTGCTGCAAGAAAATTATTATGTTACTGTAAAAGGAAAGAAAACCAGCTATCTCCTCACTCACAACTTTTAAAAACAAAAGGGCCAAGATGGCCCTATATCGCTCACCTGCGACTTATGAAAATATGTGACCAAACTTCAGCCCTATACTATATATCATAAACAGAAACATTCTGTTTGACCTTAACAAGGCAACCCATTTGACCAAGTTACATGATGATTGGGTTGTTAATGTAACCTGTATGGCATACAAAAGGTTTTTTAACCGGGTGACCTAGTTTTTGACCTCAGATTACCCACATTCATACTCGACCTAAATTTCATCAAGACAATCATACTGACAAAATTTCATCAGAATAGTATAAAAATTGCAACCTCTATTGTATACACATAGTTTTTCTACTATTTGACCGGGTGACCTAGTTTTTGACCCTCGATGACCCATTTTCGATCTCGCCCTAGACATTATCAAGGCAATCATATTGACCAATTTTCATGAATGTCCAATGATAAAAAGAACCTCTATAGCATACACAAGTTTTTTTAATGATTTAACACCATGACCTTGTTTTTGACACTAAATGACCAATGTTCAAACTCAACCTACATTTCATTTTGGCATCATACTGACCAAATTTCATGACGAACCAATGAAAATGCAACCCCTACTGCATACACAAGGTTTTTCTATGATTTGACTCTGTGACCTAATTTTTGACCCGCGAACTAGACCTAAATTTTATCAAGGCAATCATACAGACCAAGTTTCATGAAGATCAAATAAAAAATGCAACCTCTATTGCATATACAAGGTTTTTCTATGATTTGACCGGGTGACTTAGTTTTTGACCCTAGATGACCCATATTTGAACTAGACCTAAAATTGATACTGACCAAATTTCATGAAAATCCAATTAAAGTGCAACCTCTATTGCATTCACAAGGTTTTTCTATGATTTGACCCTGTGACTTAGTTTTTGACCCCAGATGACCCATATTCGAACCGATCTAGATTTCAAGACCCGTGAAATTGTAGCCTCTATTGCTGGTAAACAGGTAAGTGTGGAAGAGAAGCACCACCATCACTCCCCAGCCCCGGGCTCTTAATCTCTCACCTGAGAACAACTGTCTATAATGACAAGATCAGGGTCAGGGTCTCAGAGACCCAAACCTCAACCTGTCAGATACTGTCAAACTGTATCATTCCAAAATTAGGTGGGGTCAAGTTTAGATTTAGAAAAACCATCCCACAAAGATACAAACCAAATACATGTATCTATATTCTAAGCTTTTCAGTCTACAACAAGAACATTTTGTAAGTTTTTCATATATACATGTCTAGAAAAACAAGAGGGCCAATATAACCCTATATTGCTCACCAGAGTTTTTCTTTGATTTAACTGCATGACCAAGTTTTTTAATACCAGGTGACCCAGATTTAAAATCGACATAAAAATCATTTTAAGACAAACACTCTGACCAAATTTACATGAAGATTGTTCTCATGTGACCTCCGGAGTGTTATTGAGATATTTCCTTGATTTGACAGAGTGACCTAGTTTTTGATCCTAGTGACCCTGTTTCAAACTTGAATTAAACTAGATTTCATATAGATTAACATTCTGATCATTTTTCATGTAGATCTCGTAGAAAATGTACCCTCTAGAGTGCTTACAAAATTTTTCTATAATTAGACCTAGTGACCTAGTTTTTTTACCCAAGTTTCAAACCTGACCGAGATTTCATTAATGTGAATATTCTTACAAAGTTTCATTAAGGCCAGACTAAAATTGTGGTCTCTAGTGTGCTTACAAGAAATTGTGGACGGACAGACCCCAGAAAATCGTTGATCACAATAGAACTGTGTGCTCAGGTTAGCTAAATGCAACACCCGAGAGGGATCAATTTTGACCCCAAGAGCATAATATGAACGCCCTAGGTACAACAAAAGTACAGTTACATTTACAATCTTCTCCGATTTTCTGAAAATCTTTCATCTATATTTCAATACATTGTTCATTCTTGTACAGTGTACTCACCCGAAGTGCTTCGATCTGTTGGGGTTCAACACCACCTTGCTGCAGCTGTGCCAGCTGTATGATCTCCAACTCGCTCAGCTGTGGCTGCTGTTGTTGTTGTTGCTTTTGTTGTTCTTGCTGTTGCTGCTGCTGTTGTTGTTGCTGCTGCTGTTGCAGTCTCTGCTCTAGATGCGCCTGCAACTGCTGTTGATGCAACTGTTGTAACTGCTGCTGCTGTTGTTCTTGCTGTTGCTGCTGCATTTTCTGGTGAATCTGCTTCAGATGTTCCTGAACGGTCTGCGGTGGTGACTGCTTTGGTACTTGTGTTTGCTGCTGTTGAGCATGCTGCTGTAACTGTTGTTGCTGCTGCAACTGCTCCTGTTGCTGTAAATGCTGTAGCTCCTGCTGAAGTTGCTGCTGTCTTTGCTGCTCTTGTTTCTGTTGCCAGTGTAAGGCATGAAGCTGTAATAGCAGAAAATCCTGTTTGGTGTTTTTTCAACCGTTTTATTTTCATTGATAATTGTCCTGTTGATGAGCATCAAACTTCAGTATCAACATAACTAGAAACACAGTATGTTAAAGCTTGTATGTTTCATTAAACCAACTAAGATCAAATAAACTTTTAACAGTTTTTCAGAAAATAAAACAGATTATCCAGAACATTTTAACCGAGATACTTTTTTGATATCTGAACCGATTGTTTCTAAATGTAAAATTCCTGAGTCAATCATACACTATTGGTATCTAATCTTATCTTAGAGCAAATTTTGATATATTTCAAGCATAGGGGTTATCTATTGTTGATTTGCTGCATGACGTATAGGTCAAAAAGTTTAAACGTCTTTATCACATACATATTTCATGTTTATTTCGACTAAATAGAAAATACACATTAAAAAAGATTACACATTTACACCAAGCATGCAGACAGAACGCATGTTAAACACAAAATAAGCAAATAATTTATGCACGATATAGGCAAACTTTTACAACTACTGTGTCCCAGCTACTGTACCTTACAAATGTATATTTGCAAATGTCTATTGGGTATATCACAAAGGACCATATAACTTTCTGAAAACCAGGTAGAAATACCCATAAAATTACACAACACACATTCATAATGATCTTAAAGCATGATGCAAACCTGTCAGGGCAGACATAAGTAAGCCTGAGGAAGAATCCTACTAAGGACACCGATTCAATATCCCTCAGTATTCACTAAAAGACTATAAAACAGACTACTACCAAAGCAAGAGAGGCAGTTGGCAGGCAGAGAGGGGGATATGTTCAACCAAACCTATAATGGCACATCTGAAGCAAGCTCTGTAGGCATGCTTAACTTTCAGATTCATGATTACTTTCAATTGCTGCTGTAGTATTTCTTCTACCTCTTCCGAAGGCGGCGACTGCAATGGTGGTGTTCCCTTGGATTTCTTTCCAGCCCCACCCTGGGGTGAGGCAGCTGAAGCCACTGTTTTTGATGGTACAGAAGAAGGCGGGGCCATCTCTGCTTTTCTTCGCTTTTCTTCCTTTAAGGCTGCATCCTGTGAGAATAGACAATGAACATACATAGCATTCCATGATTCCTGTTATTTCATTGGCTGTGTTTTGATTTTACATTGAACAAACAAGTTGCAATTCTAAGCAACTAAAATACTTCCTGGATCTCTAACCAATACACACACCGTAAGATGTAACTGTGAAGTTCCTGTTGACCTCTGTTGACAAGTTTTGAACTCATTACCCCTGGGTGGGTATGTAGTTTAATGCTATGCCCTCAAACAACAGCATTTCCCTTTCCTGTGTAGCGTTGGTACAATATCCTTAATAAGTATGCATAGATTGTACCCAAGCATTAATAAAAGCCCAACCTTTGTAAAATAGTCCAATACAATCTGTTTCGTTCCTTTTCATTTCTCAATAAATATATCAATGTAATAGATCCATTGCCTTAAATTCACCAAGGGAGTTAATAACAGTTTTTAAATCCATTATAACACCATGTTTTACCTGCAGTGTTTTTTAGAAATCTTATTTAATAGTATACCTTTTTGAAGTAACCACCGTGCAGTCTCATATGACCATTAAGTGCTGGTACATTCTTAAACCGCCGTTGACATATACCACATACAACCGGCTTAGCCTGCTCTTCCCTGCAAACACAATATATAGTGATTAAAAATATAGTGATTAAAAGCAAATCTGTTGAATTGAATTGGGATCCTTCCCATACAGAGCCACATTTCAGAAGGGATATAAACAAGAGCTGTCAGTAGGACAGCGCGCTCGACTTTTTTTTTTTGCCAATAAAACAAACCTTTGACAGTTAAGGGCACACAAGACTTTAACTAGGAATTTCTAAGTACAAATCAAGAAACATTTTCACAGAGTTATCTTCTCTTGCTTACAGATAGGTCTCATGATGGTACATAAGTACTCCAACTTTCAAAGTAATATCTCAAATGGTTAAGTCAACAAGTGGACAAGAATGAAAATTTTAACTGAGTTTCTAAGACAAAAAGGGCCATAATTCACATAAAATCCTTGACAGAATTACCTTCTCCTGCCCATGTTTTGGGATCATGATGGTAAACAAGTATTCAAACTTTCAAAGTAATATCTCGAACGTTTAGTCAAAAAGTGGACTGGTACGAAAAACTTTACCAAGATTCTAAGTCATAAAGGGGCTTTAATTTTTTAAAACAAATCCCTCACAGAGTTACCTTCTCTTGCCTACAGATGGGGGTAATGATGTAAACAAGCATTCAAAGTTTCAAAGCAATATCTCAAAGGGTTAAGGCAATAAGTGGTTTTACCCATATTCAAAGTATTTTCTAAGTAAAAGGGGCATAATTCTGTCAAAAACCTTGACAGAGTTATGTACTCTTGTGTGTTGATGTAGGTCATGATGGTAAACAAGTATGGTTAGTTTCAAAGCAATACCTCCAATGGTTT
Source organism: Saxidomus purpurata (assembly GCA_022818135.1). Taxonomy (NCBI): domain Eukaryota; kingdom Metazoa; phylum Mollusca; class Bivalvia; order Venerida; family Veneridae; genus Saxidomus; species Saxidomus purpurata. The sequence goes on from JAFMSR010000001.1 coordinate 51,191,246, forward strand.
TGAAATAAAGTGAGGTGGTACGAAAACTTAACCAAGCTCAATACACTTTCCAAGTCAAAAAAGGGCCATAATTCTGCCAAAACCCTTGACAGAGTTATGTACTCTTGTCTGTAGATAGAGGTTATGATGGTAAACAGATGGTAAGTTTCAAAGCCATACCTCCAATACTTTTGAAATAAAGTGTGGGGTCGAAAAACTTAACACCCCCACCCCCCCCCCCCCCCCCCAGGTGTTAACCCACCCACGCCCCCCTTCCCCCCCCGTAGGATAGCTCCCCTTTTCATAGAAAAGTCGAGCTAAAAAATTGTTAAGCAATTTTGGTATAGCGTTATTACATCATTAGAGCAAATTTAATTGAAGTTATAGTAACTGAATTGTTTTTCAGGTCTCTTTTATGGAAAACAGAGTGTATAGGTAAAACAGCTCCATTTTTTTCTGCAAGTTACAGTCATAAAGAATTTAATTGTTGTAAGTTAAATTAAATCAGCACTTGTAGTATCAGAAAACAAGAATAATTCAGTTTCTAGAAAGAATCAGTAAGAAAACCCTTACAGTCATATTACCCTTCATTATTAGATTTTGGACACAAATGAAGTTTACAACACGGCAGTTCCTTTGAAAACATGTAAGAAATGAGTTATACCCAGTGATTTCTCTAACTGACAGATATACGTGAAATATATGTAACAGAAAGGCTGCATCTTCAATTTTTTTACTACAATAGTGAAAATATATATGTTTACAGATTTCCTCTACATCTAATGGGATTTAAACTGTCACATCTATGGGTTCATATATTTTGTTTATAACTTCAGAAATACTCATTACTCCAACAGTATAATCAGTGATTGATGCCGTTCTTAGAATTATGGTGACTTTGAAAGGTAATATCACTTTAAGGGCCTCATTTCTGAAAAAAAAACAACAACATTTTCTAACTAAATTTTCAACGGTTAGAGATTACAAAGTTGATTACTTGTGCCAAACATAAAAGAAGCATTTTCAAATATCAGGCCCTCATCCCCCAGGCAGTGGGTGTTATGTGTAGGAAAGGGGACCAAAGTTGTGCATCTATCACCACATTACTCTGATCTTTACAAATTTTAAGTTTCATGAATCTCTATCCATTGGTTGCTTAGTTAATAGATACGGCTCCGGACTGCCCAGACACATTATTCCTCCTCTTTTAGCGGCAGATAAAAATCCGACCTACTTGTACAACGTACATTTTTTCAGACACTGATCATGCTGAGTGCAAAGCCTCACAAGGTCAAAGTAACTGATTAAAATCTGTTTCAGCTTTTAATGAAATGAAATAAGAGAAGTTCTCCAGCTTTTAAGATGTGTTCATTGACTTTAAACTCTGACTCACAGTCACTTTAGTGACCTTAAATTAATACCAAAACATCAGTGCATTCATTAAGTTTAGGCAAATTTCATAATGAATGAAAACCTTTTAACTACAAGATTAATATTGATAATCTAACACTGATGAGCAATACAAATACCAACTATACTACCCAAAGAGTTTGTTGTCTAGCCATTTTGACATGATACTTCATTGGCACTGACTGAGGTAGAAGAACTTATAAGAAACAATAATAGCAGAAAATGAGTGTTGAGCCGCCTTTGTGCAGTGATAGCACATTCGCCTCAGGATTGGACAGTCCCTGGTTCGATCCCTACCAGAGCAAAGTAGCAGTAGTGTCCTTAGACAAGACACAAAATTCCACATTCTCTCTCTCTTCCAGGTTCATTCAATTTGCAGTGAGTCTCGAGTGTGATTTTAATATAAGTTGTAAGAACTTGTTTTGTGATCAAGAGTAAAGAAATTATAATGAACTAAACCACAGAAAAGAATGTTTAATTAAGAGACCCTACCCTGCCTTAACATCCGCCACTGTTGTATTAGGTGCTGGAGCTCCTGCATGACTAGTGAACCCATACCAAGCTTGTGTCTGGGCTCGGATTGGGCTAGTTGGTGTAGCCTGATGATTTACTGGGCTCATTTCCCTAAACACAGGTGACTGTTCCCCACTCACAGGGCTCTGTACATTTGGTGTTCCTTGTGCATGTACGCTGGAGACCGAAGATGTCTCAGATAATGCTTGTTGTTGTTGTTGCTGCTGCTTTTGCTGTTCCTCCTGCAGTTGTGCAGCAGCAGCTATTGCTTGCATCTCCATCTCCTTCATGTGCATTTGCTGTAAAAGAAATCTAGAATTTGCACACAATTTATTTCCAGGCTCTTTAATTCTGTAAATAAGACATCCAAGATGGCCCTACATTACTCATCTGTGTCCACCACTAAAACTTTTTAATACAAAATCTTCCCTTGGTAGACTATACACAGCGCAAGGTCACAACATGTCTAACATTATATAACATTCTGAACATGAAATTTCTGGTATTTAATACAATTTCCTGGAGGATGCAACTGTTTAAATATGTATGATCACAATTTTTAAAATGTAGTAGTAAGAATAGATTCAAACAGGTAAGCTTATCACAAGCACAATTTTAAACCCTTTTCTCACCTTCAAGGCCTCAAGCTGTTGTGGCTCTAGTTTTATCACTTCCTGTTTTACCTGTTGTTCTTGCATTAACTGCAACTGCCTTTCCTGTTCCTGTTGTTGTTGCTGTTGTTGTTTCAACAGTGCTTCACACTGGGCAAAGGCCGTCTGCTGCATGCTGTCTACAGAGTTCTGTCCAGTTCCTTCTGGTACACTTACTGCCATTGAAACAAGCACAGGAACATTTGAGTTTACATTTGGTGTAACCATAAGCTGCTGAGCTAACACTTTGTTGGTCGAAGGGACTGTTGAAGGCGCAGGAGACGCAGTTAGAGTACTAGTCTGTATCACAGTGTTACTTGGCAACGACTTTACTGCAGTCACACTGCTTGTGTTACTGGTAATACTGCCTTTTTGTGTAGGTTGGGTCTGCAAAGCGTTAGATACATCCGCCAGCACAGCAGCAGCTGCACTAGCTGCCGCAACCATCTCTTCTGCTATTTGGTCACTTGTGTGTTGATGATGGTTCTCTAGGTGCCGTTTCAGAGAACGTGCATCACAGTAACTCTTCTCGCAACCAGCTACCATACACTGGTAGGGCTTCTTGTCTCGATGTGTCATCAAATGACCATTTCTGAAAAGACAACAATTTTCCACTTTAATTTCATATAGATGTAATCTGGTACAAACACTGAGCAGGTTATGTTAAACCAGGTCATTCAAATATTTGCCAATGCAAAACCTAATTTTACTTTCAACAACAAAAAGTTTCACACATTTCTAGATGAACATACAGGTGTTATGTTGTAATTGCAATATACCTTATCACAGTTACCAAACCCTTCTCTCTGATGTTGTTTAATATTGTTATACTAATTAGAATTTCAAAATATTCAGAGAAAGGAAAACAGCAACTAGCAAATGTGGTGATCAATCCACAAGTCTTTAGAGTGTTTACACAATGTAACCGTAATTTAGGAGTCCTACTCACAAATGATCCTGTCTCTTGAACTTCTTTTCACAAATTGTGCACAGATACTTCCTTTCATCACTATGTGTGAGCTTGTGCTTAGCCAAGGCACTGGTATTGTTGAAGACTTTATGACACTGATTACACTCCAGTGGTCCAGTAACTTTGCCAGGTGACACCTGACCTTTCATACTTTTACTGCGATTTTTCCCACTGGCCTTCTTCTTCTCATCATCAGTGTGAGATGCATCTATAGCAAGACACAATAACTATATTAGTGAGATCTGTCTGTTTAAGTTATGCTGGTTTCTGACAATCCTGATTACTGAAAGCATCGCCTTCCAAAAGTCATTGAGGACAGATGTTTCATTTGATTAAGAGATATATCTTAATTATCTTCACCCATTAGGAAGAATATGCAGATGATCTGGTAATATTTTCAGAATGAAATACAGATATGCTGACAAATCAAAATACCACTGATAATTTTCAGCAATTCACTAATCAGTATAAACAAGAGACCTCACTCTGTTGGACAGACTGGATTCTGAGTAAGATTTGTTAAATGTTTTGGAAAATGTGACATTTACAAAGGTTTTAGAATAACTGGCTGTAGCAAACTTGGTTTTCCGACAGCATGGCTCGATTAAATTTAGATCATCTACAGGTTACAAGCAATTAAGGTTTTACAATTACTGACTTTAGCATGGTTGGTTTTCGCACAGCATACTTAATATCTATACAGTTTATCTACATGTTGCTGGCAACCTTCTAAGCAAAGTTCATGAAAGTCAACTGAAAATTGTAACCTATGGATTGTTGTCAAGGAAAAGTTAACAGACAGACAGGTGCATGGCAGACAAAGCACCATGGCATAAGCTCTACCAGATGAGGTTAAAAATTGCTCTTCAAAATAAACCTCATGTTTCTAGGGATTTTTCTGATCCTGATAAAAAACATGGGAAAGAATGATGTTAGTGACCTACCTGCAACACTAGAGTCCCCAGAATCTGAGACACCACCTACAGACTGTAGATTACCAGAATGGTCCATCAACAAGTTATGTGGAGACAGCGCATCCATATTCAAAGAATCTCCTTCACTGTCAAACAATGGAAATGTATCACTGGAGGGGTTTTCATTCAGACGACCTGGATTCCCTATTCCTGCTAAGATACCATCATCTAAGTTTCCTAGATTACTACCAACATCAAATCCTCCTTCAAGGATTTCACTATCATTATAGTTTATAGCACTCAACATGGCGTCTCCAGCAGCACCGGCTGTCCGGTACAATATATGCGAGCCCTGTGATATGGATGCTGGACTTGGTTGCCCTGCCTCACTGAGACTGGTTGTTGTAATTATTGAAAGGGGGCCTGGAGACATCCTTTTCTCGTGCTCTGACGTGTTCAGGATCTTGTGAAGTTGTGCTTGACTAAGCATCGGTCCACCAGGCTGACCCTCAATCCTGATATGCTGGGATAGGAGAGGCAACTGTATATGAGTATTCTCAGCAATCCTGAGCACTGGATAGCCTGCAAAATACACAAATTATATAAATCTGGAGTAATACTTTTAGGTCAGGAAAAATTTTCGAATTTCAAACTCGTGATTTAATGTCTTAATTAACTTTTTAATCATAGTACCAGTAATTAGATAAAAAAAAAATTCATAATTATACCAACTTTTTGCATGATATGTCTTCATTTATCATCTAACACGTCTAACATGTCTAATAAAGAGCAATGTACAGATTATTTAATTTTAGGTTCTGATCATTATTCAAAGCCATTTCAAAGCAGTTCAATGATAAGTAAAAGTTTATAAAGCAACCACAAACCTCTAGTGATAAACGAAGTTGTTTTCAACAAGATTATTGCTACATTCATTCAGAATCATCACAATAGTTATAACTGAAAAATGTGCTCTTTGTTTCTCAGGGTTTAATGCCTGTTTCAATTGTATTTCAGTCATTTTACAGGTGAGCAGTTTTCCTTACCATTGTTCCTGAAAAGGACCAGTACTACAACCTTATCCCGAGTAATAAACTGCCAACTTTCTCACACATGTATATTAAGAGACACGGTGGATAGCAGGGCTCAAACCAATGACCCTGTATCAAAGACAGGTTAAAGTGATTTTAAGTCAGCGACTCTAATCACGCAACCAGTGTCAGTTATAAGCTCATCATGCTTCAAAATTTCAAATTAGACTTGTGAAACAAAACTATCACCTTGGTTATTGTATCTGCTAATAACAAGAATTCATTTTATCATACCAGAGAAAGTAGGCGTGTCCTCACTGGGCTGGGATGCTGCAGTCTGCGCGAGAATCTCTAAGTTACCTGGCACTGCCATCTCTGGGTTGGTCACTAGATCAGGATGACCAGTAGGCTCCATCATTTACATCTGCTCATTGATGGCAGATAGCCTACCTGCAATACGATGCACAATTTATACAGTGCAACTACATAATATATTAAAATCTTTATCAACTCTCTTTTATATCTCTTAATGCAAATCAAATACTGCCTTAATCTACACTTCAGAAAACTCTTTTACAATGCTTACATTCTTACACATCTTGATTGTTATTGTACAATCTGCGACTCCTGCAGCTCAGAACTTCAAAACAGATTGAGAATGATGAAATTTAAAAGAGAGCAACCTGTATTATTCTTTATAAACCATTTGATTCACCATCTGAAGAATTGTTCGATCAATTAAATTAGATGATATTCACTGACTGAGTTGACTATTAAAAGGCAATTTTGATGTACAAGTCTCTTTGCAACGCAAACCCTCAGTATCTAACAAATTTAAAAGAAATGCTAATACAGGACTAAGATCATCAACCAATTGACTTTTATATGTACCAAACTCCAAAGCCCAGACTTGAATATTTCGAAAGTCCCTATCATATTTAGGGCACAAACTATAGAACAATATTCCAATTCAAGTGCAGACAGCATTAACTTTAAATTCTTTTAAAAAGATGCACTTAACATTGAAGTTCACTGGTGGTATCTAATTTTGCTGTAAAATACATTTTGTAATATCACGTCTTCAATGTAATATCTTAATTTGTCAACTCAGTTTAATATCTTAATTGTTCATCAGAACTGATAGTGTTGTTTGTTTAGTTTTCAATTGTTTGTAATGCAGTTTTCTTGTAAATAATGTACTATATCATGTATCTTTTTAAGCCCTCATGAAAGAGGTCATCCAAATGTGTAGCCTCATAGATATCATGGATATAAAGTTTTTATTATTGTTATTATTATTATTATTAAGTCATTCAAGAACATTACACAGATAAAATAATAAACAAATTCTTAATTACAAATACTACGCTAGAGTCTGCTTATTATAAACACACATAACTTTTTGAAAGTTCAAAACAAGACAATTTTAACTCATACAAAAATGTACATGTAACTGGTCTTGTAAAATCTCATTTTCATTTTGGAAAGTTACTTAGCTTTGAACCTGACCTGAGGTTATCAAAAACAAACACTCTACCAATTATCATGATAACTAGTACAAAATGTGTCCTCTTTAATTATGTACAAATTATTTCCTTAATTTGACCTAGTAACCATCATTTTTTTATTTCATGTAGTCCAGCCTTTTTCCTAAATGTCATTAAACCAAACATCTTTTGATGGTTGGGTACTAAATGAGGCTTCTAGTGTCCAAAACTTTTTCCTTTGACTATGTGACCTAGTTCTTAAACCAAAGTTACCTAGTTAACTGTTTGAAATTCAATCTAGAGTCCATCAGGATACACATCCCTTTTTCAGACATTTTGACAATAATAGTATACTAAGCGTGGCCTCTAATAGGGTTTAATAACATAGTAAGGTGATCCAAAATGCCGGATTTGCTCATGTCATGTATCAGATCACACAATAGTGTAGCGTAACATTCATTTAAAAGATATGCTTCGAAATACATTACTCGTTTTTTTTCTCCTTATTTTGTAAAATTCTATTTCAACAATTATTTATGTTTGTTGATAATGTTTTATATTTTTAGTCAGTGACTTGAGATAAGGACTCAAGTTTTTAACAAGTCTAGAGTAGACTCCAGTTTTTAATAAGTTTATAGTATGTATTGAGTAATGTTGAAGACATTGCAGATCGCAGACAATGTAGACTGTTGTATAATACACACAATGTGAATCTGTGAAGTGGTGTTACAGTGTGTCTAAACTGATGAGTAAATAAAACACATATATCCTCTGGAGTAGTTTTGACATTCTATTTAATCGCAGAATATTAAAACCATTGATGGCTTTTACATTTATACCAGAATCCAGTATTTCTTCAGGACTATGTTATGGCAAACATCTGAAGTTGTCTGTGTAGGTAAACCTATCTGGCAACTTTGTCTGGTAAAATAGATGTCTCACTATCAAATAAGTACTGTGACAACAGAATAAAAAAATATTAATTGCTTTTTGAAGTCCATTTTTGGTACATATTTCCACAAAACTACATGTACAAAGCCTGAACACAAAAAAAAATCGCTGGTCACTACATAATCTAAACATCCTTATTTGATAGTCAGACATCTATTTTATCAGACAAAAGCATACATGCTACAAAGCCAGGAGGTTTTTTGAAAAATTACCACGTTTTTGGACTTAATACCAGGGTAAAAAGTTTAGCAGAAAAGCAGAAGCTCTTTTCTAAGGACATATTTGGTCAGTTATTACATATTTTACAATAGACAAACAAATTTTAAACCAAAGTTTGCTCTTCTGGAAACACTTCATGTATTTTTACACAGTCAGTCGGAAAAGTACACTTAATATTCAGCAACTATTCCATGGTACGCATAAAATTTTGAAGAAGTGTGTGTCATAAATTAGCGCAATCTACAATACACTGTCCGACAGGTAATAACATTTTAAGGCATTGCCCATTCAGTGCTCTCAGCCAATCATAACACAAAGTTTTCAAATAATTGATAATCACATAGATGTAGTTGCGTAATATATTGTATTTTTTAATACGAACACCAAATAATTAATGTATGAATTTGTTATTGCACTGTTATGAACACCAAACCTTTTAATTTATGTTTATTGGATTAGTGATGCTTTAATTATTGGCATATTTGCAGAATAGTGACTCAAAAGTAATTATTATGTCTGTTAATTATCGGCTAATCTGTTTAAACCGCTCACAAATCAGACACTAATTATCCTCTGGGCATTTAGCTAAAATGATAATGACAATAAACACAAATACGCGTAATTATATCAGTTATCTCACTTTATCAGCAGAAAGTCTTCCCTAATTAACAAATCATAAATTTACGTGAATGATAATCTGCAAGTAAAATGCATCATCTACATGTGTATCAAAGTTTCTTGGCACAAAATCTTTCAACAAAAATATGAAAGTTATGAATGATTTAACCCTCAGTTTGTAAAAAATTTGAGCACTTAGAGTTTGGGTTAAACCCCTTGGGGTGTCACGAATGCATGGATTTTGAATGGCAGATAAATGCCTGGAAAAATTGACATGTATCAATATTTGCCATTGTTTAGAAATATTTAGTTGCTATGGTCTTGAAACTTTTAAGTGCAATATTCTTCCAACTTGGATACACAATTACTGAAAATGACAGCGGGTAAAAGAGCCTATATCCATTCAGGAATTTTTCGTTTTCAGTTCAGAATTGCACGGGTGGGGTACGGCATTAATCGATTTGATAAACGTTTAATTTTGCTTATATCAATATAGTACAGTAAAACAAAGACATTGAGCAATCTCTAACAACAGGCCTTTACCAAAATCATTTGACGATGCTTTGTTATGCTTTGATCATATGAAGCATTTCGTGAAAATAATGAAAATTCATGTCGCACTTGCTGTTTGCTATTTACAGACCGTATAACGCATCATGGTGAGTGCACTATTTTTATATGTGTATTTCTCTACTAAGCATTTACAGAGTTCTATTCATTTAAAACAAAGCTTTAAATTATATGAATTATTGAAATTGGGCCTTGTTGAAGCATTTGATTTTGTTGGGATGCATCAGATAGGTTGTATATTTTTTTCTCAAAGGCTGAATTAATACAAAAATAGTTCTACAACCGTGACGTCACTTTGACTAGCAAGGGCTATACGTTTCTTCCCTACCGGCATGCGACGGCGTATCCCCGACCATATACGCCACAATAGCTACATCCGGTATATAATGTAGCTCAAGTAGCCTTCGAGCCCAGATATGGATCCATATATTTATATTTATCCATATAAACAAATACTGTTCCGAGACACTCCCTATAAGTGGTGTCGGACTAAATAGTATTAATAATAGAATATTTACCAGTAGTATTACTTAACAACCTAACAGTTCAAAAAATTGTCAAACAGGGAACCCCACGTACCAAAATCGGCCTCCCCAAAAAACCCCCCCCCCCCCCCCCCCCCCCCCCCCCCCCCCCCCCCCCCCCCCCCCCCCCAAAAAAAAAAAAACGAGCCCCACAGCCCCCAGAAGCCCCCACCCCCCCCCCAAACCACAAACACAACCCCCCCCACACCACACAAACACACATCAATCGACAACACACATATACCTACCAAACACCTAGCAACGCAACCACGAGGACAAAACGAACATAAGGAACACAGTGGGGCACCGCCCATGGAACGGCAGTGGCAAAAACCCCCTGGGGGCCGCCCTAAACCGGTTTAGAACGAATAACAATCCCTGAAGGATGAAAATATAACAACATTGATTGAATGTACGGGGATACTTTTTACGTAATTATCGGTAAAATTAGCGTTTTAAAATAAATATGTCATCTATCGATAGATAGATAGATAGTACCGTAATCCACTCAATACTCTATATGTAAAGTTGCTGTTGTACAATTAATGGGTGGATAGCGATTTATTTAAAAAAAGGCCTCTATGTTGATTATTTGTGCTAAAATGAAGCATTTTTCGATATATGTTATTCCTCAAAATTGTATTAATTTATCATTTTACGTTGATTGAACACATTATTCATGTTTCGATAATATAATCTGCTAGATGTAGGGAGTGCCCCTTTAAGCCAGTTTATTGTGTTTTCACGTTTTACTATAGATCTAAGCTCCGGTTGATTTTTTAGCTGAATTTCTTTTTCATTGATGTTTTTCGATATTAACATTTTCCCATTATTGTCACTTTTTATTACTTTAAAAAAAATAATCCTCCTCTGATTTGCAAAAACTTTTGAAAACGCTTTTTTCAAACACTTTCAGTCGCCCATCCAACTGTCCTATTTAGTGCTTCTTATTATTTCAACTCGCAATGGATTAAAAAGATTTTGTTTTCTTGAGAGAAAAACAACAACAACCCAAGTTCATTTTAGTAAAATCAATTAATTAACTAGATGGGTGTTCAGTAGAACACTTGTGTCGCCCTTTTACACTATGTCAGAATAACCAATAATGTTGTCACAAAATTTAAGTACAAAAAGAGGCAAAACTCTGTCAAATATGACCTTCACCTACAAAGTTTGGCGGCATCACGACCCTTTTGTCATAAGCAATGCAATTTGAAAGTTTGATGAAGAAATCTTAAGAAATGGCAAAGGTATAGCCAACGTTAAGTTTTTGTGACGGACGGATAGACGGGCCGACGGACAAAGCGATCCCTATGTACCGCCTTTTCTCCGAAAACTAGTTATTATACATATCTCTTGAATAAACAGTTATTCTCGGTCCAAAGTATTCCCCAAATACCTATTTTAGTAAATGAAGTGGCGAAGTAGCCGGCTCTGTTTTTATTATTATTATTATTATTATTATTATTATTATTATAGGTTGATTTATCTTGCTTTTTTCAACTACATTATTACATGATACTTATTTTGTTTAATTAGAAGTGGAGAAATCTAAGAGAAAATGGTTACTATCTAAAAACTCGCAAAAGAGTTGAAATTTAACTGAGACATGCTTTGTTTGTTTGTTTGTAATCGTGCTAATTAGGTCCACCATCCTCTAAAGAGGCTATAATCGGTACGACCCGGCATGTTCTCCTGTTCATGCCCCTAACAATGCAATTTTAGAGTCCGAAATAGGAGAAGAATTTACCTGACTGCAATTTCCAGTCAGTATAAGCCAGTTTTCCTGGTGAGATATCCATGAGTGGTCCGCCATACAGTGCTCTGCAGTATTGATTTGCTCTAACTCAAACCACAGCCGCATCACACCCAAAGCATTTCTGTGTTCTCTCTGCCAGAATGTGCGACGAGCTCACTACGGGCCGTATGATAAAGCCGAGGGGTCGCACATTCCTGCACAGTGTCGCAGTCCAGGTTTACAAGAAGGTCACAAATAATAAAAACCCCCTCTCTACGGAGAACCCTTCAGCGACACTGTCGAGAGATAGGCTAGACCCACATCTATTTGACTGTGCGTCTGCCCATACCAGAAACCTAGCTCAAGTTAGCGTCCTCAGTCAAAACTAGTCGACTGCAACCACCAACTCAAACCAGTACCCTGGCCCAAAACGGCAGACACTCTCAGTCAAAACTAGTCGACTTCAAGCATCCACATGTGACGCGACCAGTAGCTTAATCCTGAGCGCGGGATACCAGCCCCAGTCAAAAGCTGTCCAGTGCACATGTTAGCTAACCACTCATTTCCTTCTCCCCAGTTCCACTGGCAAAGATGGAATTTTAGAGTCCGAAATAGCCCTGACAAGGGCTTAGTCTGAAGCGCAGCCGAAGGTAGAAAGTCCTAAAAAGGACTCTCGTGCCTCCCCCCAGCACAGTCACTGTAAGGAGGTCTTAGCAAGTCACCGCCATCGCCGTCCTGGAGTTGAAGAGTGTGGATCCCCTACCACCCGGCACACGTCACCGGCACGTAAGGTTCTTGAAGTTCTTCTCTGCATCGCCGTCCCTGCATCTGGTGGAGTTCTACACAACAACGTTCGGTTAAGACAAACGGCCCTTGTCAGGGTCACCCCCTCGTTGTTAGCCAGGGCCCCGACAGTTACAAGACCTAAAAACAAAAATAATATCAAACAGGGAATGCCACGTACCAAAAACGCAGCCTCCCCAAAACGAACCCCACAGCACCCAGAAGCGCACACCACCAACACACACACACACACGCACACGCACACACGACACACACACACACAATCATGTACACACACACATATACACTACCAACACACACTAGCATACAAAGCAAACACACGAGGACAAAACGAACAATTAAAGGAACACAGTGGGGCACCGCCTTGGAACGGTCAGTGGCAAAAACACCACTGGGGAGCTTAAACCGGTTTATGGTGCCACCCAACCTCACTCTTACCCCCACCATGTTCCAAAGTAGGACGTGTAAATAAAAGTAATCCCCCCTAAGCCAAGCAAAATGTCGAGACCCAGTGCCTGCTCTGCAGGCACCAAAGAACTGAGACATGCAACAAGTGCAGGAAGCTATATGATCACGGCGGGGAATCACGTGATCAAAATAATCTCTAAACAAAAGTAGATCTCAGAAAAAGGTTAGATAATAATGAAAGCTGTTTAGCTGTAAATGTTAAATGTAGCCTATCTTATGGCAAAATAAAAGTATTATAGAAGTACACAGGTCTCAATCATAGTCACCTTCCTATTGTGCTGAACACTTCGAGAAACTGACATAATTTATTTTTGAAATGTTTAACACAATAAGAAGGTGACTATGATTGGGACCTGTGTAGCTCTATTATACTGTTATTTTGCCATAAGATAGGCTAAATTTTTAATTTACAGCTCAACGACATTCGTTATTTTCTAACATTTTTCATTGATGTACTTTTGTTTAGAGATTATTTTGATCATGTGATTCCCCACCGTGATGAAGTCACTACCTATAATTTTGCGTGATTGAAAAGAGTTTGATAGCTAGAAAATTAAATGTAAGGCTGTGAAAGGAACAGATTTTGGAGTAAAAAGTGCAAAGAATATACAACAAGTTAAAAATCATTTGTTTAAAACGAGAAGAGATAAACACTACAGCAGATCTGGAATCTATCACTTATGCAAAATATCACTGGAGTTGGAAATTTTCAACGACAAAAAATGTTTATCCTTATTTGCATTTCTGGGTTCGAAGCATGATGCAGCATAATGTTCTCGTCAAGGTTTGGGATACCTGCCCCGTGATATTACATCAAAACCAACAATTATCCTCTTAATGTTATACAGAACGATAAGATGAAACTGATACCGCCAATGAAAACGTTGAGGTTATACAGGGTATACAGGGAACAAAATCTATAGTAACAATAACTCTAAAGGAAACATGCAGTTGCCCGTCAACAGGGCTGTGCTATCATAATGTGGTAGTGAAAATGGCATTAACCATTGACGGCATTCATTTTGTGATACACAAACTGTTAAAAATAACTTTTGACAAAAAAAAGTAAATCGCAAGCTGCAAAAAAAGTCTGGAAAAAGGAAACTCAAAAAGTCATGCTTTCGTTTTCTAGTCGTATACATACATATAAATTACTTCTACTTTTAGTTTGAATAAATCCGTCTGTTCAATCCACACCTTGTTGTTCAAAACCTTGTTCCTTCAAAAAGAAATTAACTGCAAAGGCTTGGAGGAGCAAATATAAAAGCAGATTTTGAAGTTAATCCAGCGCCCGAATTAATACGTATGACCGCATGCGCTAAAACTCTCCAATGTAACACACCTACCAGTTCACTAGTTAAACAGAAATTGTCAGAGTCACTGGCATCGATACCAAAGTCTGTTAACAAAAATCCAATTCATTCTCGAAAAAGAAGTCTCGTTGACAAACCACCAAAATGTAAAATTGAGAAGCCCACATACGAAAATAAGCTAAGTCCGAGTAAGTCCTAGGGCTGGTGATGTTCTTGAAGAAGAAAATGAATTAATAGTAGTGATAGGTCATTGACTGCAGAAATTAATTGTTCCAACCAACTTAAAATAAACATGAACGAAACTCATTGTGAAGAAAATCGTAAAAATACAGAACTACGCTTGATTAAAATCCCGTCGGATGGCTAAATGATAGAATTATAAACAAAGCACAAAACAAAAGCGATTCAGTAGTATCAGTGACATGCAAAGTTCAATGGATATTTAGGCATTTAAGATATAAATAGACCTTCAAAAAAACAAACTGCTCCTTCTGCTCAAATACACTACAACGCCACTTTCGTACCAACCATAAGAAAAGGGACATGTTGTACTATTTGTCAGTTAAAAGAGCTGAAAGACACCAATTAGCAGTATTTCAATACAGATATCTCAAATATACGACAATGCCTATCACAGTATAAATGTTAAAATAACGGGAATTCAACTATAGGGAAATTCTTAAGATTGTTGATTATATGCCATCGCCAATCTTATAGAACTGTTAAGCAAAAAAGTTTGACGTTGATATTTCACATGTAATGTACGATATACCAAAATGAGACAGTATTTGTTACATTGTATAGAAAATTTACATTTTGTAACATTTTAAAAAATGGTAAAAATGTTTAATTGCCTTGTAATATCATAAAGGTTATACTCTTAAAATTTACTGTCTTGTAAGCTGCCAGATATAGTTGGAAATATGGTGAAATGTAACAACAAGAAGAAGACGCGGCAATGTCGTCAAAGCAGATTTAAACGGCGCCTGTAGAAATTGTAGAATTAAAAAAAGCAGTCACCTTGACCCCCGCACCCGCAAAGCAGAGAATTTTTTTGGGCGTATTTTTTTAAAATCTATTTTTAGTAACAGTGACCTTGACCTGAACTTTTTTTTTTGCTTAAAACAATTTAAAAATAAAAACAAAAATTAAATTTAGTAAGTGACCTTGATTCAAAAATTTTTTTTTTGCTCAAAACAATTAAAAAAACCCAAACATTTATTTTTTTAAAGTGACCATGACCCCCAAAAACATTTTTTTTGCTTAAAACAATTTAAAAACTAAAAACAAATATATTTTTAATCACAGTGACCTTGACCTAAAAACAATTTTTGCTTCAACAATTTATAAACTAAAAAAGAATCTATTTTCAATAACAGTAACCTTGACCCTAGTGACCTCGAATGCAATCCCAAGCTTCCTCTTCATGCAAGCTACCTTCACACCAAATTTCATTACAATTGGTCACTCCTAACTCAAGTTATTGAGCGGAAATCATTATTCTATTTTTAGTTACAGTGCCCTTGACATTGACCCTAGTGACCCCAAATGCAATCCCAAGCTTCCTCTCTATGCAAGCTACTTACACAACGAGTTTCATTGCAATTGGTCCCACCTAACTTGCGTTATTGAGTGGAAACCGTTTTTCTATTTTTAGGTACAGTGCCCGTGATCTTGACCCTTGTGACCCCAAATGCAATTCCAAGCTGCGTCTCTACGCAAGCTACATACACACCAAGTTTCATTGTAATTGGTCACTCCTAACTTGAGTTATTGAGCGGAACACATTTTTCTATTTTTAGTAACAGTGACCTTGACTTTACCCTAGTGACCCCAAATGCAATCCCAGGCTGCGTCTCCACGTAAGCTACCTACACACCAAGTTTCATTGCAATTGGTCACTCTTACTTGAGTTATTGAGCGGAACCCATTTTTCTATTTTTAGTAGCAGTGACCTTGACCTTGATCCTAGTGGCCCCAAATGCAATCCCACAAAAACAAAAAAAAAAAAAAAAACCCCCACCAAAAAAAACCCCCCCCCAAAAAAAACCCCCCCCACCCCCAAAAAAACCCCCCCACAAAAAAAAAAAAACACACACAAAAAAAAAACACACAAAAACAAAAAAAAAAAAAAAAAAGCTGCATCTCTATGCAAGCTACCTAGACACCAAGTTTCATTGCAATTGGTTACTCCTTACTAAAGTTATTGAACGGAAACCAATGTTTGACGCCCGCCCAACATACGGCATCGCTATTCTAATAAGAAGGTTTTTTTTAAAAAAAACCTGCTTAAAAACTGCAAACTTAAAAAGAGATGCGTAGGTTGGCTTTGTCAATATTGTTCCTAGTAATGTGTGATGTTCATATGAATCGACACTTCAATTTGATCAATCCTTTTATTTATATAGATCAAAATATTGTTAAGGTAACTTGCCCCGGAACAAAATGGCCACCAGTGAAAACATGATGATATCACTAAAATGTAGTCTGGTGGTCTTTTGACATAATACACAATCAAATTACTGTTATATAAGCTTTTAGAACCTGTATTAGTGTGTTTTGTTGCAAATATTGTTAAAACATGTCATTTCAGTTCTTGGGTTTACTTACATGAAAAATATCCAATTTTTGTGCAAGTTTCCTGACAAAGTCAAATGATGAAATTATTCAAACCTGCACTTATTTACTAGTTCAATGTCTCCTCCAGATGCTCGACCATAGAAATAGTTGAGCTGTTCTTTCAATCTTACACATCAACAGTTTATAACACATCACTAAATTGTGAAGTCCACATGCTTGAGTTATGGCTTAAGGTAGAGCACTATTATTGTCTTTAGTGGGTGGGGTGCATGCTTTTTTCAATTTTTATTTTTCCCTTTAATGTATACTTTGTTTGTTTTGGTCGGGATGTCATAATATTGTAGTATACTGACACTAATAATTCATGTGAAGAGAACTATAAATCAGTGAATAATTATAAAGAACGGATACATTTTGAAACATATTCTTGCTAGTTGACGAACAAAGACTCTGTGACAGATTCAGTGGAAATAAAGAAACTAAAACATAGTTAACACCATTATTAACATAATTTTGTTTAATTTTTCTGTATCAAATACATAATTTGAAAAAATATGTAAAGACAATAAGAGCGTCTTGCAGTATTTTATATGGCTTGGTAAACAAAAAATTTTACAACAAGAGTATGCTGATTATATGGTATAAACTATGTTTTAGTTTCTTTATTTCCACTGAATCTGTCACAGAGCCTTTGTTCGTCAACAAATGATATCATCATGTTTTCACTTGTGGCCAGTTTGTTCCGGGGCAAGTTACCTTAACCAATCTTTACACATATTACATGTTTCTAATTAAATATATGATACATTTAATTATATATGTACACAATGTACATGAAAGCACGCGTTTCTAAGGACACATTTGATAATTTATTGCGTATTTTACGATAGACACGCTATTTTAAACTTAAGTTTACTCTTAAAAGTGTCAACAATGAGGAGTTATCAAGATATTAACCAATTCTGTCCATGGAGCCCACTGCCGACGTTCCCGACAGTGATGATTCATCAGCACCATATGCGACGATAAGGTCTCCGACAGCTTCACGAGCTTTCCCCGTGCTCTCTCAGACGGTTTCGAATGGTGTTGCAGCTTATCGCCCGTCCAAAATTGGACTCCGCCGTGATGAATCGGTTGCGCAAGTGACGTTGACGGATATAATTATCCTGACGTACGCGAACTTGAGCAACGTTTGCCAGTTAAATTCCTTGTGGCATAACACATCGAGTTAAGCATTAGGGCCTAATTGTCGATTGCTACACATGAAAGGCTAGCAACGGGATTTTGAGTGCGTCCACCTTCCAATATGCCTAATATCCGTGCTTGATTTTCATTACTTAGCCTTGGCATGTTTTATTTTCAATATTTAAAAAAAGCTGTTTTGAATTCTTTCTTGCAAATCATCTGTCGAATACTCAAATGCAAGTTTATGTAGTAAAACCATGTGTTACAAGCGCACTGGATGCACGAGAACACGGTGACCTGACCCATATTTTGATGAAACGACTTTTCTTTATCAATGCGTTATCGGATTGTCGCGCCGGATTCCGTCCGAATATACCGGCGAACGCCGGCATACGCCAGAGGAATAAAACGTATAGCCCTGTACTTCCGGAAGATCGACCTTGACAAAAATCATGGTGTTAAACAGAGTTATTTGCCGATTATCACCTCAACTGACCAACGCAGTGACGCGGAGGTCTTTTACTTATGGGATGCCGCAAAACCGCATAAGTTTAATGGTAATTTGTGATTGTAATTCGCGAAAAATCACATGAAATCTCAAGTTAAGGCATGTTGTAAATTCGTACTCAAGAAACGACGTACCCATGTAGTGTTGAGATTTATGTAATGAATTAAATCAAATTACAAAATAACTTTGTAAGCACTCTAGATGCCACAGGTTTTCTACCTGATCTACGTGAAACTTTGTCAGATTGTTTGTCTATGAAATCTAGGTGAAGTTTGAAATTAGGTTACCTAGTAGAGGCCATATTCAGGCTGGTATATAGACAGATAGATGGGTTAGTAACATTGCCCGAGATAGATGGGTTAGTAACATTGCCCAATTGGGCGTAGAAGCCCAATCAAGCTTTTATTGCCTGATCGGGCTTAAATTAATGAAAAGAAACTAAGATTGATTTAAATATTTCAAGAAATATTTATTGAATTGCTTTGAAAGTCCTACACATCTTGGTGTTCTCTTGTTATAAATGCCTATTTTTATCCAAATAAAATTTACACTTTTTGCTCAAGAGGCTTTGCTTATTTTACATTTAAAGTATATTGCAAGTGAAATTATCTGGTCAAATCCAAGAAAAACCTTGTTAATACTCTAGTAGATCATGTACTGAGATAAGAGATATAGGCCATCTTGGCCCTCTAACAAGTGTTTAGAGCTACATTTTACTTCCTTTTCCACACAATGTTGTTGACCTTGTGTGTTGGCCAATGGTACCCAGGCGAGCGATAAAGGGCCCTCTTGTTATATATTATTTCATTATATCACAAGCCAATTTTTTTTTGTATGATTATACATCAGGAGAGCCTTATAAAAATTCCTGTTGGTAAAAGAGCGCTCAGCTTCAACTATTTTATGATACTGGTAACCTTTATTAGCTCACCTGGCTATGCCAGGGTGAGCTTTTCTGATCGATGATTGTCCGTCGTACGTCGTCCGTCGTCGTCAACATTTTGATTCAAATGACATCTCTCAAACCTCTAGGCCAATGTTGATAAAACTATGCAGGAATGTTCCTTGCATGAAGCTCTACCAAAATTGTTCAAAGAATTCCATTCCATGCAGAACTCTGGTTGCTATGGCAACAAATAGGAAAAACTTTAAAAATCTTCTCTGAAACCACAAGGCCTAGAGCTTAGATATTTGGCATGTAGCATTGTCTAGTGGACCTCTACCAAGATTGTTCAAATTATGACCCCTGGGTCAAAATTGACCCCGCGCTGGTGGGCACTTAGTTCTTGCATAGGCATATATAGGAAAAACTTTAAAAATCTTCTTCTCTGAAACCACAAAGCCTAGAGCTAAGATATTTGGCATGTAGCATTGTCTAGTGGACCTCTACCAAGATTGTTCAAATTATGACTCCCGGTCAAAATTGACCCCGCGGGGGTGGTCACTTAGTTTTGCATAGGAATATATAGGAAAAACTTTAAAAATCTTCTCTGAAACCACAAGGCCTAGAGCTTAGTTATTTGGCATGTAGCATTAGCTAGTAGACCTCTACCAAGATTGTTCAAATTATGAGCCTCGGATCAAAATTGACCCCGCACGGGGGGTCACTTAGTTTTACATAGGCTTATGTAGGAAAAACTTTAAAAATCTTCTTCTCTGAAACCACAAGGCCTAGAGCTTAGATATTTGGCATGTAGCATTGGCTAGTGGACCTCTACCAAGATTGTTCAAATTATGACCCTCGGATCAAAATTGACCCCGCACGGGGGGGTCACTTAGTTTTACATAGACTTATATAGTAAAAACTTACGTACGTCGTCCGTCAACATTTTGATTCAAATGACATCTCTCAAACCTCTAGGCCAATGTTGATAAAACTATGCAGGAATGTTCCTTGCATGAAGCTCTACCAAAATTGTTCAAAGAATTTCATTCCATGCAGAACTCTGGTTGCTATGGCAACAAATAGGAAAAACTTTAAAAATCTTCTTTGAAACCACAAGGCCTAGAGCTTAGATATTTGGCATGTAGCATTGGCTAGTGTACCTCCACCAAGTTTGTTCAAATTATGACCCCTGGGTCAAAATTGACCCCGCACCGGGGGTCACTTAGTTTTACATAGGCTTATAAAGGGAAAACTTTAAAAATCTTTTTCTCTGAAACCACAAGGCCTAGAGCATAGATAATTGGCATGTAGCATTGCCTAGTAGACCTCTTCAAAGTTTGTTCAAATTATGCCCCTGGGGTCAAAATTGACCTTGCCCGGGGGGATCATTTGTTTTACAAAGGCGTATATAGGAAAACTTATTTGGTATATAACATTATCTAGTGATCTTCCACCAGGCAAGTGGACTTGTACCAAGGTGAGCGATATAGGGCCATCTTGGCCCTCTTGTATTTAAATAAATGTTTGATAACAAAATGTTTGATAACTATTTCTAGAGTCTCACACTGATAACTGTCTTGATAGATTTATCGTAGTCTTTTTGTAATTCGTATATTTTGTGTATTTTCAGGAGAAAGGCATATTGTTCACGATTTCCATGGCGATTGTCACAGGCCCAATGTTCTATATTATGGCTAACTTGAGGAAATACCAGGGAAAAGTTTGATTTTGGCAGATATTAGAAACTGTATAGCTGACATTATTATTAGTTTTCTTGACTTTTGCGTTGACAATTTTAACAAATTCAGTATAATGAATCAAGAAGAAGTGTTGTCTAACTTAATACAGAGACAAAAATAACTGTGGATAATGTCTAAAACTTGCAGAAAAATACCAAGCAGTGTAGATGGAAATTGGAATAATTTTAATTGTTTGAATTTTGAAGTCTTTTTATATTTTGGCAGATACACTGCAGCATTATATATTTGAAATGTTTGGAATATAAAGATAATTTAAATTGAATACCGGTATTTGTATGATAGCCTATTTAATAAATTTGAATTGACGATTTGTTGCTGTGTTGCTCTTAGTGTATACAATCAGTCTGAATAATAAGCTATTTGTAGTACATGTAGGTTACTTGTTCATTAAATTATGAATTTTTATGAGGACCATTCAACTATGAGACAAGGTAGAGTTATTGCACTTGTCATGTCCTTTGTATGCAGTTTGAATAAATTCCTAATATTACTTCTTTTAGCTCACCTGGCACAAAGTGCCAAACTGAGCTATTACGATCACTCACTGTATGTTGTATGTCCATTAACATCATTTTCTTCAAATGACATTTCTGAAACCACTATGCCAATGTTGATGAAACTTGGCAGCAGGGATGTTCCTTGCATGGAGGCCTCTCATAGTTGTTCAAATAATTCCATTACATGCAGAACTCTGGTTGCCATGGCAACAGATAGGAAAAACTTTAAAAATCTTCTCAAGAACAGGAAGGTCTTGAGCTAAGATATTTGGCATGTTGCATAGGAAAAGCTTTGAGAATCTTCTCTGAAACTACACGGCCTAGAGCTTAGCATGTGGCATAACCTAGTGGACCTCTACTAAGATTGTTCAAATTATGACCCCAGGTTTGGGAAAACTTCAGAATGCTTTTTGTCTAGAACCTCTAAGTCCAGAGCTTAGATATTTGAAATATAGCATTGTATAGTGGACCTCTATGGCAATTGTTTAAATCAGAACCCAAGGTCAAAATTGACCCTTTCTGCTATTGGTGACCTTGTGTTATAGCTAATGGTAGCCAGGTGTGGGATATAGGCCCTCTTGTTGAGGTATGTAGTATATGCTGATTTGGTAGATTTCCGCGAAAGGATGCTGTTCATCCTAATATCCTCTGTTGTTTTCCCTTAAATACTTGAGGAGATGCTCTGGACAAAAATGTATACACAAACCTGTACCATATCACAGGGGCCGCTTTGCTCCTGGTGTAAGAAATGCAGAAGAAGGCTTTCTGGTAACATTTTTTAGTTCACCTTGTGCTTAGGTGAGCTCTTATGATTGTTAAATGTCTGCCACATTTTCTTTCAACAGTATCTGAAACTGCCCAGTCAGTTGTCTTGAAACTTCAATCCATTAATACATGTGTGGTTTGCTCTCAGATGCCTTCAGATTTGTAGTTGATTCATTCCATGCAGAACTATAGTTGCTTTTGCAGCAGAAGGAATAGCTTAAAAAGTATTTTTAGAAACAACTGAATAACAAGATAATTTCACCAAAAAAGTAACTCTTTACTAAATATCGTAAAGCCCTGTTTGTTGTTACAAACCCAAAGAGTGAGGACTATGATTATGTCCACATGATTATAGTTAATGAAAGAATCTCCCAAGAAACCTTTAGCCAAGTTACGGTATTAAATAATTTTAAAAAGTGATTCTTATGTGAGCCATAAAGCAAGAGAGCCATAATGGCCCTATATTGATCATCGGAGTAAAACTGCCCTTACTGACAAGGTCAGGGTCATTGTCACAGAGACTCTTACAAATAATGTTTACATAGTTACATCATTCAAAACTCAGACTGGGCCAATGTTGAGTCTTCAGAGAATTTTCTACTTTGTAGAGGACCACTACACAATACTACAAACCAAGAATCTTAAGTTGGCCTTATAGTTTCTGATCATTTTCTAAGATTTTTAGCTCATTTGAACATGAAGTGCTTTGACAAGATGAGGTTATGTTGCGTGGGTCATCAACTATCAGTTTTGCGACCTATAGAGGCTTAATCTTTTCATGGAATTACCATGAAAGTTAGTTTGAATGAATGGTTTGTAAAAGTCTAAGATGATCATGTGAACATTACTAGTCAGGTATCAAGAAAGTCATTGAATATCCCCAGATGATGCCTTGACTCCTGATTTTGTCTCTATATACAAAGAGTAAAAATCACGTTTTATTATCCCATAAACAACGTGGGAAATGATAGGCCGTTAAAATGACGTCATATTGTGCTGTACGATGTTAAATGAATATATGCATAGAAAATAATGCTTTGCATTTATTCATCTTTTGTAATATATAATATTCTTTTTCACTGTACCACTCAAATACTTTAATCAAAGAGTGAAGTATCAAATTGATCCCTTCAATACTTTTCAAGTTATATGCTCTGGACAAGAAGTATCAAGATGGATGAAGCAGCGACTATTCTATACCCCCATTGGGGGGCTTAAAAAAATTGATACAATGTAACTACACATTAAATAGCACTTCATAAGAATACCAAATACATTTAGCCATTTTTGGAGAACTGACCATGAACCTCGTCAAAGTGTATGTTAAGGTAAAAGAGAGATCTGGACAACACGGGATATCGTAGAGGTAACTAAACAAAGTGAGGAATTGCAGAAGTACAATGGCTAAATTGGCAGCTTCACTTACCATATACCTTTTCCTTTGACTAGGGAGTTGTTCTGATCAGCAGCAGTATGGTACTGTGCAAGACAGAGTGCCTTAATCACTCTCAATACTGGTGTGGGGCTCAGCAAGCAAACTTTTGACATGAAAACATGGCAAGTGTGAATGCAAGTTCTGATCACACATTTCTAAGCCATATTTTTTAACTGGCCATCTCTTGATGAAAATTAAGAATAGGGATGATTGTGAACAACTTGCACAGTTTTCTCTGAATTTTTTATTTTATTTACATGTTATTCTTAACACTGTAGGAAATAACATTTAATTTCAATATCACAGCAGTAGAATGTTATATTAGGCTTTATACACAAAGTTATATCACATAATCTCAAATAAAACAAAAAAAAATTAATAAATAATAATCAAATAAAGTAAGAAATTAGTCAAGACAGCAATGTTCAAGTTAACAACTTTCTACGAGTTAAATATGAAAGAATCATTTTGCTTACTTGAATATTTCCAGAAGGGCAAAATGCAAACAATATGGTAATGCCCAAGTGAACCTGATCTTCGATAGAGACTTTGACTAGGTAAAAACTTGACATATAAATGCCTTAATTTGGGCTAAGTCAAGGACCATAACTGGTGTTATTGGTCAAATGTACAAAGTGAAACCCAAGTGCACAACTTCTCATCCCAATAAATATTTGCATGGGGTTTAGTTAACCTACGTCAATTAGTAAAGGAGCAGTTTGTGCCACAAGATTTTCAGGACGTACTTATGAACAGAGGGACGGACCATAGCAAATCTATATATCCCTCAAAGTGGGAGTGTACAAATGCTGGGGATTAAAGGTAGAAGTAGGCTTCAAACCTCTGACTGAACATGGATAGATACAATATGCTAATATAAAAACAACTAGACCTATCACTAAATGTTATTAATACCCCAAAAAGACTGCTTTATCAAATAAAGAAGTTATTACATGTAGTAACAAATAACTTGCAAAAAAAAACTAAACTAACGTTATGGTTCTTGGCAATAACTGTGTTTTGTCAAGATAGAGTTATGGTTCTTGCGCACCCACTTCCTCTCATTGTGCTTGACCATTGTATGAAGTTGTATTGAATTCCAACCAGTAGATCTTATGTTATGCTCCAGACAAGGAAAAGTAACAAAGGGCAATAACTCTGTAATTATTCAAGATAGTTATGGTTCTTGTGCACTGCACTTCCTCTCATTGTGCTTGACCATTGTATGAAGTTGTATTGAATTCCAACCAGTAGTTTTCAAGTAATGCTCCGGACAAGGAAAAGTAACAAAGGGCAATAACTCTGTAATTAGTCAAGTAGGATGCACTGCACTTCCTCTCAATGTGCTTGACCATTGTATGAAGCTGTATTGAATTCCAACCAGTAGATTTCAAGTTATGCTCTGGACAAGGAAAAGAAACAAAGAACAATAACTCTGTAATTAGTCAAGATTTAGTTATGGTCACCGACAGACCGCCAGCCCGCCTGACCATTTATCGGGCGACTCTTTTATACCCTCCTAAACTTTGTTTTTTTTGGGGGGTGGGGAGGGGTATAATAATTCTTGTTTGCCATTGGCGAACAAACATAATACAGTTATGACTAATATTTGATAACAAAGATTTTAAAAATTGTAAATGAAATTATGCTTATGGAGAAAGACTATCCAGCTACATGTATTATGTACTAAAAATATACAGTCTATGCAGAACTGAAATAAACTATTCAAAGGTCCACACAAATTACCTGATTTCCTGACAAGTAAACAAGAGCTGTCACCAAAGTGACATAATAATGCATCCAGTCTTTCTTATACACAGATTAGGCATAGCTTACTATATAAGTAGTTAAATATTATTTTTTCATGCTAAAATTTATGCTAAGTAAAAACTCATCTAGAGTGGTTCTGGTAAGTTGTTGGCCTTTAAGTTTTGGATACTGATTGTAGCGGACATGTATACAGAAAGTAGCTGCCATGAGTTATGCGTAACACACCCTTGATATACAGGTTACACTAGGTATAAGAAAATTGATACATGTATATCGAAGTTACATAGCATTACATAGAATATTGCTATATCACCAAGTTAAATATGCTTAGACTTCAAGTTTGACCTTGATCTTTGAGGTGACCATCTGAGTGTAGCACTCAACACATACCCTTGTGTTAGAGGCAACACATTGTGACGTTATTTAAAAATTAAACTGTGTATGTAGAAGAGAGCAAAATAATTATGTTATAAAAATATTTTGAGCTCAAAGTATGGCCTCAATCATGTATGACACATCGTTGTACTACAAGCAAAAACTGCTTAAATATATCTAAACATTGGTCTATACATATACAAGTAACAGAACAGACACAAGGACAGATGATTACAAAATGTCAAGATATGGAGTGTAAAAAAGATTTTTTCCCATAGTTTAATTAAACTGAGATAAAAACACCACTGAAACTTTAATGTCGAAATCCAACACTATTTTAAGGAATTTTACAGAGTACTTATAAAAAAAAAAAAAAAAAGAAACAACATTAACTTTGTGTTTAAGTATATCAAAAAAAGAATTCAAAATGCAGATGACTTTACCTATCACGGGTTTAACAAAATGCAATCATAACTATAACTAGAGCTATCACTAAATGTGAGTAATACCCCCGAAAGACTGCTTTATAATCTGAGGAAGTTTGTAGTAACAGACTACCTTGCAAACAAACTAAAAAGGGATATTGTTCTTGGCAATAACTCTGTAATTTGTCAATGTAGAGTTATGGTTCTTGTACACTAGACTTCCTCTCAATGTGCTTGACCATTGTATGAAGTTGTAGTGATCCCAACCAAATTCCCCCGTAAGGAAGCTATTGTAGTCAAATATTATTGTCTTTCTCTCCTTTTTTTTTTCCCTTTCCAACCAATAGTTATGCTCCGGATAAGTAAAAGTAACAAAGGGCAATAACTCTGAAATGAGTCAAAATAGAGTTATTGTTCTTTTGCACTGCACTTCCTCTCATTGTACTTGACCATTGTATGAAGTTGTATTGAATTCCAACCAGTAGTTTTCGAATAATGCTTCGGACAAGGAAAAGTAACAAAGGGCAATAACTATGTAATTAGTCCAGATAGAGTTATGGTTCTTGTGCACTGCACTTCCTCTCATTGTGCTTGACCATTGTATGAAGTTGTATTGAATTCCAACTAGTAGTTTTCAAGTTATGCTCCGGACAAGGAAAAGTAACAAAGGGCAATAACTCTGTAAATACTCAAGATAGAGTTATGGTTCTTGTACACTGCACTTCCTCTGATTGTGCTTGATCATTGTATAAAATTGTTTTGAATTCCAACTAGTAGTTTTCAAGTTATGCTACGGACAAGGAAAAGTAACAAAGGGCAATAACTCTGTAATTAGTCAAGATGGGGTTATGGTTCTTGTGCATTGCACTCCCTCTTAATGTGCTTGACCATGGTATGAAGTTGTATTGAATTCCAACCTATAGTTTTCAAGTTAAGCTCCGGACAAGGAAAACTAACAAAGGGCAATAACTCTGTAATTAGTCAAGATGGAGTTATAGTTCTTGTGCATTGTACTTCCTCTCAATGTGCTTGACCATTGCATGAAGTTGTATTGAATTCCAACTACAGTTTGACCCCAATTATTCAACAACCTATTATTCGTATATCCGGTGTAATCCGAAGACAGTATTCGGTCCCGAAATGTTTTATATATAAATGTATATAAAAATAAACGGGTTATTCGAAATGGATTTTACGAATACCTGGTGTTATTCGAAGTGTTTTTTCAGTCCGATTGACAATGTTTGTAATGAATTTCACACCCATTATTCGAAATGCAATGCAATCAAACCAATAATTGCTGACACGCTCAACTTGTGAAAAACGACACGCGGTCGGCATGTTATATGTGCTAAGGTGTGAAAATTACATACTTGCTTTAACCTTGTTTGTTTAATACCAAAGGAACAACTTTTGTTTTTGTTTGAAAGTCGGTTAAGGATGTTCACCTTTAATTTCGAATAACAAACTCATGACTACCAAACTACCATGCCTATTTAAAGCACGACTTTTAATTTAACTGTCAGAAGAAAAATGACTTCTACGTGTGCAAAAGTAATTTGGGTTGAGCAATCTGCCGAAGGACCCGGGAACGGGGACATACTCAGATCAGCTGATATCTTCATTTCCATTCGTACTGGGCAATCTGGCATAGGCCCCGGCCCCTAGGGATACCTAGATCAGCAACGAGTGGGAAGGGTTTAAAAAGGAAAAAATAAATTAAACCGTTGATATGATTTATTTCTGTTTCCTTTTCCTTTCATCTAAATGATATACGCAATGTATATTACGTTAAGCGTCCATGATAGCTATATACATGTATATATAGGGACAATTTACATAACAATCAGCTGGCCATCTTCGGGACTTGGATTATTCGAACCCATGGATTATTCGAAGTAAAATCTTGGTTCCCGGCACTTCGAATAATCGAGACTCGACTGTAGTAGATTTCAAGTTATGCTCCGGACAAGGAAAATGCAACAGACCGCCTGACCGACCGACCACCCGACCGACCACCCAACCAACCACCGGGTGACTCCTATATACCCCCTTAACTTCGTTTCTGGGGTATAATGAAACAGTAAAGGACATGCTACTGTATCGTGAGCCCCAATAATAAAAGAGTCAACAGCGTACCTGCATCAGGATAAAGCTGTTAATTTACTAAATTTCTTTAGTAACAGTAGTTTTTAGTAAAAACTTTTTAAACAACAGTTTTCCTGACAGATCTGGAAATTCCTGACATACGGCCCCCATGCCGTCTGCGTAAGAAGCTGTTGGCCTCTTGCGGCACGTGTTGTAGGTATAGCTCCACCTGCACGTTGTTTTCTAGTGGTAACACTTTCTGTATCTTGTCTGCTTCACCACCTGGACCTGTCAGTGAACAATATAGTTTTATAGCTTCATATATTTTAAGTTAAACAGATAAACTGAGTACTTGGGTTTTTAAACTAAAACATCAAGCCAGTTGCTCACTGAGTACTTCTGGCTATGTTTGAACAACAATGACCTTACAGCATGCTTTTTTTTTACTAAAAAAAGTTAAACTTGAAACTGGCTTACTAATGTTGTTCTTGTTTTTCATCCAGCTGGCTTGAACACCTAAATGATCTTATGGCTGCAGTGCTTACAACCTAGAGGAGTTGGGCTTCACCCAGGTAAAGCAATACAATGTGTCCTTAGGCAAGACACAAACTGTCACACAGTCAAGCCACCTTGATAGAGATACTAAGGGTCTCCTCTTAATAGTGATTTAGTTCTGTTGTTGTTGTTGTCTCAAGTGTATTTATCAGTCACCTAGTTGTCACATGACCTGTTCGGGGTCTATAGCTTAGCGCTTTCCATCTGTCCACAATTTTGTTTAAGGTCTGTATCTTTCACATGCATGGACTGATTTTCATATAACTTCACCCACCCATGGTTACCCATACCATAAGCATGTGTCATGCACAACAACCAGCCACCTACTCCCAAGATCAAGGTCACATTTGGGGCTCAAACACTACTAAATGCAATTAAATTTGCAGTCTGTATTTTGATAAAACTTCAGGCATTTGTTTCCCGTACCCCAAGGGTGTCTCATTCACAACAACCAGCCACTTACTCCCAAGGTTAAGGTCACACATAGGGCTCAAACACTACTACATGCAATTTCATTTCCGGTCTGTATCTTGCACATGCATGGACCAATTTTTATGTAACTTCACACAATTGCTACCCAAGTGGTGAGGGTGTGTCATTCACAATGCCCAGTCACCTACCCCCCAAGTAAAGGTCATACTTAAGCGTTCAAACTCTGTAAGTTAGTGTTTATTGCAAAATTTCCTGTCCACTCCATCTTTTAGTTCATGGTCCAATTTCAATATAACTTCACAGGATTTTTACCCATGTGATGGGAGTGTGTCATGCCAACATCCAGCCCCCAATCCCAAGGTCAAGGTCACATTTAGGGCTGAAACCCTTTCACACAGTGCTATATAGCAAAATTTCATGTCCTCTTTGTAGCTTGTACATGCATGGACTGTAGACCTGCAATTATTACCCATACCATAACAACACCCACCTACATATTCCCAAGGTCAAGGTCACACTTAGGTCTTATACCTAGGTTTTATGTAGCTGTATCTACATTGTCCGTGAACTGTAACTTAATTCAGAATCAACTTAAAACAAATCAGTATATATCATACCACTAAATAAAGACCGCAGTTTGAATGCCTTTGAGGCTAGATGTTCCTTTCCTTCTCGCTTCACGTCAAACTTGAGTAATGTTTCCCCACTCACACCCATACCTTTATCCAGCTACAAATAGTAATCAGTATCACCGTTACATATATTTATACATTGTATACAGAATACTTGATCAAGTGGCAAATTATTTCCTCTTGTTTATTATGGTATTCTGCAGGATAAAGGAATCCTTGCCTAGATGTCATGTGTTTGAATCTAATAAATCCAGCCCTTAAACCTCTGTTTGAAATCAACTAAAATACATTGCTTGATACTAATGCTAATGATGATGAGCACAGTAGCGATTCATATACAGTAGACTCCCTAAATTCCGAACCCCTAAAAAACCGGATACCTAAAAAATCCGGCCGTTTTTTATCTGCCCCTTTTTTCTCCATTGACTTTAATGTTAATATTCCCCCGAAAATCTGGTCCCTCAATTTTCCGAATTCCGGCCAAAAATTTTGGTCCAATTATGATATTGTGTATTTAAATGACTCTCATTAATCCGGTCGTGGTCTGATGTGCCGAAGGCTTGAAAACGATTTGTGGTGATTATCTAATTTGCACAGTCGGTCACAAAGAATAAGTGCGAATTAGTTTGTAAATTGACCCTAATGCCGAACAATACAATTAGATTTCATCTCAAAATTGTTAGATTTAAAAAATCGATCCATGATTAAGACATTTCGCTCAGATTTGTTCGAAATTTAGCAAAACGATAGAGTCTCATTTTATATTTTGTGTCATAGTAAATCATGACAGCGGAATTTTAGTGGGAATTTACAATCATCATAGGAAACGAAAAATTAATGTGTTTAGAGTGCTGAACAGAACAAGTTTTATTGTTAAAATTTAAAGTGTTTTCGTCTGTATTTTGAAATTCACGACGTGTTATTGTAACGTCGCGCCGGATGATGCTGACATTTAATTACAATGTACATGTATTCTAGCTTTTAATTTTGTGAATGTTATTTTAATGCTTTATGGACAGTGACATGCATTTAAATGTTTTAAAATGTATTTTTTATAAAGTCGATAGTGAAGTTATTCATGTTTGCAATGAAGACTGTCATGATTCATGAAACAAAGGAATGACCAGAGGTTTGTAACTTACAAAATCTCATCCCCCGAAAATCCGGCCACCTCAGAAAACCGGCTGATTTTCCCCCGCCGAAGGCCGTCCGGTATTTCGAGGTTCTACTGTGTATCCTTTTAATATAAATACAATTTTGAATTCACATTAATGCTAACTAATTATGAAAAGATCTAACATTGAAACGGGATGAGAAATCAATAAAACTAGCAAGTGAAAGTTGCTGTTTTTGCAACTCAAGTAGTGTCTTACATCTATAGGTAGATTCACAGTTGGCTGTGATGCCTTTATCATCGGTGACTTTGCTATGACACGATTCCCAAATATTTGCCGCAGTCTGTGTCTATGTGGCCTGAAATAGAATATATTCTGTAGTTGAAATGTTATACTAGGGTACACAAACATATGCCTTATGTAATGCATACTAGATGGGTGTTCAGTAGAACACTTGTGTCGCCCTCTTATGCTTTGTCAGAATAACCAACAATTTTGTGACAAAATCTAAGTGTAAAAAGGGGCATAACTGTGTCAAATATGACCTTGACCTACAAACTTTGGCGGCATCATGACCCTTATGTCATAAGCAATACAATTTGAAAGTTTGATGAAGAAATCTTAAGAAATGGCAAAGTTATAGCCAACATTCAGTTTTCGTGACAAAATCTAAGTACAAAAAGGGGCATAACTCTGTCAAATAAGACATTGACCTACAAAATGTGGTGGCATCACAACCCTTTTGACATAAGCAATATAATTTGAAAATTTGATAAAGAAATTTTAAGAAATGGCAAAGTTATAGCAAAAATCTAAGTATATAAAGGGGCATAACTCTGTCAAATATGACCTTGACCTACAAACTTTGGCGGCATCACGACCCTTATGTCATAAGCAATGCAATTTGAAAGTTTGATGAAGAAATCTTAAAAAATGGCAAAGTTATACCCAACGTTAAGTTTTCGTGACAAAATCTAAGTACAAAAAGGGGCATAACTCTGTCAAATAAGACATTGACCTACAAAATTTGGCGGCATCACAACCCTTTTGACATAAGCAATACAATCTGAAAGTTTGATAAAGAAATCTTAAGAAATGGCAAAGTTATAGCAAAAATCTAAGTATAAAAAGGGGCATAACTCTGTCAAATATGACCTTGACCTACAAACTTTGGCGGCATCACGACCCTTATGTCATAAGCAATACAATTTGAAAGTTTGATGAAGAAATCTTAAGAAATGGCAAAGTTATAGCCAACGTTAAGTTTTCGTGACAAAATCTAAGTACAAAAAGGGGCATAACTCTGTCAAATATGACCTTGACCTACAAAATTTGGTGGCATCATGACCCTATTGTCATAAGCAATACAATTGTAAAGTTTGATGAAGAAATCTTAAGAAATGGCACAGTTATAGCCAACGTTAAGTTTGTGTGACGGACGGACGGACGGACGGACGGACCGACGGACAAAGCGATCCCTATGTATCGCCTTTTCTCCGAAAGGGCGACACAAAAAACCTGTATCTTCTATACTTTGCAGGTCAAATCTGTTTAATTCAGCCTGCAAAAGACAGTGTCAAAAGTCGCCATTAAATAATAGCATTTGAATACAAACTAGAGCTATCACTAAATGTGATTAATACCCCCAAAAGACTGCTTTATAAACTGAAGAAGTTCGTAGTAACATAATACCTTGCAAACAAACTAAAAAGAGATATTGTTCTTGGCAATAACTCTGTAATTTGTCAAGATAGAGTTATGGTTCTTGTACACTGCACTTCCTCTCAATGTGCTTGACCATTGTATGAAGTCTTATTGAATTCCAACTTGTAGTTTTCAAGTTATGCTCCTGACAAGGAAAACTAACAAAGGGCAATAACTCAGTAAATACTCAAAATAGAGTTATAGTTCTTGTACACTGCACTTCCTCTGAGTTTGCTTGATCATTGTATGAAATTGTATTGAATTCCAACTAAGTAGTTTTCAAGTTATGCTCCGGACAAGGAAAAGTAACAAAGGGCAATAACTCTAAAATTAGTCAAGATGGAGTTATGGTTCTTGTGCACTGCACTTCCTCTCAATGTGCTGGACCATTGTATGAAGTTGTATTGAATTCCAACTTGTAGTTTTCAAGTTATGCTTTGGACAAGGAAAACTAACAAAGGGCAATAACTCAGTAAATACTCAAGATAGAGTTATGGTTCTTGTGCACTGCACTTCCTCTGAGTTTGCTTGATCATTGTATGAAATTGTATTGAATTCCAACCTTTAGTTTTCAAGTTATGCTCCGGACAAGGAAAACTAACAAAGGGAAATAACTCTGAAATTAGTCAAGATGGAGTTATGGTTCTTGTGCACTGCACTTCCTCTCAATGTGCTTGACCATTGAATGAAGTTATATTGAATTCCAACTTGTAGTTTTCAACTTATGCTCCGGACAAGGAAAAGTAACAAAGGGCAATAACTCTAAAATTAGTCAAGATGGAGTTATGGTTCTTGTGCACTGCACTTCCTCTCAATGTGCTTGACCATTGTATGAAGTTGTATTGAATTCCAACCAGTAGTTTTCAAGTTATGCTCCAGACAAGGAAAAGTAACAAAGGGCAATAACTCTGTAATTAGTCAAGATGGAGTTATAGTTCTTGTGCACTGCACTTCCTCTCAATGTGCTTGACCATTGTATGAAGTTGTATTGAATTCCAACTAGTAGTTTTCAAGTTATGCTCCGGACAAGGAAAATGCAACAGACCGCCCGACCGACCGACCGACCGACCGACCAACCGACCGACCAACCACCGGGTGACTCCTATATACCCCCCTAAACTTCGTTTTGGGGGTATAAAAATATGATTGTCTCAGATAACTATTTACTTTTAACTTACTTATACATGGAAGACTTTAGTTCTTGCAGCTTAAATTAAGAACCCTCAATCATTGGTACCTGGGGTCCTGACCAGTACTTGTACCATAAGAAGGGATTGTGAAGGTCCTGGTCAATAACTGCTGACAAGATTCAAACATAGAACCTCTGGCTAAAGAGTCTTATACCTAATCCTTACACCAAGGTACCTCCCTGAGTGCCAATACAGGTGCCCTCTTATGCAATTTTAACTGTATATTTGAGTTTAAGATTGCAATGATGTCTTGCTTATAAGTAGGTAGACTAATACATTGCTTATGTATAATAATTCTGAAACATTAGCAGACTTACGAAATGACCCTGACTTTACAGTAGATTGATCCCTCATTGAATTTGAGTCCCTGTACAGAGAGCAGCTTTCCTGTCACATTGCACATACGGTCAACCAAGCCATCTGAAATCATACCAACATAAACACAATTATACATTCCTGCAACGTCTGTAAAAGAAGTCACAAGACATTATCCGAGTGGGAGTATGCAAAGCAAAATGCTAAAAGTAAAAAAAAGAAACAACCAGATCAACCTATATTGTTGTCTGTTCAAATGCCTTTAAGTTGGTCATTAGTATTCCATTCACGGATTATAGACACAAGAAAATTATTCATAGTTTCATGAAAAGGGTACCCCCCACCACAAAAAAAAACAACAACATGAAAATGTAACTTTATCTTTCTTTTCTTAAAATCGTGGGCAAATGATGAACTACATTTTGAAAGACAGAACAAAAAAACATTCACTGTAATTTTGATCTTTAATACTTTGTTTTTTTCAAAGATAGCAGCTTTCATACATGTATGATAATTTTGTGACAATTTACTGACCCCAGTACCAGCATTTTGTAACAAAAAATAAAAAGTTTCAATCATTCAAAAAACAATTGTGTAGTTAATTGTGCAATTAAATGGCAATTTGTAAACTCTATGCAAAAATGGTTAGCTGAGATAAATATGTAACTATAAAAATATACAATAGTGCTATTAAAGTAAGCATGTGTGTTTGCTGTCTACAGAATCAGTGCAATAAATACATGTATGCCCCAAAAATGCATTTTTTCTACTTCTTGTATATTTCTGCGGGCATATTTTAATTTCATCTGTTTAAAATTTTTTCAAACATTAGAAAACATGGGAATGTTGATAATGAAATACCATTATAAAATTTTGCTTTCTATTGTGAATACTTTTTTCTTTGTTAACAGTTCCATGCGTACAACATAAAACCCAAAACTCAACAATCCTTAGGCAGTGTCATATTTCGGCAGGCAGTGTCATATTTTGGCAGTGTCATATTTAGGCAGTATCATATTTGTAAAACTAAACTTCCAAGAAAGGTAAAAACAAAAAGTCTGCCATCAACAGTAGTAACATTAAGGTGTTGTTGTTAAGAGTTTGTTATAACCATTCTGATGCATCAAGGTGCTACATATACCAGAAATGTACAGGTAAGCCAAATAAAAGTTAATGTATTTCTGACAAAATGGTCAATAAGGAGATGTTGTGCCTATAAGGTCTGTCTTTGTTACTGGCTTTTCAGCTGACCGTACCTTGGTTGCATGGCATGTGTAACAGATTTCAGAAAAGTGAACTTTTGCAAGTTTTGAGACAGATGAACCACAAACTTTTGAAGGCAGTGGAGAATATTGTCATATACCTGCAATGTGTGGGTTAAAATTGAAGCACATCTCAGAAGTAAACTGTATACATTCAAATTACATATGTAGTCTTTCACTCTCTCAAAATATTACCTTTGATTACCTTATTTCAATGTTTTGAAAGGGTAACATATTATTATATCAATGTCTCCATAAACTGAAATATATTCCTGCACAAGACATCCAAGCAGCCCCTAAGCTCCCACCTAAATTTATGAGAAAAGTAAAAAATAGCTAATGATGGAAGCATGCAAAGTGTCCGCAAGTTTTTTCTAAGAATTCAATTGATAATCTACATTTGGAACACATGCAACCCTGTTTTGGAACTGGTCTACTTTTGAAAAAGACTTTGTAAAATACAAACATTCAGACCAAATCATTAATATAAACAACAGGGTAAAACTCAGGTACTAAACTTCACTAAGATTGCAGCAAGATAAGATTTTGAACAACTTTAATGCAGATTGAGGCTACATTACATGTACATTACAAGTTAAAGTATACGTGAGGACAGACAGTGAGTGACTGATATCAAGCGATAGCAACTATCTCAGAGAGAGAGAGAGAGAGAGAGAGAGAGAGAGAGAGAGAGAGAGAGACAGAATGCTGCACTCAAGTCACATGATGGAACATAAATCTGAACAACAAATGACTGCTTTCAAAAACTGAGATGCCTTTCAAGCATTTAAGAAGGCTTAATCCCATCTTTGGTACTGGCAGCACCTGTCTAAAAAACTGATCAATGGCCTGAACAGAGAAGCTCTTTGGTATAGACAAGATGGTCTATATGCTGTACATAGTTTAAGTAGTTCAATCCCTATTTCTGATTAATGAAAGGTTTTTAAATTGATCTTAGCCAGGTGCTCTAAGTATGGTATACATAAAACATGATTGGCAGTCTGAGTAAAGCAGGAAGGCTTGTTAAGCTGTTTATATACTTTGTTAATAATTACAAAAGTTTTCTCTACATGCCTGAAGTACAGATAAAAGAGTGTATGTAGAATCTGTGACTTGTGCATCCTGTATGTCACAGCTATGTCACAGCTTATACATTCACAGTGAATTTTTACCTTTTTTATCAGATGGCAATGTGGCTTTAGAGCAAACACCTGAGTGAACAGGAGAAGTAAGGATAAGGACAGAAATATAATAAATTATATTACATTTATATACTTGTTACATATTCAGCATATGCATGGTTACATAACATGCAAACAGTTATCTCAATAAATTGTCAACAAGTCTCTGGAATGCTGTAAATATTTGTAAGCATATTGATACTAGCTTCTCCTTTTATTTGACAAAGAGAGAGATTACTTCAAATTTTTCTGTAATCTATCTCATAGACCAAGTCTTTGACCACATACAGTCAAAACAGTGTTAAAGACCACCCCTGAATACAGATTTAGTGAAAAATAGCACAGTGTTCAGGCGATTTAATCTGAATACAGATTTAGTGAAAAATAGCACAGTGTTCAGGCGATTTAATCTAACTTAAAATCTCACACACTGACACAGTATGCCAAATGCATATTAAATGGTAGAAAAACAAAATTATCATTTGGGTTTCCATTGATTATCAGACTATCCTAGCTTACAAATCAATCTCACATAATTCAAAGTTTTAATATAAAATATTTAAACAACAGGGACCAAAGTATAGCCTTGCTGTTGTGTAAATTGGTCTGACCCAGAAAAGAGCCATGGTTTCATACTAAACTTCAATCGGCTTTTGCAACCAGTGTAGACTATGATAAGCCCTCACATCCTTAGTCTGATCATGATCTGCACTGTTCTCTATTCAGTCCGTATATTTTAAAGGTAATGCCCTTCTAAACATTTAATGGGACTGATGGAAAAAGTCCATTTTAGAAATTTAGCAGGATAATGGTTATAAGCACTTTATCATGGTCCATAACTTTAGTAGGATTGAACAAAACTGGGCATTTCAACAACAGTACTGAGTGAGCCCTTGTAGAAATGGTTTTATGCAAGCTAATCAAAGTTTCTATGTAAACAAGAAAACTGGTGACAAACTAGCAGACAACAAAGTGAGGGAGT
This sequence comes from Saxidomus purpurata, assembly GCA_022818135.1. NCBI lineage: Eukaryota > Metazoa > Mollusca > Bivalvia > Venerida > Veneridae > Saxidomus > Saxidomus purpurata. Next base: position 51,229,047 of record JAFMSR010000001.1, read on the forward strand.
AGGAACATCATACTTCACTTGAGCTGGGAATTCAAGCACTTTTCAAAAAAGAAAAGTTTTATAAAAGCTGAATAATATGTCAACTGGCACTAGACTACTGAAACTAAAAACAAGGATAACATAAGCACTATTTTGCTTACTGTGTCAAGACACCAACTTTTACTGCCTCTGAAAAATTCTAAAGCACTTGTGGAAGTAAAAATAAGCTCTTTCTAAGCACTTTTCAAAGGTGATGTGATATTTAGCATCTTTTTGGGCTCTTTTTGGGAACGTCTTGAAATAACAGTAGTTTAAACATGCCAAAGGGTATCACCATTACAAGTTTGCTGCTAATGAAATACCACATTACTCTAGGAGATCAAGCAGTGACCTCTGACCCTGTGATGTAACTGTCACTTCAGTCACTGACTGCAAACAAAAAACCCAGTATCCCTACCAACTGTAGAGCACTGTAGGACAAAACATTATTCCTTCAGCAGACAGATACCATTTTATCACTATGGCAACCTCTATTGATATCATATGCCTAACATTCTAATGTTACCGAGACAATCATTGCCCCCCCCCAAATCAATATTAGTATCCTTGACCTTCTATAATGATATTTATATTAAATCATGGTTCTTCTATTATAAGATTTACACTTTCTTCAACCAATTTTCACCGATTTCTGTCCTTGAACCTTGCTCAGACCATGTTTTAAAAATCAATGACAGATTGATCAAGTTAATATTTATAAAGCAACACCACAGATACAAAATACCCTGAGTTTTACAAAAGAGGGGCAAAAAGTAACAAAACAACATGGTACTATGTAAATCTGGAACACTGAATAACTTGTGAGTCTGTTACGGATATATATATATGCATGTTTACAACACCTATCACCACTGATACAGCCCTCATCTTACCCTTAATCTCGTAAGACTGGTATGTGTTTGCACTTTTCACTGCAGATTTGTTTTCTGTGATAACAAAATCAAAAGTAAAAGTATAAACAGTTGCAAAAGTAGGCTTTTCAAATTTTAGTAAACTGAATAGGGTACTAAAGAACTAGAAGCTGTTTTTTAACATAGCCATAGTGGAAATTTTAATTCATAAGTACTTTTGACCTTGACCTTTAACCTACTGACTCCAAAACAATAGATAAGACCAATCATATGAAGTTTGAAGACTGCGGGTCATATGGATCTCAAGTTATTGAGCGGAAAATAATTTTAAAGTTTGGGTCACTGTGACCTTCACCTTTCACCTACTGACCCCAAAAACATTAGGGATCATCTACTTGATATATTATTTTTCTTTGTTGCCAGAACAAACAAAAATATTTGTATGACCTAAAAAGAATAAACCCAAAATTATCTTCACTAATCTATCTTAAGCAACTGACAGCCTATCAGAAAACAATTTTGTGGCCTTGACCTTTGCCCTACTGATCTTAAAATGAAAAAGGTTCTTTATTCTTCATATACAATTTATATATGATTTATTTTTAAGCAGCACAAACTTAACTAGAGCTATCACTAAATGTGATTAATACCCCCAAAAGACTGCTTTATAAACTGAGAAAGTTTGTAGTAACAGAATACCTTGCAAACAAACTAAAAAGAGATATTGTTCTTGGCAATAACTCTGTAATTTGTCAAGATGGAGTTATGGTTCTTGTACACTGCACTTCCTCTCATTGTGCTTGACCATTGTATGAAGTTGTATTGAATTCCAACCAATAGTTTTCGAATAATGCTCCGGACAAGTAAAAGTAACAAAGGGCAATAACTCTGAAATGAGTCAAGATAGAGTTATTGTTCTTTCGCACTGCACTTCCTCTCAATGTGCTTGACCATTTTATGAAGTTGTATTGAATTCCAACCAGAAGTTTTCGAATAATGCTCCAGACAAGGAAAAGTAACAAAGGGCAATAACTCTGTAATGAGTCAAGATTGAGTTATGGTTCCTGTGCACTGCACTTCCTCTCATTGTGCTTGACCATTGTATGAAGTTGTTTTGAATTCCAACTAGTACTTTTCGAATTATGCTGCGGACAAGGAAAAGTAACAAAGGGCAATAACTCTGTAATGAGTCAAGATGGAGTTGTGGTTCTTGTGCACTGCACTTCCTCTTAATGTACTTGACCATTGTATGAGGTTATATTGAATTCCAACCAGTAGTTTTCAAGAAATGCTCTTGAGAAGAAAAAATAACAAAGGGCAATAACTCTGAAAATACTCTAGATAGAGTTATGGTTCTTGTACACTGCACTTCCTCTCATTGTGCTTGATCATTGTATGAAATTGTATTGAATTCCAACCAGTAGTTTTCAAGTTATGCTCTGGACAAGGAAAAGCAACAAAGGGCAATAACTCTGTAATTAGTCAAGATGGAGTTATGATTCTTCTGCACTGCACTTCCTCTCAATGTGCTTGACCATTGTATGAAGTTGTATTGAATTCCAACCAGTAGTTTTCAAGTTATGCTCCGGACAAGGAAAAGTAACAAAGGGCAATAACTCTGTAATTAGTCAAGATGGAGTTGTGGTTCTTGTGCACTGCACTTCCTCTCAATGTGCTTGACCATTGTATGAAGTTGTATTGAATTCCAACCAGTAGTTTTCAAGTTATGCTCCGGACAAGGAAAACTAACAAAGGGCAATAACTCTGTTATTAGTCAAGATGGAGTTATAGTTCTTGTGCACTGCACTTCCTCTCAATGTGCTTGATCATTGTATGAAGTTGTATTGAATTCCAACAAGTAGTTTTCAAGTTATGCTCCGGACAAGGAAAATGCAACAGACCGCCCGACCGCCCGACCGACCGACCGACCGACCGACCAACCACCGGGTGACTCCTATATACCCCCCTAAACTTCGTTTTGGGGGTATAATAACTTTAAATTTGTTTCGATTTATGTTCCTGTTGCCATGGCAACAAAAAGTCTGACCCACAAAATACTGTGTAAAGGTTTTTTATAATGTTTACATGTCTATAATCTACATATCAAATTACCAGAGCCTATTGTAAAACATAAACTATCTTAAAAGTGATTACAAAAACCTGTTTTTAAAACATGTTAAAAACAAGAGAGCCAAAATGGCCCTATATCTCTACATTTTTGGGTAAGATTGCAATCTTCAACACAGACCTCTATCAAATAAATACATTTACAGTAAAATAACAGTAAACCATCTTTTTATTATAAGTATGCAAAAGTAGCAATTCAGAAAATCTAACATAATTGACAAAAAAAATATACAAGCATCAAATAGCAATATCAATATTAAAGCAGAAAAATATCTTGGATAAACTTGAAATGTACAAGCAGTATTTGATTGTAGTCACTATAGACACCATTGTGCACCACTACCTTGAGAATGTCCAATGGCAGATTTAATTTTTTAATTAATCAATAGTTTCTTCTTTTTTGGAATCATTAGTGGAACAGTGCACCAAATTTTAGATCACGAGTAAGACAGACATTTCCTACATTAATTAAGGCTTGGTTTTGGAACAAGATGTTCACATCAAATTATTCTGTTGGATGACTGAAGGTTATGGTTAGAATTAGGCGTCTAGATTTCATTTCAAATGTATGGTGTGCATTAATTTTAAATGTACGTTGGTTCATTATTTTCTTGCAGAGATTTAGATTGAAAGCAATTTAACTTCTGGACTGAATCTTCTGACAGGGTACAGTAATCCTTATCAATGCCCTTTTTTTAAATTAAGCATATAATAATAGTGCTCGACTGCAGTACATCAAATTACACTGTATGCCAGCATTAATTAATAATTTGCATGAAAGTTTATTCTTAACATTAAATATAGAAGGGAGTTGCATTCTTTTAATATTTTCTGGACCTGTGATGTCCATTTGCAATCAACATGTATTATCTTTTCACTGTTCTCTAAGTTTAACAAGCTTCAATACCTATTATAAGTTATTGGATTGACGACTGAAAAGGTTTACAGATGGCCAGAAAGACTAACAAACTACCTGAGAGCTAGCCTATACTCTACCATCGTGAAGCCAGTTTGGAGGAGCGAATGTTAAGATAGGACAATGTGTATTTCATCGCATTATCAAGGAAACTGATTCCAAATGTAATTCTTAATTCATTTATACTAAATTGTTTATTCTTAATTTGGAAACAAGTTTTTACAACTTAGATGAATCACTCTCGAGATACGTTCCAGATGAAATCAACCTCAAAGAGTGAGAGGCAATGTGGAATTAATTATGTCTTGTTTCTAAGGTCACTTCCGCCATGGCATTTGCGGGGATCCATCTCAGGACACTCAGATCCAGATGTGAACCTAATACCACTGTGCCACAATTCTTAATCAAACATCAATCAGCATTATGAACATCTTTCAAGCTACTTACAAAATACTGAAATTGCAAAAGCAAAATGTGTAACTTTAAAAACATCATATGGACTTAATATGTTTCAATGTAAGCAGCCATTTCTTTATGAAAGCTAGCAATGACTATTCAGTCATGCTCTAACACCATGTTCTATTTAAAGAAAATACAATTACATTATACCAATAATGCAGCCTATTAAAAACAAGAGGGCCGAGATGGCCCTATATCACTCACCTGTATATCAATTGCAAATAATACAAGGGGTCATGATTTTAACATAGTTTATAGATGTCCACTACACAATGCTTAGTAACATTCCAAATAGCTAAGCTCTGCCTGTGGGCCTTCTGGCTTTTTAAAGTTTTCCCAATATAAGCCTATGCAAAATCAAATGACCCCTACCCCTCTTGGGCAGAGTTAATTTTCACCCGCGGGTCATAATTTGAACAATCTAGCTTCAGAGGAGATGTCGTTTGAATCAAAATGTTGACAGACAATCATCGATCAGAAAAAGCTAAAAAGAAACAATTCTTACAGACATATTTAGCAATAGAGTATCTAAGTGTAAGTAAGGTAATTACCTCCTGACATGTCAAGGTCCTGGAATGCTGCGAAAGAGTTCATACTGTAGAAGAAATGAAAAATGTTATAGAAGATAAAGTACCAACAAATACATGATTTAAAGTTTTGTATTTTTTTTTGTTGTTATGAATAAATTTAGGCCACTACATTTTATTCAGGCCACATCGGTTAAAAGCTGGATGGCTTTGAAACAAAACATATATTTCCCACTATATTAGGCATGCCATTATCTTTTTAGTGAAGGACCTGCTGCTGTTAATATCATGACAACGCTCTGGACTACCAATCTTGAGGTCCCTGGTTTAAACCCTGTTGGGCACTAGAAATTTTAAAAACACTTTTGAGTGTTTCTCATCCATCTAGAGATGAACTGGTTTGAAGCACAGAGGTAGTGGTAGTCTCACGTGTATCAGTGCTATACATTGGGCACATTCAAGAACCATGGTGTCTATCTGTAAAGAGCTAGGGTCTGGTACCTGGCTTCCCTTGTATCTGCATCTGTCTCTTCAACCTGTCCGCACCTATCAGACATTTGTATCTATGCATAGTATACACTTGTAAATAAGCAAATAACAAAATACATCTTTGAATGTTGCACCTATGCGAATGACCAAATTTAGAACAATACATACATACATGGCAGGAAAATAGACTGAAGCATTCTCTAGAAACCATGTGGAAAGTATCTGCTTTTGTGTTCAGCCCCCCATGACCTTGAACACTGACACAACGACCCATATATATTTGTGAATATATAGTTCTGCTATAGCAGATTCTCTCTTTTGGTATTAAGCTTAAGTGACCTTGATATTTAATATAATAGGGATCACATCAAGGTCCTAGAACACTGGTAATTGGCAGTTGGCAGCATTTGAGAACCTTGATAAGTCACTGACCTATGGGCTAAAATATCAGTAGGGGTTATCCACTTCCCACAGCATTAGGTAATCACAACAGATAAAAATATATGATCAAGTGTCAAGCATTATACCAAAATGGTTCAATAACACTAGAGTTTCTGACATTCTCAGCTTTAACATTATTTGAACACATAACCAGTATAGATGTGTTTCTCTTACATAAAGAGCACACTGTAAATGGTTTGTACTAAGTACTGCATGTAAACCAATTAATTTCACACAAATTAATGTTCGTGTTTAGCTGATGTGAAACTGATTCAAGGATAGTTAAATTCGCGCTTTTAGAAAACAAAGAACAAATATAAAGGAAAGATAAATTATTCATGTATTCTAAAGTTCTCAGGAAACTGGCTTCCTCAAATATAGCGAATTAAATTACATGTGAAAATTAGTTGGTTTACAATATAAGGCAGCATCAAGATTTAGAAGCTGGCTGAACAAAATGATACTGTTACATGTACAATTCATTTCTTGCATATCGGATCGGCATTTCCGGTGATTTTGCCCATGCCGGAAAAACCGGTCTGGCACCCCTCCTATGCCAGATGACTCTCGTGAACTACTTATGACGTAACGTTATATAAACATTGTGACGTCACTTCCTAAACACAGCGTCGGAAAATCGTTTGTTTTTCATGATAATTCATCATTTTGATAAGTTTGAATAAAGAAATCAGCTTTAAAATGCAAGACGGCATGCAAGAAAAAATTTCGATCATGAGACACTTGGCTCAGATGGAAATATCCGTCACCTCGGGTAACTGTTTTACGGGAACTCGGCAGAGCCTCGTTCCCGCCAAAACAGTTACCCTCGGTGACGGATATTTCGATCTGAACCTCGTGCTCATGACAGAAATTATTAATCCCTTCTGAAGTATGTCTATTTAAGTATGTTTGTTTAAGTAACAGTTAAATATTTAGATATTTATAACACTTGAGTTTATGTCATATATTTTCTACTGAAAATGCAAAAGTTCAGATATTTTAGACCTTGACTAACCAAATTCTCAAATACTGTCAGTGTCATATAATACAAGATGAAATTGAGAATGTAAAAATGTATCTTGTATTTTAGGAAACTTGAAAACAAATAGAACATCATAACAACATTCTACTTCTTACTTCTACATTAAAAAGTAACTCACGAGTTTGTCTGAGATGGTCGCCTTCCCACGTTTACATCAGAATTTGATCTCTTCAGTGAAGAAGGTATAGGACTCTCTTTCAGTGACAATGGTACAGCGTTATCTCTTAGCGGGCTAGAGGTATCTGGAATAGCTGCCTCTATACTTCTTTGTGTAGCTGGCAATCGACCATTGTCAACCTGCAGAAAGATGCACATTGTGAAAACTGTGAGAGCCTTATTTAATCTAAGAATGAAAATTCTTTGGCTGCTTTGAACACATGTATGTATGTTTTAGTTTGTTTCTGCAAACCAACAGTAAGCATCTTACAATGGTTACAAATTCCTGTGAGACGTTACAAACAGGTCTATTCTAATGAAATTTCAATTCAATCTGACCAATGTGTCAAAATATGGCATTTACAGTCAAATAAAATGTTTAGTTTCTTTTACTTAACTCCTTTTTACCTAATCCTGTGTAATATCTAACATCTCTACAAGCAAACATTTTGACATAGTTCCATAAAGATTGAGGGAACCATTCAGAATACTTACTATCTTCTGAACTGTGTGCAACTTCTGTATGCAGAGGAATTAAATGACTAGTTCTAGAAAACTAAATTTGTTTTGTCTATCTGGTAATTGGGGGCACTATGCATGAACAGTTCAAATTTCATCTTACCTTAGGATTTACTGGAGAAATGAACACATCACTTTCAGTTGACAGAGCCCTTACAGGTAACCCTTCAGACCGGGGTGGCTGTGATCTTGCATTAGAACTCTCTGACTTTCCCTTCCCTTTCCTCTACAATAAATTGAACAGGAACATACGATTATAATTTCTTTTTCGACGACAAGCCTTAAATTTCTAGCAAGTCAATTATCAGTTATTAAGTTTTAGCTTCTTGGAAATTCAGGATCTAAGATTGACACAGAGAAAATTTAAAATCAATCTCTTAAAATCAAATAAAGAAATGTTAGGCATCATAAAGACATGAAAATATCACATTAACGAAAACTACAGTTGTTTTAAGTGGAAAACTACAGTAAACTACAGTAAAACTTGGATAACTCAAAGTTGCACAGACCTGCCAGCAAATACTCAAGTTATTGGAAGTCTTGAGTTATCCAAATTTTGGACATTTACCAGGCAAAATATCTCCTACTTTGTGTTTACTAATATAGTGCATTGATCTCTCTACCTGTACCAGCCAGTAATAGTCTATATTTAATATGTGGTGAGTAGAAGATGCATGGAGATTTAAACACTAGATCGAATATATGCACCTCTCTTCATTGAACAATTGAGGTAATTCTGAGATGAAAACTGTGGACACAGTCAATTTTTTTGGAAAAGCAAGAGTTGTCGTTCGTTTCATAGAGGGCGCAATCTACACCGATAAAAATACAGAAAAGTGCTTTTCACATTTCAGGCGCAATCTACACTGTGATAAATGGAAATATGATTGCTTTTTCCACTGATACAGCCTTTGACATTATAGAAACGAAGTGCAGTTGACTGAATATTCTTCGATTGCTTTTTAAATATATATGATATTATCTTAGCAAATGTTTTCCCTTGGATATGAAACTTGTCACCATGGTGTATTGGTAGAGACGTTAGCTCACATACTTTTGTATAAGTGTACTTTTCCAAATCCACAAGTTCGAATCCCACCGACACCCATTTTTTTATATACTTTTTTCTGCTGTTTTAATCATCATTTTTAGCTTTTAAACCATATAAGAATATTTTACAGCAAATAATCATAAAAATCTTCATTCATGTCGAATTAATACGGATAATTGTAATGAAAAATTGAGACGTACCAGGAACGGTCTATAGGGCATTCTTGAACATACTGTATATTAAATATTATTTGATAATAGTAAATTTTCGATACTTGAGGTCAGTTAGTAGATGTGATGTCGTGTCAATTTGCTTGTTCAACCAGAATTGGTTTCCTCGAGTTCTTTTGGGGCCATGCCTCAATATCAATCATCACCAATTTCCAAAATGTTTACATGGGATTATTGTTTGTTGGCCCGCTGTGATACTTTGTATCACAGTTTTTCTTGTTATTAATCTTAAATATGCACCAGTTTTATTAATGATGTACCAAATGAACTACAATGAGTTTATTCAGAACAAATAAATGTCTGTTTTTTCCTGGGTACTTGTGACTTGTTATAATGCAACACTTGTGACATTTTCAATGAGAACTGTTCCATTATGTAATTGTAAAAAAAACTAGAGCTATCACTAAATGTGATTAATACCCCCAAAAGACTGCTTTATAAACTGAGAAAGTTCGTAGTAACAGAATACCTTGCAAACAAACTAAAAAGAGATACTGTTCTTGGCAATAACTCTGTAATTTGTCAAGATGGAGTTATGGTTCTTGTACACTGCACTTCCTCTCATTGTGCTTGACCATTGTATGAAGTTGTATTGAATTCCAACCAATAGTTTTCGAATAATGCTCCGGACAAGTAAAAGTAACAAAGGGCAATAACTCTGAAATGAGTCAAGATAGAGTTATTGTTCTTTCGCACTGCACTTCCTCTCAATGTGCTTGACCATTTTATGAAGTTGTATTGAATTCCAACCAGAAGTTTTCGAATAATGCTCCGGACAAGGAAAAGTACAAAGGGCAATAACTCTGTAATGAGTCAAGATTGAGTTATGGTTCCTGTGCACTGCACTTCCTCTCATTGTGCTTGACCATTGTATGAAGTTGTTTTGAATTCCAACTAGTACTTTTCGAATTATGCTGCAGACAAGGAAAAGTAACAAAGGGCAATTACTCTGTAATGAGTCAAGATGGAGTTATGGTTCTTGTGCACTGCACTTCCTCTCAATGTACTTGACCATTGTATGAGGTTATATTGAATTCCAACCAGTAGTTTTCAAGTAATGCTCTGGAGAAGAAAAAAAAACAAAGGGCAATAACTCTGAAAATACTCTAGATAGAGTTATGGTTCTTGTACACTGCACTTCCTCTCATTGTGCTTGATCATTGTATGAAATTGTATTGAATTCGAACCAGTAGTTTTCAAGTTATGCTCCGGACAAGGAAAAGCAACAAAGGGCAATAACTCTGTAATTAGTCAAGATGGAGTTACGATTCTTGTGCACTGCATTTCCTCTCAATGTGCTTGACCATTGTATGAAGTTGTATTGAATTCCAACCAGTAGTTTTCAAGTTATGCTCCGGACAAGGAAAAGTAACAAAGGGCAATAACTCTGTAATTAGTCAAGATGGAGTTATAGTTCTTGTGCACTGCACTTCCTCTCAATGTGCTTGACCATTGTATGAAGTTGTATTGAATTCCAACCAGTAGTTTTCAAGTTATGCTCCGGACAAGGAAAACTAACAAAGGGCAATAACTCTGTTATTAGTCAAGATGGAGTTATAGTTCTTGTGCACTGCACTTCCTCTCAATGTGCTTGATCATTGTATGAAGTTGTATTGAATTCCAACAAGTAGTTTTCAAGTTATGCTCCGGACAAGGAAAATGCAACAGACCGCCCGACCGACCGACCGACCGACCGACCGACCGACCGACCGACCGACCGACCGACCGACCGACCGACCGACCAACCACCGGGTGACTCCTATATACCCCCCTAAACTTCGTTTTGGGGGTATAAAAAAAAAAAAAAATTTAAATTCTGTTTCAAACTGTTTACAAAAGTATTGAAAAATTAATTTCATTTCTTCACAGAAAACACGAAATGTGGAGACTGCTTTTATTTTCATCATAATAGGTGGCTTTACAAATTTTATTGCACTCAAAAATGAGAGAAAAAGCACCCTTAAGGTAGTGGACTCCTAATAAAAACCTCCACTTGAAACTCTTCAATTTTAATGCACTAGCCTAGGTTGTTAAGCACAGGAATATAGATTTTTTTAGGTTTTCCGGGCGTAGGTTCGAATCCAGCCGGAACCACAATTTTTAAAAAAACTTTGTTTTCATTATTTTCATTTTTCTACATAATTATTATGTTTATATTGTTTTTACACTAAAAAGAAATTTTTTTATATATTTATTCTATATAATATATTTTACCCATAAGTATAAGCTTATTTGAAGATTTTATTACTTGTAGGCCTGGCTAAAATCGCTGATGGGAAATTTCAAACTCTAATCATTTTAAATAGAGATGGTAAAACATTGTGAATTTTTGGCATGCTGTTCCAAAATGTTATAGATAATTATGAAAATACAAAAAGTCATGCCTCATTTCTAGAAAATGTAGATTTTTCTTAAAAACTTTGCTCAAAAAAACATGGTCAAAAAATTACATGAAAATTGTAATACTTTCTGATTATTCCATAAAAGTTTTATAAAAAATATAAAAATAAACAAGAGCTGTCCCTCACAAGTGACGAATGCCCCCGAAAGAGGTGCCTCACAGTCTGTGTCCTCTCCATGTGCTCAATAAATGTGCTATGTAATTTTAAAATCCTTCCATGCATGACAGAGTAACCTGGAAGATTGAAATCGAGGCTAGATCTAACATGGCGGAAATTTTAAAATGCTTGACAATTACCACTGAAACTTTGTTTTTTCATGATATTCTCTGTGACTTTTTTGGATATAAATATAAACATTTGGAATGTAAACGTTGATCTTTTGGATTAATACATTTAAAAGACATTTAAAAGACAGTATAAACATGGCTGACAGAGATACTTTATCTCCGAGCGGAAAAGGTGCAGTGGGTGGGGTGAGTGTTGACACTGAATCCTCAAAGAAAGATTTTGCTATTAAAAATGTAATCAAACCTGGAAATGACTCATGTGCACATCAAACCCCACAACGACCACCGTTACCACCAAATATACACACCGGACAACAACATAATCAACATCACCAGCTGGATGGCGGCCATACTTTCCACCCTACCCCCCAGCTGACCCTAACTCAAGCATTCTTATTGGTATGATTCATAATCTTGGTAGTAGACTAAATAACATTGAACATGGCATTAACAAGCTGTCAGTGATTGAGAAAAATGTATCAGATGTTAAGTTACAGCTTAAATTACTAAGGGATGAAAATGAGCACATAAGTAACAGATTATCCACTGTAGAAGATTCATGCCAAGCTATGAGTGATATGGTTGATGATTTTAGTAGTCATAAACAGTCTTGTTCTAAATCAATATGTGACCTACAAAAAATGAACAAAGAATTAAGTTTGAAAGTTGACGATCTTCGTTTGAAAAATACAAATTTGAAAATACAGAGTCTTGAGTTCAAAAGTCAGCTGAACGACATAAGGTGCAAAGAACTACAGAATAATTTAGTTTTCTACGGCATTGATGAACATATACCATCACGAGAAAATGCAAATGAAAATTGTATTGAAACTATTAAAATTTTTATTGAAAACAAAATCATCACAGACGATGACCTAAATTTTAAAAATGGTATCAAAACAGGCAAGGTTGTAATTTCGCACGCTACACGTTTAGGCCCTGCCAGGGGTCCCGGAAAATACAATAAACCAAACAAACCCCGTCCAATACTGGCAACATTCTCGAACACTGACCAAAAAGAAAGCATTCGCGAGGCAGGTGTCAAACTAAATTCCGGGAAAGGCAAATTCTTTGTGAATGAATATTTCCCTCAAGATGTCGAGCTGAGGCGTCGTAAGCTTTTTCCTGTTTTGCGACAATTCAAAGGGAAACCTGGATATAAAACATTTCTTAAGAATGACACTCTTAAAGTTAATGGATTAACTTATGACCCTGATAACGAGAAGTGGTTTGATACGAGTTTCGTTAACCCAAACTCCAACACAAACTCTGCTACAGAATCGGTTGGTTTGACCACTAATGCAAAATTTACTTCGAGAGCTGCATGGGCTACAAGTTCCGGAAAAGCTGGTGCACAACACCCAACCAAAACCATGGCCGAATTTGAACGATCTAGGGACAAGGCGCAGCGATCAGTTGACTTTACCACGCCAAACAGATATGCACCACTGCGCCAAACTGAGCAACAGAATAAACACAAGGCAAATTCCCCACTTGAAAATAGCATGGACACCCAAGTAAAACGTGTTTGTGAAGTTGATTCAAATTTTCAAAATTCTGCAAGTGAACAAACTTTTGCTAAAACTCTTGACATATATTCTGTTGCAGGGCCTCCTCAGCAGACGACAGTCAGTTCAGTAGATCCTACCGATGTCAATTTCTAGGACAGGTTGGGAGATTTACCTGTAGAACATTATAGTTTTACACAGTGTAATTGTTTATCGGTCAGCGATATTGTTGACCATGAAGTTATAAGCGGAACGAATGACTCGCTATTAGATAACCAATCAATATCAAATTGTGACTACTTATATGAAGGTATTTCTATTTTGTCACTGAATACGTGTGGTTTACTAAGTAAACAAATTTGTCCTGAATTTTGCGATTTTGTTCAAAATTTTGATATTATTTTATTTCAGGAGACAAAACTTGATTCTCTTTGTACAATGAATTTAGAAAATTTTGATCTATTTTTCAAGCATAGGAAAGAGATAATGAAACGGCGTTCAGGTGGCCTTTGTATTGGTATAAAAAATTATCTTAAGCCGTATGTATGTACTATAGAAACACCAAGTAAACTTGTTCTTTGGTTCGTTTTATCTAAGAAATTTACCAAGACGAACGATATTTTATACGGTGTAGTTTATGTGCCACCGGAAAATTCTGATTTTTCTGTTGAAGATCCTTTTACAGAAATTCAAAATGAATTGGATTCTTTTAATAATAAGTACTCATCTATTTGTCTGATTGGAGATTGGAATTCTCGAATTAAAGATTTAAAGGACTATACATGCCCTGACTTTGAATTTTTACATGAAAATGACTTAGATGATTTATTTTATGAATTTCAATCTGAGTTTGATCATCTCAAAAATACAAATATTTCTCTAGAGAGAAAATCTTTAGATAAAGGTTGTAATAATTATGGTTATAAATTTATTGATTTTGTTCAATTTAACAATTTTTTTATTCTAAATGGGCGCACTAAAGGTGACTTAGAAGGCAAAACAACATGTAGAGGTACAAGTTGTGTTGATTTTATTGTATGTTCAAATTCTCTTTTTAAACATGTAAATTTGTTAGAAGTTTTAGAGTTTTGCCCCTTGTATTCTGATGTTCACAACCCTATTAAACTGAACCTAAACTTAAACAATGTAGCTAGTAAAATTGTTGTCAGTGACCATGTGGACTCTGTCAATCTTTGGAATTCAGAAAAATTAAATTCTTTTGTAGAAAATATTGACTTAGACAAAATCAATCAAATGTATGAGTCTCTACATGACATAGAAAGGAATAATTTTGCTAATATTGAAAATTTGGAAGGTATTGTAGACAGTATTTCTAATGTTTTTATTGAAAGTGCAAAAGCAAGTTTTGGTTATTTACATCGAAAAGCTCCTACCAATTCTAGTAAAAGAAATACACCTAGATGGTTCAATTTAGAATGTAAAAACTCTAGGAGAGATTTTCATAGGGCAAAATTTCAATACAAATTAAGAAAAACAGATCAAAACAGAATAAATTTAAATACAAAGAGTAAGCATTACAAGAAAATACTTAATAAAACAAACTTAGAGTATAAACGTAAGAATATTTTGAGAATTAAAAAATTAAAGAAGTCTTCTCCAAAACAATTCTGGAGAGCTTTAAGTGGTAGAAAAAAATCAAACATAGAAGCTGATTTAAATGTACTTTATAATCATTTTAAAAACATAAATTTGGACAATGAAAACAATGAAAATTACGAAATACCTGTAGAAATTCTTAACAATTTAAACACTGAACTAAATGGACCGATTTCCTATGAAGAAATAGATTTTGCTGTAAAATCTCTAAAAAACAATAAAGCCAATGGTCTAGACCAAATTTTGAATGAACATATCAAAATATCGTTGCCTTTGATGAAAGATATATATGTAAAACTTTTCAATATTGTTTTTACGACAGGGGTTATACCAAAATCTTGGACAATTGGGGTAATACAACCTATATATAAAAATAAAGGCTCTCCAACCGACCCATCCAACTACCGACCAATTACACTTCTTAGCTGTCTAGGAAAGCTTTTTACAGCAATATTAAATACTAGACTAAAAACTTTTTCGGATAAAAATGATATCATTAACCAGTTCCAAGCAGGTTTCAGGAAGCATCACTCTACATTAGATAACATGTTCGTTTTGTCATGTCTGATAGAATATCTAGGCAATATTAAAAAATCTTTATTTTGTGCATTTCTCGACCTGAAAGCTGCTTTTGATACAGTTTGGCGCGACGGTCTTTGGGGCAAACTTATTTCTTATAATGTACAAGGAAAATTTCTAAATGTTATTAAAAATATGTATGATCATGCAAAGTCATGTGTAATGGTAAATGACCAAAAATCTAACTTTTTTATATGTAACATTGGCGTGCGTCAAGGGGAGAATTTGTCCCCAATTTTATTTTCCCTGTATTTGAATGACCTTCATGAGTTTTTTAATTCTGCCCAAACAGTTAATGGAGTTACCTGTAAAAATCAAGAAACGAACAACTCGATTTTGAATTATGTTAAGTTATTTATACTTTTGTATGCTGACGACACTGTTATCCTATCAGAGTCAGCCGAAGACTTGCAAAATGCTTTAAATATCTATGAACAGTATTGTGATCTCTGGAAGTTAAAAGTGAACATTACTAAATCTAATGTTGTTATTTTTTCAAAAGGTAGGCAAAGATAATACAGATTTACATATAAAAATGAAGTGCTTGAAATAGCGAAAGATTACAAATATCTGGGCATATTATTTAGTAAAAGTGGTTCATTTCTTAATGCAAAACGTGCAATAGCCCGGCAAGCTACTAAAGCAATGTATTCACTTGTTAAAAAATCAAGAGACCTTGCCCTACCGATAGATATGCAAATTGAGCTTTTTATAAAAACAGTTAAACCAATTCTCCTCTATGGTTGCGAAATATGGGGATACGGAAATGTAGATATTATTGAAAGGGTCCAACTAAAATTTTTGAAATTGATATTAAAATTGAAAAACAGTACGCCAAATTGTATGGTATATGGAGAAACTGGTGTCAAACCTTTAATTATTGACATAAAAACACGAATTATATCTTTTTGGGCAACTACAATTGCTCCAACAACAATAAAGCTTACTTTTAAATTATACTGCATTTTATTGAACCGATTCAACCAAGTAAATAATAATCGTAAACATTTCCCTTGGCTTAACAATGTTAAAAATATTCTTATCGAGTGTGGCCTTTCTGGCATATGGTCGACACACGAGTTCTCTAATGCGAAATGGTTAAAGCTCACCGTCCAACAAAAACTGTCTGACCTATTTCTCAATGAATGGTACAAAACACTCGTTAACTCAAGCAAATGTATGAATTATAAATTGTTTGAAAGCGAATTTTGTTTTGAAAATTATCTAATAAACACTCCACCAAAATATTTGTTTTACCTTATCAAATTTAGGACACGTGGTCACAGGTTACCGATAGAGACTGGAACTTGGAATCGCACCCCTTTAAATGAACGAATATGCACTAAATGTAATTCCGGATTAGGTGACGAATTTCATTATCTTTTACGTTGTAATTTTTTTTAAAATAAAAGAAAAGAGTTACTTAAAATTGACTATTACATTAGACCAAATATCATTACCTTTAGAAAAGCAATGACTATGACAATATCAAATAAGACCGAATGCAGGAAATTCTGCGAGTTTGTTAAACATATATTATGTGTGTTTAATTGAATATACATATACTCTGTCTGTACTTTGAATTGGTTTTTCTCCCACAGAATAGAAGAATAGAACGGTAATCTTTTTAAATATGTATGTAGAAGTTTATGTACTTTGGTTATATAGTAAATTGTTTCTACTATCTTCCGATATTTAATTGTGTTAGATTATTTCCATTAGTATTGACTATGCCTCGTATTACTATGTTCTTTATACCTCATGTTGTCATGTTTACATGTCTTGAGTGAATAAAGATATTTGATTTGATTTTGAGTAACCATGCATACAGTATTCCATTACTTTAAACACTAAGTGAACTTGACCTTTGGGGTAGGGACTTGGGTCTTGCACGCGACACATCCACTTGATCTGCTAGACATTTGTGCCAAGTTATTTTAAAATCCTTCAAAGCATGATAAAGTTATAGTCCGGACACAAATGTGTGCATATATAGAGGAATCCATAACCTTCATACTCCAAGTGTGACCTTGACCTTTGAGGTAGGGATGTGGGTCTTGCATGCGACACATCCGCTTGATGTGCTAGACATGTGTGCCAAGTTATTTTAAAATCCTTCAATGCATGACAGAGTTACAGTCCGGACACAAATTTGTAAGTGGGGACGCACAGACAGACGGACGGACGGACAGACGGACGGTGCGATTTTAATATGCCACCCTTCGGGGGCATAAAAAAATGGAAAATTCAACAACAACACAACAACACATTATTACAACAACGTTTTTATATCATCATTTACATATTAACGTTTCGCCTGAAGCCATCATCAGAATAACAATATAAAGCGGATGAGACTTAACGTCGTATACATTTGAACTATAGTCACATTTTTTTTCTTTTTTTTTTGTCTGTTTTTTAATAAAAGTTTTATAAAAACTTGTTGATAGTATGGTACATGGTGTATAATTTCTGAAAGAAAATATAGTTCTTGTTACTCTGATACCAAATTTTGTACCAAATTATTGAATGAGAAATGAAATACATGCATTTTCTTATCTCTCCCCTGATGTCATTTTTATAAATAATTCCAAAATGGGGGCAGGATTATTAAAATTCCTTTAACTTAGTTATTTCATTTTAATTTTCTTTTAAAAGTTGTTTTTAAATCCTGGAAATGATACAGATTAAGAAAATATTAAGCCTATTATGATTTGAATTGGTGCCAATTAGAGTCCCACTACCTTAAATAGATATAACTTGAGTAATATTATGTAACAAATATTTGATAAAACACAGGTTCACTCATTGCTATTATATATCTGATATCCCATAATACAGATATCCTACAGAGTAAGTTTAATAGAAATCAAACGTGTAGTTTCTAAGAAGAGCCTTATGTGAAAATGTGGACAATGTATGCCAAACCACCCACCCATACTAACAGCTCATCTTTAACCTATGGCTCTGATGAGCTAACAAACAATACATTGAAGTATACAAACCATAAAACATGTACATATATTCCATTTCAACATTGTGTTTCAAATTTTCCACCAAAACCTCAATAATTATCCAGCCGAGTATTTTCACAGAATATAGTTGTGATAAACCTGATCCTAAATATGAAATGTCAAAGCAATACTTTGATTGCTGCAGCCATTACTGCATTATGAATAATTAACAAGTAGCTGAAATTATCCACTTTAAAGCAACATTTTCCATTCCAGTTAAAATATTGCTGCTTTCAAAATAGCTGAGTCATACTCCATGTTATTTTTATTCTCAGATTCTTTTAATCTCTTGGTCCATAAACATACTAGAGCTATTGCTGAAAGTGATTAATACCCAAGGGTAAGTGCTGGTCGCAAAAGAAAGAAATATCAGTGCAAAAATACATGGAGTGACAAGTATGTCTTACTACACATATAAACCACAGCTTGAACAATGCCATGAAAAATTATAAATGTGCACACACAATGGTTTTGCAAGCATAGATATTTGCTGAGTACAAAAAGGGAAATAACTCTATAAAGTGTGAAATATAGTTAACTAACTTGACATTGTAGGTTCCCATGCACAGATATTATAGGCAATATCAACTGTGGAGTTTCAATGCTGTACCACTACTGATACATAAGATTATACACTTTCTAATTGAAAACTTGCTTAAGTACAAAAGGCCAATATCTCTTATAACTCATATAACTTATCAGTGCGATTTATATTGTGTCATTGAACATGTAGAATAGTTTAAGCAGAGTAGCACAAGAAATACTTGACTTTGTGTAAGATGGGACTGGATAGATAGGACAATGTGCATGATTATATTATAAGTCTCCACTTTACTACATAAAGCTAAGGTATAATTAATGAAGTTCATGAAAAAAATCCCATATCTCTTCACATACCAAAAGATTGGTTTAAACACAAAAAGGTGTCTTGCCCAAAATTGTTGTTGACCTCCGAGGTTGACCTTGACCTGGAACTCTGCCGGATGAAATATGAGTTCTGTACATGAACTTTATATGATGAATTAAGTTATTTCAAAATAAACAATTCTATAATAGTCATTAATCCCTAAATGTGACCTTGACCTTGAACTGAGCTGGCAAATGCTACAAGCTGCTGATCTTGATATTGTGAAGTTCAGCCATACTATATCAAAACCCCTCCAGCCATTCATGATATAAAAAGCATACATAATTCCAACATTTTGACTAATGATTGTGTCATCAGCAGGTGCTATTTTTCAGGCAAATTATATGCAAAGCTTCGGGATGTAAAATGATTAATTTCTATGCCTGCACAAAATTCCTGACATGTCTAAAGGTCAGATGACATTCACACCAATTGAAATATGATGTTTGATCCCTACCCACACTGCACTATTTCATTCTCTTCCAATACACATTTTACATTTAATTTCACCTCAAAACTAACAAATATGAGATATCCCTGGAGAAGGATAAATCTAATTGCAGGCCAGGCAAATAACAATCACTTGCCTGTTTCCATAAACTCAGTTTTCATAGAAAGTAAACAATATTGAATAGGAAGACTTGCTTTAACATCACTCAAATACATGTTAAAACAACTTCAGTAAGTTATACTGACTACAGGGTACTAGATATTGAGAAATTACCAAAGTTTCTGGTGCTGTGACTGTACATTTGATTTGCAGCTGACCAGACCTTACATGCTGTAGCGGGAACCAGTCTGAACTACCCTGAAATATTCACATCAACATTCTACTTGTGAATCTCTGAAATAACTAGCTGAAATTTAGATAGAAGAGGAATTTTCTCAACCGAGCTAAAACTAAACGCTTGGTGTAATGAAAAATCAATAATAAAAATTGATCTGAAAGTTACATTAAACTTCTTCGTCTTTCACTATAGATAACATTTAGTAAAGTAATGCACAGGCATATCAACTAAATAAAAATACCACCAAAGAAGTTATCAATAGTCAAAATACCTGTACAACATAACACAGACAATTCTCAAAATTTACTTTCATGCATAACTCAATTTTTTATATTGACAAGACAGTGCTGTTCCCTTTAATGAATTTTGATGATACATTTACAACTAGTTTGCTACACATTATACCCTAAAATCTTGATAATTAGTCGGTCTAGAAAATAAGCCAGTCTAGAAAATAAGCCACAAATTTCTTACAGTAGAAATGGACCTGAAAATTAGCCGTATTGGAAAATGAGCCGTCCACATTTTCTATAGACAGTACTGTTACAGTCATGTTAAACTCAAAATCATAAAAACTGTGTTTAAAAGATAAAATCACCACTGAAAATCAGATCCATAAAATTCTGACAGAAATTAAACTTTATTTAGTTTACGGTACGCGGCAAACTCTCCGTACCAATTAACACAGTGTTGTTTTTTATCTGAAAAGGTACTTCTAAGTAAGTGGACTGAAAAATAAGCCAATCTGGAAAATAAGTCACCAAGTCCTTATGGATAATTAAAATAAGTCACATCTTAATATCCAGATTTTAGGGTATGTGAAAACTGTGTTTCCTGCCTCACACAGTGATGTTTTAATCCAGCATTGTCTAAACAACTTCAGATCCTATAATATACATTCCAGCCTACCTTTAACGAAATCTCTTTTAGCTGATCCAGTGTCAAACTAATTTTCCCAAGAAAATCATTTATCATGATATCTTTGTCAAACAATTCCTGAAAATTGATAACACATGCTCACATTTATAACTGAGACAATATTCTCTATATCGACACTAGGAAAGATATTTACAAAGTGTGTAACACTGTTCAATTTTTGTCCTTGAATTAACATAACACTTACCTCGTCCCTTTGTTCATTTAGGGAATATATATAACAAAATAATCCATTCACACCTTTGTCATGACTGTGCATTCATTTGTTACTGGTAACGTCACATTCTGATTGACTTGACACCTCATGTTCATTTAAACATAACGGTTTCTATTTAAAGACTGCTTCTTATCAGCCTCAGCAGGAGGTGGGTTGGGAACTGTATTCTAGTAACAAATCGTGACAAATAGTGCCAGTATATAAAACAATCATCATTTTCTTTTTTAAAAGCCCTTTTCAGTTGACCTTATAAGGGTTATACAAACAAAACATCATATAAAAATAAAATGAAATAACTAGAAATGAAAACTTACAATTTCAAGCATTCCCCCATCTTCTGTGAGCTGTAACGTCACTGATTCATTCCATTTAGGAGACAAGGTCTTTTTCTTTACACTTGTTGAAAACAACTTAGTGTCACCCATCTTTACAACACAGAATGGATCACTGTAACCTAAACAAGGAAGCAACTCATTTTTGAGACCAAAAAAACAACAAATATTTTAATGTCTAGATATCAAGCATATTATTTTTGACAAAAACTTAGTACAGATTGAAGAAGAGAGAATTGAAGTTTCCCATAAGTTTCGCTTATAAGACGGTCCCCCTTTGTAATAATCAAATTTGGATTCCAAAAATGCATTGGACGGTATAAAGATATAAATGGAATTTTATGATGCAACATACAGCTTTAAACTAGTGACTAATATTATTATTTTCCCTTCCTGACATTGAAACGAAAATGCCATCACTATATCACTGATACTTTTCTGTGAAAACCTGAAGAAAATGGATTCTGTATCACGCCTTGAAACTTCAGTTTATGGACGGATAGAAGATGAAATATCTGGACAATTTTAATTAGATTTTATTCCAAATACAAACCTAAGGCTAACAACAGTTACTGCCAATTACTGCCTAACACTGAAATGCAAGCTTACTGTATTATTAACCATATGACATGTTACAGAAATTTACCATTTCTATCCATTGGAACAAGCTCTTTTGCTTCAAGTATACCCAGATCAACAAATACCTTGTCTGAAAAAAACACATGTGGATTTAAACAAGGGTGTTACATTAAAAAGACTTTGTCATCTGCTGTTAAATATATTTCTGAGAAGGAGCTCTAAAAGTAAAGAAGAGGTGTCACTATTAATTCACATGACTATACCCCTCGGGAGATAAATATTTGCCCCAAGTTTTATGACTCACCAAAAGATCCTTCCTGAATTTGTGTAACATGCCAATCCAAGGCAATGTTTGTTAGCTGAAGTATTAGTTTTGTGCTTTGCTGCACCTCATTGTGTGCATTGTATAAGGGTTGTATGAAAAGTTTGTGCACTTATTATTTAATGATATTTTATCTAATTTGCTTGAAAATTACATATATGATATACATGTATTTTATTCTGAAAATGAATCTTAATACTGCTTCAAACGTATCCATGGAAATGACACATACCCGGACAACTTCATTCATTTGAACAACTTACCAATAACAAACCTGATAAATATTATTCCCATACAAAGGACAAGAATATGTGACACTAATTCACACATGATGTCTTAACGTCACCGTGACTTTTGAGCATTGAATGTTGTTTCTGTGTAAAATTATCATGGAAATAATATGATCAATGTTTTACATGAAATTATGTGCAAACAATCATAAGGTCTAGTGTTTCATGTACTGTTTTCTGCCTTTATGTCACTTGCACTGTTGACTTAGGTTACTCTGTTTGTGGGGTTGGTGCATACCTGGTAATTTACACATCTTAATCTGGAATCCATCCTACTACCTACAAACTGAAGGTAATGTATTTACCATGCCTATGTATATTTCCTCATTAACAGATAAAGCAGACTGTTTTACTATAAAATTTCATAATTAAAACAATGACCACTGGCGCCTGAGGATGAAGTATCCATTTGAGTCAGTACCAGCATACCTTTCATAAGATCTTGATCTCTTGACGAAAGTGAATGGTTTTTGGAAATCCTTCTGCTACCAGCCTAAAATAAACATGACACATGTATCAATCATTTAACTGAAGTAAGTTCCTCCTTGAAGTTTCAAAAACTCAAAAGACCAAAATATGAATATGTTGTTTTAATTGACAAACAAACAACTTACTATTTCACTTTTATGCTATTACTTTAAATTAGATACTCGACTTCCACATACAAAACACTCTTAATATTGATTTTACAGCTGCTGAACCACAATATTCAATTTTAGACACAGTACGCTGCTTGCTAACTTTAGTTGTTCTAAATGAATTCCTAAAGTATCTATTTTTTGGTTACATATGTAGAAAACTTTGAATGGCAGTTAAAACTACATGGTTGTTTTTGTCACAAAAACATGTCTCCCCCATGGCAGTTTGTCAATGATTTACAATACTGAAACAGGATATTTAAAAAACACTAAAATCTATTTTTAGTAACAGTGACCTTGACCCATCCCCTGCAAATTTTTAACAAAAACAATACAAAGTTTTTTAATTCTATTTTTATTAACAGTGCCCTCCCCCCTCCCCCTTTCCCCACGACTTTTTCTTTCTTTTGCTGAAAACAATTTAGAAACTAAAAAAATTTAAATCTATTTTTAGTAACAGTTACCTTGTCCCTAGTGACCTACAATGCAATCCCAAGCTTCCTCTCCACCATGCTACCTACACACCAAGTTTCATTTCAATTGCTCACTCCTTAATCAAATTATTGAGTGGAAACCATTTTCCTATTTTTAGTAGCAGTGACCTTGACCTTGAACCAAGGTGGTTTTACAATGCTGTCTGCACATTGTTTTAATGTGGTGAACATTTGTAGTGAGTTATTCTAAAATCCTTCAAGGGTTTCAAGAGATATGGAGCAGACACAAAATATAGTCAAATGACCTTAGATCTCAAATTGTGACCAAGGTGGTTGTAACATGTGCTCTGCACATCGTCTCAATATGGTGAGTATTTTAAAATCCTACATGGGGTTCAAGAGATACAGGGCAGACACAATTTGTGACGGAAAGACGGACGGACATTCTTACTATATGGTACTTAAGTGACTATGTTACGTATTTCAAGTATTTATGTGTCTAATTTTTTGCCACTTAGGAGAAATTTTTAGCCACATAAGAGCCAATTATCCTACAGAATGAATGGACTTTACAGTAATGTATTGTTTGCTATAGACAGTTTAGCCACATAAGTACCTGTTTGTAAGAGCTGACCAACAGACGGATGGACAGATAGACAACTTGACCAAAAATAATATGTCTTCCCCCATTTATAATGGGGGAGACATAATTCTTGTAATTATATTAGTCTATATCTAGAGTATGCAGAAAAAAATTCTACAAAGCATTATTTGCAGCTGAGGCTGACAAGACTGGTAATACTAGTGTATATCATTATGGACTGGTAACCCTAGTGTTCATGATTATGGTCTGGTAACTTTAGTGTGCATGGTTATGGTCTGGTAACCCCCTAGTGTACATGATTAAGGTCTGGTAACTTTAGTGTGCATGGTTATGGTCTGGTAACTGCCTAGTGTACATTATTATGGTCTGGTAACTTTAGTGTGCATGGTTATGGTCTGGTAACTCCCTAGTAGTACATGGATGTGGACTGGTAATCCAAGTGTACATGGTTATGGACTGTTAATCCAAGTGTACATGGTTATGGACTGGTAACCCTAGTGTACATGGTTATGGACTGAAAAACTCTTATGTACATGGTTATGGAGTGGTAATGTTACTATACATGGTTATGGTCTGGTAACCCTAATACACAGTCATGGTTATAGTCTGGTAAAACTTGTGTACAAAAGACATGGTTATGGTCTGGTAACCCTTTGAGTTTACATGGTTATGGTCTGGTAACCATTTGAGTGTACATGGTTATGGGTTGGTTACCCTTTGAGTGTACATGGTTATGGTCTGGTAACCCTTTGAGTGTACATGGTTATGGTCTGGTTACCCTTTGAGTGTACATGGTTATGGTCTGGTAACCCTTTGAGTGTACATGGTTATGGTCTGGTAACCCTTTGAGTGTACATGGTTATGGTCTGGTAACCCTCTGAGTGTACATGATTATGGTCTGTTGACAAAATTAACAATGTTAATGCTGTACCATTATCTCCATCTGAAGACTACATGCTTACTTAAAACTAAACCTATGACCACCCAGTGTCATGTCTAAGAAAACCAACCTACTAAGATGACAAGATACTCAAGGTCAACTTGCACAAATTTCTGTCATTTCAAGTGAAGATCAACATGAGGTCAGGAACATCACAAAAGTAAAGGACATTTACGTTATATTAAAACATTTTGTTCCTTCACATTCATTTGCAGTTAAAATGAAACAAGTCAGTAACTGCTGTAATTACAATTTTTGGTACATTAAGTTTGGTACATTAAGACATTCTTGTACATTAAAACATTTTACAACAAGTAACAGTAACAGTGTTTCATAAGCAAAGATTTTATCGAAGTATTATAGACAGACTTGACAAAGTTGGCTTTTCAAAACCTGTCATTAAACCACAAACAAGACCATGACAAAAATTATGTTTTTTCATGCATTTTTATGCAAATAACTAAATATCTGAATGATTGATATCATTAAGGCTGATTTTCTCATGACACTGCTGATATGTGACCTACTGACCTTTACTTACCATAACATGATAAATTAAAAGGATCATATTCTACCATTATCACAACTCCTGATCTTGATAATCCAAACTGAAGGTCGGGGAAAAAATTCTAAAGAATTATAATTTACTGACTTTGCTATAATTAAGAATTAATAAATGTGCCCCTGTATTTTATCGTTGATTAAAATACAG
Source organism: Saxidomus purpurata (assembly GCA_022818135.1). Lineage (NCBI taxonomy): Eukaryota > Metazoa > Mollusca > Bivalvia > Venerida > Veneridae > Saxidomus > Saxidomus purpurata. The sequence goes on from JAFMSR010000001.1 coordinate 51,255,000, forward strand.
CCATGAGTTCCTATAATTATACTGTAATCAAGTTCATCATAATTTTTTAATTATGATTACATGTATTTGGATTCTAACACGATATTGTCTGAAAAATACCCCAAACTATGTTTAATCTGTAGAAATATTTCATTGTAACTTACAAACACAGCATGCGATTGGATGTGGCCCCATTTACGGCATGAGTTGCATGTGGAAAACGTGATGTATTTTATTGTTAAATAATGTACAGATTCTTTTCCTCTATATTTATATAGGAAAAGCTGGTCCAGGAGATTGTGTTAGAATCAATATTATGCAAGATTTGAATATGTTTTAAAACACAAGTCAATATTACTTCAGAGTCTTTAATACCCCTTAGTTCACTCTCATTTCATGGAGCCACTGGAAACAAAGGAAATAAAAAATATCACTAAATGTGATGAAACTGCAAACACCTTGTGAGAAGAAATTGCTTCCCCGATTACAAGAAATATTTTGTACATAGTTATGGACCTTTAAAAACAGATCGTTGAAACACACACATTGTCTGGATAAAGAATAAATTTGTGCCATGTTGTTTAAAAATCTAGCAAGTGATTCACAAAGGTAGATCTACCTGGGTCTAGCAGACCAAGGTTGCCAGCAACATGGATACATAAATTTCCCTGACATCTCATAGACTTAATCATGATTCCCACTGTCCAATACCACCTCCTCTTCCCCGAAATTTGAGAAGCATTCAACATGCCTGAAGATTGCAATAGCAATTGTCTGTGAAATCATTTTCCCCTGACATTTATATAATTTCATATTTCACTCACCACCTCTAAATATTCTATGTCAATTCATTGACCTTAAAAAGTTAAATTTCCCAGATTTTTTACATGTGCTGGCAACCATGAACAGGTTATGGGGTTAAATCTGGTTATATCTTACACTTAACATTTTATTCACAGTCAAATTATACACATTATATTGCATGCATAAAGTTTATAATAAAGACCTCATCGTATGCCAAGTTATATAGACTGAAGCAGTTGCAAGAAACCATGCAGCCCTTTCTGTATAACTATATTACACAAATAAGCACCATGCATACTATATAACCCGCAACATTTAGTATAAATACATAGGAGACGACAGCATTTATTAAGTGACAGTTTACCTTTTCCCTGTTTTCACTGGATCTTTGCACATGATCTATAATACTCTAATGATATATGAATAATACAGTTACTTTTATGTTGATGATTTAAAATGTGAGGACTACTAAAAGTTCAAAATTCCCCTACACATTTTTTGATATTGTAACATATTTTAGTACTGTATAAGTGGAAGAAACACAAATGCAGGGGTGTGGAATTCCTACGTCCGACTTGTCCAACACGGGTTTTTTTGCCAGCAGACAAGCAAAATTTTCAGCCCGAGTTGTCCGTGGACAAGTCAAAATTTTGAGAAAATAAAGAAAATGAATATTGTACAACAGTCCAACTTAATCCCACCGAGAACCTCTTGATTTATTTGCAGTATTCTTGCAATCGGATTGGCTCTCAATACTACCAAAAATTATTGTGTTACTTTTGCAAACGGTGAATTGAAACTGGAATTAGGAATTTATTATTTGTTCTTGAAATGAAGACCCAAAAGGGAACATGATCGCAAATAAAGAGCAAAACATGTTAGGAAATTTCAGAACACTTTAATTTAGCTGACTTCACTTGGACACTGTTTCACAAATTGGCATTTGGTCGTGTTTGCTGTATATTCTCCCAACCTTGCAGCAACGACTTTGGGCTTGTATACAGACAATATATTATTGAGAACTTTACTTACAGCTTACAAATGTGACCTGTATGTCTTCTTCAATAAAATAAACATCCAAACCTGGTCCCTATTTGTTTTCCTTTGGTTTTAATGCTGAAATCTGGACAAGTGCATTTTGGCCACGGACAAGTGAATTTTTACATCTAACTTGTCCAAGGACAAGTGAAAAAATAATAGGATTTCCACACCCCTGAATTGTATTTGCAAATTATACGAATTTATGAACTATAAAAAACAAGAGGGACAAGATGGCCCTATATCGCTCACCTTGGTACAAGTCCACTTGCCTGGTGGAAGATCACTAAGACAATGTTTTTATACCAAATAGGTTTTCCTATATACATCTTTGAAAAACAAATGACCCCCCCCCCCCCCCCCCAAGGAAAGACCAATTTTGAGCCCAGGGACATAATCTGAACAAACTTTGAAGAGGTCTACTAGGCAATGCTACATGCCAAATATCTAATCTCTAGGCCTTGTGGTTTCAGAGAAGATTTTTAAAGTTTTTCCTATATAAGCCTATGTAAAACTAGGTGACACCCTGGGCAAGGTCAATTTTGATCCCAGGGGCGTAATTTGTACAGTCTTGGTAGAGGTCCACTAGACAATGCTACATGCCAAATATCTAAGCTCTAGGCCTTGTGGTTTCAGAGAAGAAGATTTTTAAAGTTTTTCCTATATTGCTAGCAAACTAAGTGACACCTCCCTGGTCAATTTTTAACCCGAGCCAAATAAAAACAACCTTTTTATAAAAAAAACAAAAAAAAACACCCCACCCAAAAAATAAAAATTTTTTTTTTTTTTTTTAAAAAAAAAAATTTTTTTTTTTTTCCCCCAACACCCCCCCCCAAACTAAGTGACCCCCCGTGCAGGGCCTAATAAAAACCGATATACGGTAGCTTTACAGGTTTATACTGGATATTAATGAGTGCTATAACAAACTTCATTAATAATTCAATACTAACAAACTTGTTTTGTTTTTTAAAACTGCACATTTTATAAATATATAAACATGAAAAACATATAATACGAGCTACCAATAGTTTTCACGTTAGTCAGAATGTTTATTAACTTTAGTTAATAATTATTTACATAGCAATTGTACAAAAGTATGGTCGATATCCTAGCATGTTCTAAAAATTCAATATTTTTGCTAATCAGCATTATACTTATGCCCATGTATACTGATTTCAGGCATTTGCAAATAATTTTACACAGGAAAAATTTGCAAAAGGCAATTCGCAAACTATGCATCCAGTGAATCTATTCACTTATACAGTACCAAAGAGACATCAGCTGAATTTGTCAAAAATCTAATTAAAACCTGAAATGTATTTTTACTTCTGTTCTCATTTACAACTATAAAGATATAACAATTTGCCATTTGAGTGTCACGATTTAATGCTCTTTTTGCAATGAACGCTCATTTTAACCTGATGTAAATGTTTACCAAAAGAGTAGCCCAACAACTTGTGTGCCAGGGCTTTTTGATATTTACGACGGCCACCCTTCGCAAAGACAGACATCTATGTAATATCAGTTTGTAAAATCGGTCGGTCTTGCAGTCGAAATATTGAGGCTACCAAAAGAGTTATTCTGTACTGATTTCCTTGTAGCTTATAGAAAAAAAAAAACATTTCCACTTGCAGCGCACCAACAAAACTGGCAAACCCAAAAAATATACAAGATCATTGGTAACATCATCATGGTTGCTCTCTAGAGCATTTGTTTTCAGATGAACAGCACACATACAGATGTTAGTGCACATGAAACTTCAATTTATTTACATGAAATTTGCAATTGTTGATAAGCAAATAAAAGAATAATAAAGGAATGTACATGTAATTCAATCACAGGCCCGGATAAAATAATGAATCTAGCACATTGCACTTCCTTTCAATATCCTTTTTCACTGTGCTAAATATCAAGCAAGTCCTTGAACTGTTTTTGAGTTATGTACCCTACAAGCATAATTTCGCATGATAAAGGGAGATAATTCAAAAGGAGACAAGGTTATTAGATACTGCACTTCCTCTAAATATCTTCTTTCACTATGTGTAATATTAAGTACATCTGTTTCATGGTTTTGAAATTATGTTTGGGACATGCCTCATTTCATACAATAAAGGAAGATAATTGAAGAATGGGGTCACGTTATGCTCTGTACAAGCATATTACATAAAGGGAGATAATGCAAAAATAGGGTGAGCTATAGTTCTGTTCTTGGTCACTGCACTTCCTCTCAATGACCTCTATCAATGTGAGAAGTATCAAGTCATCCATTAAATACTTTTCAAGTTATGCTCAGGACAACCTTTTTTACACAAAGGGGGATAATTCAACAAGAAGGCCATCTTGGCCCTATATCGTACCATTGCTCCAAAAGACAAGAAAGTAAGTAGGTCAAATGGTCATGAATGATCAAGGTCAGTCAAAGACAATTTATAAATCTGCTTGCAAAACTGTACACACAGTCCAAGTTTTATTACTGCAGCTTTAAAAACATAAGCAGGTCAAGATGTACCTGGTGACCTAGCTTTTGACCCCATGTAACGAGTTTCGACTTTGGCCTAGAGTTCATCAAGACAAACATTTTGACTTGATTGGATGTCAAATGTGCTCTCTAGAGTATTGCAGGTTTTTTTTAATGATTTCACCTGAAGTCCTCGTTTTGACCCAACAAGACACAGTTACACACATAACCTAGAAATCATTGTGGCAAACATTTTAACTAATCTTCAAAACCATATCCTTGGAAAACCCAAATCACCATCCAAAATAATTTAGTTATTAAAGAGGCATTTTTTTAAAGTGACATTATGCTCATCTTACTGCACATAGTGTATTTTTGGTGACAGTTTTATAAAAGCAATTTTCGGTAGCTGTGCATTTAAATGTGTTAAACTAATGATAATGCCACATTAATATTTGAAGTTGGTGCTTTAGAAATTAAAGAAATGGACTAATAAAATAATAATTCCTTCCTTGGTAGTGATCTCCCTTGTGTTATTAGTGTTGCTCAGCAGTGGAAGGGAAGCAACTCTGACATGCATTTGTTTATTTCTTAAATTGACTCTCCCAGTCAAAATTAGAAAAGTAATATTTGGAAAGTTATTATTTCGTAATGGTAGCAGGAAAAGTTTGTTGTATTGGGTCAAAATTTATTATTTCCTCTACCCTTTTCACACACATCTATTTCAGCTGGAATTTTACTTTAAAAAAATGTGCATAATGTCACTTTAATGAAAGGACGAATATTTTTTTACTATTATCACACTGAGTTTTTCCTATTTGTTGCCATAGCAACCAGAGTTCTACATTGAATGAAATAATTTGAACAACTATGAGAGGGCTTCATGCAAGGAACATCCCTGCCAACTTTCATCAACATTGGCCCAGTGGTTTCAGAGGAGATGTTGTTTGAAGTAAAATGTTAATGGATGTACAACGGACACCGGATGTAATGCGATCCTAATAGCTCAGTCTGGCACTTTGTGCCAGATGAGATAAAAACACCCCAAGATCTGCTAGCACCCAAGAACTACATATACAAAGGTTACAAGGAAACCAGTATCTATTTTTTTTTCTTTAAATTTTATGGAGAAAAAAAACATGTATGTAACTTTAAATTAAATTCTGATGACTTGGTTGTTCAAGTGTTGGTCTTCACTATGAACAAGTTTTTAGCAAGAAGCCAACCAATTCATTTAGTTTTATATTCACTTAACATATGAGTATTGTTCCCAGCTTCTTTTAAAATACCTGGTACACATAGGTAATAAATACATTGTACATTCAAAGTTATTTTTAAAAACAAATAAATCATACAGCCAATGTGACCACATAAAGCAGGTAAGACAGACACATTTATAGTAAAGCTGCATAACTGAAGTACAACACTGGCTGTCTAACACAGGTAGCTGGTAAATGCAGGTGACCACTCACACAGGTTCAACCGTATATAGCTTGCATAATGATTAAAGCAAAGAGAAGAAAACATTATTTACATGCCCTTAAGTTGATTACTATAACATAACCATACATTAAAGCTATATCCTCATAAACATACACATATATTTTTTCTTTGAATTTGTGTATTTTTCATGTATATTAGCATTAGCGTAATATCCTGTATAAAGTCCGGCATACATCAAGTTGCCGAACGTTGCTTCCCTTTACTTACAGCACGCCATTTGTAAGTGCATCGGAAATGGATGGAATTGTAATGTTTGAATTGAGGGGTAAAATGTAATTATTTTCTAATATTGTGAATAAGTTGAATAACCTTCAGGGAATTTTTGGAACACTATTTCTGTCAAAAAAGGTATGGGTTATACACGATAATGGTACACCTGTAAGGTTGTTTACAACAAAATGTTTTGCCAAAATATTCTCTGTCTTAGTAAGGACTATTACTATATATTACAACCAAGAAACTATACATAATAGCACAAAAAATTGTAGTGAACATTACTTAAAAAGCCTAAAACTTTCTGTAAAATTTTGCTACAGTGCACTAAAGTGAGAAATGTATTTAGAACATTTTGCAACCTAATTTACATACCAGGGTGCCTGGAGAAACCATATCCTCAATATACAAAAATTCGTTGTTGTTGTTGTTCATAGAATCGGTGCTGGTTAGTCTGTACCGTTCTGAAGACAAAAGAGAACAGCTTGATACCATATCTACCCAAGAATCTGTAAATTCCTGTTAATTAATTCACTATACTTGAGTCTAGAGTTACTGCAAAAACAATGCACAATCATATGAACTGCTACAGATGGTAAAGTTTGTCAGAAACGAGGGATATGATGGCCATAAATTGCTCACCTGAGTACCACTGCCCTTCACACCATGGTCACAAACACACCAAAAAACATCCAGATGTGAACTCATATATTGCTTTGTACCCAAGTTTGTTTCAAAACATGTCTATGAAAGTTTTTTGCCATAATCATTTTGTCATTCTAGTAACAGTGACTTTAACCCAAGATTTGTGAAATTATTTTGAAAAATTGGGTGAATCCTTTCAACACCGGGGAGTATCACGTGATCTCAATAGTACACTGTCCGCACAAAATGGCTGCAGAAATCGCCACTTCGACCAAGAAATAAGGGGTAAGCTCATTGTTATTGATATTTTAGGATATGCAGAATAGGCGCAAAGTACCCGCATAATAAAAATAATTACTTACAATCTCTTCGTTTTTCCGAAGTTTTCTTGGTTTAAGCCTGAAACTCTATACAGTTAATATTTTTTTAAGTACATTGTCTGAAAAAACATTAATTTGCGTATTTCAGCGCTAAAGGCATTATATAATGCACGATCTTCTATAAAATAATGATTTAATGTGTGAATGTATCCTTCGTGACAAGTTTCCAGTGTTTTTTCGGTGTTTGAAAAAAAGTTATGGATTTTTTTCACAGTGAGTACATTGTCTGAACAAAATAATATGAGTACATTGTCTGAACGTTTTTTTTTTCAATGTATCTACTGACTCATTTATATTCATTTCTTTGTAGTTTGGGGCATCGAAGCAAGCATTTCGTTCCTGCTGTTGCCTGTTTGTCACGTTTTTTAGAGATTGGAAGGTAAGAGTCAAGAGTTATTTTTTTAATATGAGAAAATTCAATCCAATGTTCATGAGCGATACATACTCTTGTAAAGAACTGAACATTTGTAAAATGTAAGATGTTTATTTTGAAAACAGTTCAATATCTAGTCTTCACCGTCAGTGATTCATATTCTAATTTAACAAAGTGAAAAATTTAGTTTGTGTTGGTGCACTTGTATTGCAAAGTCTTTATGGATATAACTGATACTACATGAATATACAATACAAGTTAGTCGTATTTTCCTTCAGACTGCGTCATAAGAAGCCAACGTTGTCGCTTCATTGACAGAAGAAAACACGAGCGGAGCAAAATTCACTCCAACGATGCTCAAAAACAACCATTGCATCGCAACTGAAAAGCGCAAAACGGAAAACATTTTGTCCCCAATCAGTTGTCTTATTATAGTAAGTCTGCAAGAAATGCCACCAATACTGTCTCCAATGAAATTACCATTTTGTTCTCCACTTACAGTAAAACTTGTGAACAACGGCCGGTCAAGGGAACCCAGGAAAACGGCCGTTGTTCACAGGTGACCTTTGTTCGGAGGTGTGGGCAGTTGATATATTTTCATCATACTAAACATTGTTTATCAAGTTTCATCATCAATTGTCAGATAAACATGCTAAACCATTAACCGAATAACGATTTATCCAATTTCGTGGGATTTGGTTTAATTTTGCAAACGGTCGCACATGACAAATCAAATATAAAATGATTTTGTATCGGATCAACAATGGCAGAATTTAGTTAATCGTTTAACACGATTTAATAAGCCAGAAACTGTGCGCTGATCCTTTTTGAAACAGGAACGATCTTTAATCTAACGTGGATTCGCCCCTTTGTCATTGTTTGATTTCATTGCCGATTGTGAATAAAAATACAACAGCTAATTTACGAGATTAAAGTGTGTGTTTTTCAGTTTGATTGTAATAAATCAAACAGTTTACTAAACATGAATGCTTAATTAGCTGAAATAAACATTATTATTTAGTTGCACAAAAATGAAAACTGCATCCAAATTGCGAAGATGTTCTGCATCAAATAAACAATCAGCAATTTTGGCAATTACGGACAGTTGGAACAGATTAATTTACTGTGAAGGTGACAATTAAATGCTAGCACTTCTTTTCATCACCAAAAGCTCTTTGATTATTGTGCCCGTAGTTTGAGGTGCAAACATTTTACAGAAACAAATGCTCTGATTAGCCAGCTGTAAAATTCAGTGGCCGTTGTTCGCATCACGGACCCGATGACGGGAAGCTTTTACTGGCCGCTGACCGGGACGGCGGTGGCCGCTATTCCGGCCCTTTTAGAGCAAATTTGGACGGGGGGAATTCAGACTGGCCGTTGTCCGCAGGTGGCCGCTATTAACAGGTGGCCGTTAGCACAAGTTTGACTGTAATTACAAAGCATCGCCACCTAAAAAACGTGCCAAGAAAAACTCCTCAGCAAGAGTCCTTTTCAAACCATCTGACAGTGGTTTTTCTTTAAAACATCAAATCAATTGTAGAAGCTTTGCCGAACTTGGGAGATAAGAATTAAATTGTGACACTGTTTTTGTCGGTGATTTAGACTTGCATCGGTGCACTGCAATTTGGAAGCTTTATTAGTGCTACTGCTTTCAGACAAAGTACTCGTTGACTTTTTTTATACAACCTCTATACATTATTTTTCACTGTTATGTTTGAAACACTTTCATCATTAAGCGCATCGTGTTCAAAATTTTATGTACCACTGTTTTCAATACTCACAGCATCACATTCGAAATCACAATCACGGAAGTCTACTTTCTCCAGTTTTATAGAGCCCTTTTGAGTCTAAAGTGTTCTGTTTAACGCACTTTTAACATCTACCGTTTCACGTTCACGACTTGATGATTCACCAATGTTTTCAAGACAATTCACATCACTGACAAAAACAGTGTCACAATTTAATTCTTATCTCCCAAGTTCGGCAAAGCTTCTACAATTGATTTGATGTTTTAAAGAAAAACCACTGTCAGATGGTTTGAAAAGGACTCTTGCTGAGGAGTTTTTCTTGGCACGTTTTTTAGGTGGCGATGCTTTTTAATTAAGTGGAGAACAAAATGGTAATTTCATTGGAGACAGTATTGGTGGCATTTCTTGCAGACTTACTAATTTGAACAATCTTGGTAGAGGTCCACTAGACAATGCTACATGCCAAATATCTAAGCTCTAGGCCTTGTGGTTTCAGAGAAGAAGATTTTTAAAGTTTTTCCTATTTATTGCCATAGCAACCAGAGTTCTGCATGGAATGGAATTCTTTGAACAATTTTGGTAGAGCTTCATGCAAGGAACATTCCTGCATAGTTTTATCAACATTGGCCTAGAGGTTTCAGAGGAGATGTCATTTGAATCAAAATGTTGACGGACGACGGACAATCATCGATCAGAAAAGCTCACCCTGGCGTAGCCAGGTGAGCTAAAAATCCAAAAATCAAACACCGAAAAAACACTGGAAACTTGTCACAAAGGATACACTCACACATTAAATCATTATTTTATAGAAGATCGTGCATTATATAATGCTTTTAGCGCTGAAATACGCAAATTAATGTTTGTTCAGACAATGTACTTAAAAAAATATTATCTGTATAGAGTTTCAGGCCTAAACTAAGAAAACTTCGGAAAAACGAAGAGATTGTAAGTAATTATTTTTATAATGCAGGTACTTTGCGCCTATTCTGCATATCCTAAAATATCAATAACAATGAGCTTACCCCTTATTTCTTGGTCGAAGTGGCGATTTCTGCAGCCATTTTGTGCGGACAGTGTACTATTGAGATCACGTGATACACATGTACTCCCCGGTGTTTCAAACAAAATTTTTTTTTTTTTAAGTTTTTCCAATATAGAGTGGTGGAACCTATGCTAGCATTATCCCTATGCTGGTGGTATCTCCGAAAAACGGCTATTTACAGAAAAACAGATGAAAAAATATTTTTCACGGTATATTCAGCATTGACAGTCGATGAAATGCTTTAACAGCAAATGCAGTGATAGCCGCGCGTGCAGCTCTGTGATGCCACAGCAGCCGATACAATTGTACTAGATCCATTTCGGTAGAAAAATTCTTAAATACAGACATCAACATCACCCAGTTAAAGTTAGCATTTTTGATAAAACTTATTTCTTTTGTATAAAAATATATATTCTATGGAAACTGTTATCTCTTGTTAGTTAATATTTAGGCTCTAAAAACTGTTTCCCACCCGTTGGTTGTCAAATATCACATACCACCACCATTGGTTCCCTTCGTGGTAAAATTTCAAGTTTTGACATGTGCCGTGTCAATAGCTCCCAGAACGACATAGTCACGTGTTGACGTACATCAACATCTTGTTTCGATTTAGCAGGGATGACATTATGTTTTCGCTGAGGCAAATCAAAATGGTTAGGATTTCCTGCTTTCTGAACAGCTGATATACATTCAAAATACCCCCAGCATAGGTTCCCCCACTATAGTCAAAGTAAAACATGTGATGCCCAGGGCATTGTCAATTTTTACCCTTAGTTAAGAACCATTGGGCAATTCTATATACAAAATATCAAACATCTGGGCCTCACAGTTTTTGACAAGAAGATTTTTAAAGTTTCCAATATTTACAAATATGAAACCCCTAGGGAGGTCCAAATTAAACCAAAGGGGCAAGATATGAACAAACCTGGTAGAGATCTACTAGACAATACTATGCACAAAACATCTAAGCTCTGGGACTTGCAGGGAACTCTTATGTAAAACAGGGTTCTGATTAAACATACTCTTTGATGACCACTACATAATGCAACATAATAAATATCTAAGTCCTAGGCCCAGCAACTCTTCAGAAGATGTTTTAAGGTTTTCCTTTTGGTTGCTATGGCAATCAGAGTTCTGCAAAAGAAGTCTTTGAACAATTTTGATAGAGGACCATGGAGGAACATTCCTGTACAGTTCGGTTGAATTTGGACAAGTGGTTTTGGAATGTTGTTTGAATGAAACTGTTGACGATGGATAACGCACAATGGACACAAGGTGATCACAATAGCTCACCATGACACTTTGTGCTCAGGTGAGCTAAAAATGGTATAGTTTCCCTATTTCTGACATTCTGTTGAGTAGGTAAGTGTTGCCCAACTAGGTGTCTGAATTTAATATGTAACATGGACTTCCAGGCTAATCCATTTGCAGTAACTGTGTACTATATTCCACACACAACTATCTGTTACTACATCTGCAATAATACCTGATTTCAAGACTGAAGGCACTGGTCTGAAGATAATGGATACATATATCTGTCCTAATGACATGTCAGTGACATGTCCTTCACTCTGTTTGTTGTAACCAAGGACAAGGTCCTTTTTTAGTACACACGGTTCACCCTGAAACAGAAACCAATAGGTAGAATATTGCTGCTGTGGTGCAGTGGTAGCGCATTTGCCTCAGGATCGGAGGGTTCCGGGTTTGAGTTCCATCAGTGCCTTGTCGGTACCATCTTTAGACAAGACACGTTCAGTAATTCTACATTGTCTCTTTCTCACTCTTCAAGGTTGATTCCATCTGGATTGAGTCTTAAAACTGACTAATCTAAGTTGTAATAACTTGCTTCACAATCAAGAATAAATAAACTAGTATAAATAAAGAATACAGGTGAATTACCTGAGGCATGTCATACATAACCTACAACTGATTTACATTGGACCTACCCTACACAGTTGACTGATGGCTTTACTCACAGGAAACATTATGCATATAGTACTAACATGAAACTGAAACAACACTCGCATCAAATTACTGATTTTCATTACACTGATCACTAACCAGCACTTATTTCAGGGGCTATATATAATTATAAACACATATATGTCTTGTTTTGTTTCTGACATAGAAATATCTAGCAAACAGCAGTAGCATATACTGCTACCAAATCACTGACTAAGAGCTGACATACATAGCAAAGCTAACCAACATTAGACCTTATGTATAAAGCTGACTAATAGCTAATAGCTGACTAATTTCCTCAGACATGTCACAGACAGCTGTCAACTTTTTCATAACACATCATGCCATATCCATGTGACTGCTGATTTTTTATGCAGTCAGACTTGTATGCCTCTTTGTAAATAACCCAGGAGCTGCAGCATCTTGATATATGTATACATAACCACATACCTCAGACATCTGATACATAGCTGATCCAAGAAAATCATCATCAATCGTGTTAGTACCATCCCAGTCAAACACATAAAATGACAACTGGCACTGAAATATACAATGATTGAACTGACAATGGGCCTAACAAACACATCTTCTTATTCACATTTAATTCAATGTAAATGCAAAAATGCTACATAACGAATTTGGTTTAAAATCTATAAAAAATAAATTTAAATGTGCATGCATTTGAGGTGTACATCTAACACTGACATTCTAAGATGGGTCTTATGCTAAAGTCACATTGCTTTCTTTTTTGCTAAAATTACCTATATACATTCACGTGACCCAGTTTCAAACTTGGCATAGAAATCATCAAGACAAACATTCTGACAAACTTTCATGATGATTGAGTGTCATACGTGGCTTAAAGAGTATTTACAGGTTTTTTTTATTATTTGATCTGGTGACCTAGTTTTCAATCCCACGTGACCCAGTTTTGAACTCATCCAAGATTTCATGTAGACATACATTCTGACCAAATTTCATCACTTTCAGCTTTGATGGAACAAGACTTAGTGTCCATTTAAGAACTAGAGTGAAATTGTGTGAGTTAATTAGGTAGAATGCTACCAAAGGATTTTTATGTGAAGATTTAACAAAAACAATACTACAGTTTCAGAGGAAACATGGTTTAATGTTTAGATGTACAAAACACAATAACACTTAAGTTCCTGTAAATATGACAGGAAATCCTCCGGTATATTCCTGAAAAATCTAGCAAGCCGTTAGCTGTTCTTATAAACACTTATAACTCTTAATTTGCCTGCTATTGCTAAGACCTAATGAATGTAATTTTTAACAACCCTGTGATGAAACTATGCTTGACAATGCTCCTCAAATTATTATGTAATAAATTTCCATATACAATTGACTCTCGTAATCTCGAATTTCAAGGGACCAGACCTTTTACTTCGAGATAAACAGAGTTCGAGGTAAGAGGAGGGGCTTTTAGTTGTTGTTTTTTTGGACGTATATGGACGAATAGTGCACAAAATTCCCTGTTTTCAAGACAGACAACTATTTGTATTTATTTTATTGATGCAAATTTTCCCTGAAACATTGGAACACAAATTCAAATTTTAATTACATTCTATTTTTGCTTATACACAAACAGCCCTTAGTAATAAATATCAAGCACATCTACAAACTTGTATCGGCTCGAGCGAAAACAAAAGTACGCGTCGGGCGAAAGTGAAAGTAGCGTTTCTTGAACCGGAAGTCAGAACATTCGTATATTCTAAACATTAGAACAGCAACTAACTACAAAACAAAATATTCACAGACTGATAAATTCCTTCAGAAATAATCTTTTTTTATAAAACCCAATCACTATTATCATTTAACCTCTCAAATAAATTAAGTCTTTAAAGTAATTACCGCATTTTTCATCGTTAACTACATGTAGTTAACGGCAATTAAAGTAAATCCATGAAAAACAAATAACAATCATTACGACACGTGTGAATTGGCATGACAACGTCTCACCCCTGCTTTAACCCGCCGCACCTTTGATCCGTCGGCGACTTTCGCACTTCGACTTAACGCGTTGACAATACACTGGAATTTGATTTACGGGACCAAAAAATCCCTTCGACACATCTGGAGTCTCGATATGTCAAATTTTGTCTTAAAAGGAGTTTAAGTACATAGATAAAGAAGGAAATTTGACAGGACTTTAGAATTTCTTCGACTTAAATGGAAATTCGAGGCAAGCGAGTTTGAGATACTGAGAGTCAACTGTACCAGTAAACCTTTTTACTTATATATTATATTGTGTTGTGATGTGTTGCATTGTGTTACAATATATTATACCTGTGAATAATCCCTGACAAAGAATTCTGTCTGTGACTGCCATGAAGGATTCCTGTTCTGGGATATGTATGGTGTTGTCATCACCTGTAATATAAAACAACATGACTAGAGGATCCAAAGTAGCTCCTCTGAAATACAAAAGTTGGCACTACTATTTACATCAGCTGCAGTAGTATTTATCCAAATTGTTTAATTAATGTATGCAAGTCCTACCTACATGCCTTCAATTGCTAGATGTCATAACAATGGAATAGTTCAAAATTACATGAAGTAGTGTGACAATAGCACAAACTGAAGCATAAACAAATGAGAGAGTTATCTTACCCTTCGTCTGTCACAGAAGACTACACAGTAAGGATCTGAAGATCCCGACTTGTCCATACCTATCACATTGTTGGCACGGTGCACACACACATACAACACCCCAGATTCTGTAATACAGTTAAACATCTCTTAGTGAACTATTCAAACATATCATAGGAACACCTATATTTTAAATCACTGACCTTTGATGGCCACTAGTTTTATGTCTAAAAACTACAATTCACTGATAAATTTACCTGTAATATGAATTCACTGTTCTTGTGTGGACAATCTTGGAGCAGCTGGCTACTACAGCAGATATTTTGACGTAACATAGAGTTTTATCATTGGTAATTGATGATCCATATGACCAATGCCCCTAGAAGAGGTTATTTATTTTAGGTTTCCAGGGATAGTGTAAGATACAGAATGCATCCCAGTCCCAGAGAGAGAGAAAGACCTGGTTCTGTTTCATGTCTGGTGCTAAGCAGAACCTCAGTTTAAGGTCTCATTAGAGACCATTAGTTATGATAATGGTTAGTTTATACAAATTATTTTAGCTTGATTGTGAATAAATGTTGAAGCTAATTGAGTCACTCTCGAGTCCAATTCCTGGAAAAACCAGTACTTGTGTCATATGAGGAAGTACGGACACCTTAACCTCTAAACCATGGTTGAGCAGGGGATTGAATCTGCAATCCCTAGACTGCCAGTCCAGCATGTTACAACTAGACCACAGATAATCACCTGTATCTCAGTAGCTTGTTCATGCAGTGATTTTAAGTTTCCTTGACAATGTATAGGCCTTAATTACTGTATATCTCATGAACACTTCCATGTATGATTTCTAAATATCATGCATTTTAATGATGCTTTATTAATATTTTATGACTTTTATTTAAGTGCAGAATATTAATAATTTGGTATTATCCTTTATTGATACTTTACTTCCGCTTACAGTAATGTCACTTCTGGTTGGAGTTGGTGCTCTGCTTGCTACAATATCCTGATAGAAGTTACAGAGTCGCTCACCTGAGTGATTAAGAACTTACTCTGTAGTACACTGACTGGTTCCTCCTCTTCAAGGTTGATGGGTTGGAGGGGTGAATAATCCATCATGAGACACAGTCTGCTGCCATCTTTATTCTCTATCTCATGATTTATTCTGCATAAGTAAAACATTGACATATCTGATAAATTGAGATATCACTGGAAGTGAGTAATACCCCTACTTATGTGCTGGTCATTATGGCACTAAAATACTCTATGGTACTGTAAAATACTGTAAAGTACTGTAGTGCTCTATACTTCTGATTAGTACCATAGTACTCTATTATCATGTAGAGCTATATAGTATTCTAAATTATAGTAGCATATGGTACTTCATGTATATTAAAGGATTTTTCTTGTTATAGCAATAGCAGCCCCTTTTTTGTTCCAGACCGAAACCATTTACTTTTTTTGTAAAGAGACAATGCAAGGATGCTACAGAGCAAGTCTGATGACATACTAGCAATCTAACATACTTTTGAAACAGTGCTTAATTATGCTGCAAATATGCCCTGCTCACATCCACATGCCATTAATACAAAAACTATAAAACACATCATAAAGTATGATTAAAAGACCAATAAAGAAGATTCAATTTACTTTTATGTATTTACAGAAATAATTTATCTGACACCTAATACTGCTTGCTAAAACAACTTCAAAACACACTTTATAGTGCATAATTAAAAGACCAATACAGGAAATTAAATTATTTACAGTGAAAAGTTTGTCTGATAATATTACTTAATTAAATAGAAATGATGTTTTACAGAAACCTTCCCATCAGGCATTGCACACCTACTAGGTAATAATGTTTTTCTACATGTACTTCTGCGGTATTTTCAAAGAAGAAGCATACTTACTGTTTGGTAAGGTTAAAAGGGAATGATGAGAGTTCAAGGTCATATCGTTCTAAGATCACTGTGGTCAACAAACGTTTACATTTGTGTTTAATAGTCAACTGAAATTTTAAAAAGTTAGATATTTTAACATATGACTGTAGTACTGTGCTGCGACACGTGCAAGTCCCAATCAGTTTAATGTCAACCAAAAAGAGACTTGTGTACGGAATGTGAGCTATGCATAACCTTAAAACCTATGGTTATATCAGCATACTTGTACATGTATTATGTTTAACATCTGTAAATAACTGCAGACAATGAATGAATATTTGATTAATGTAATGGTTCTACAATGCATACTACTTGTATTTCAACATGGCTATTTAAGAATGAAAGGAAGATTTTCCAATGGTTTAATTCTCATTTACTTATACATAACTGACTGACACCTGACTACTTCTCAAACAGAAAACTACGACAATAAACACCAATCATTTTGAAACTAGACTGAAGTGAGTAGAATGAAAGAATCATATGTACCGTTTCATTACGAAGATCATGTATAAAGAATGAGCAACAATCTTCCCAGGCACTGGTTGCAGGCAATTCTGGTGTCTCTCTTTTACATTTTCCAACTCGAAGCTGGGTGTAATGAATATCTTCATCTGAAATTGTTGAACTTAATATAAAACTGAAAAAAAAGGTATGTTATCTAGGTGAAATTTTGGATTGCTATAATATATAAACCAAACTAGGCTTTCTACAGCCACCTATGCCTATCTAGATAACAGCTTTGCTAACTGCTAAATTAAACCCAGACCTTACAGAATAACCTTTTTTTATTTGAGGCCCCTTGTGGGTAGCCCCATTTATTCATACATGATAATAATAACATACCGGAACAGATTTAATGTTTATATAAAGCAGGGTAAATTTTCCAATTAAAACTGAACATTAAGGTACATTCTGCTAGTGTTTTATGCGTCCTGTATAAGTGTTTTATGCATTTTATGCATCCTGTTATAAATCCTTGTAATAATGATGTTAAATTATTTTGTCCCACTGAATAGAATAGGCAAAAGAGTTAGGAAGATAAAGGAAAAAAATAAACAAGAAGGCCAATGTAGCCCTATATCGCTAACCTGAGAAACATACAACTATTTTGCTACTGATGTATTTGACCCAAGGTGACAAACTTTCTGGCAAAATTTCAGGATGATTGGGGAAAAATGTGACCTCTAGAATGTTAACAAGGTTTTTCTTTGATTTAACTGTGTCACCTAGTTTTGTATTCCAGGTGACCCAGATTCTCTGGAAGCGGGGTCATATAAAACCAATTTTTTTCAAATTATATTGTCACAGGGCAAGTAGTTTATTTTAAAACAAATCAGTTCTTTTTTTTTTCCTTCATTTTCAATCAAATGAATATCATTGAACATAGTTATTTGATAAGGACTTAACAAAGTAATACTCCCATGACATTTGATTTAACTTGATCTACTGGATTATTTATAAAGTGATATGTTGATACTAGAATATGGACAGATATCAGATGAATGACAGGCTGTGGATGTTACAAACAGCTCACTTTGAGTATTCTGTGCTCAGTCAAGCTAAAAGCAACTGTGTAGTAAGTTATAGAGTAGCACGCTAGGTAGCAAACTGAAATTTACCTGCATTAACAGATGGGGTCCCCTTTATTTGTATGGTAAGTACTCCTTGAGCTGAAAGAAATTTGTAAGTGTCATATTAAATCATGACCAGCAGAAACCAAATGCTCTAGAGAATTCACATGGTGCATCTGTATTAAAGTCTGGTATTTTAAAATGTATGTTGACCTCCAATGTATTTTTCCAGTGAATGGCTGTCAGTCTATTGGAGCTCTGAAAAAAGCAATGTCCCTGCCCGGTACTGCAGCATGAATAAGTATCTGATAACTGCTCTTCCTGACATAGCTGTGCAAGGCATATAAATATTTAAATATTTCTCAGTTTTAAGTGTACTACAAGACATGTCATACCAACAGTTTTCAGTCTTGAAACTGAAATAAACTTGGGTGGCATGAACAAACTGTTCTGTGTCCACAAGGTGTAATGTAATGGCCTAAGTAATTGAAATTACCTTATTTTGAAAGTGCAAACATTTCAAACAAATTTGGTAAAAATTAGCTCAGATGTGTGGCCTTTGTAGTAATTTCTAGGTAATTTTAATTTGACTTGGTTACTTTGAATATCACTCTATGTGACACAATTTTGTACTGTAAAGGCTCTGTATTATACATCCTGCTTTTTAAAAACTTGACATATTATTATCTTATTTCAGCCATTACAAAGAATAAAAATAACTACAACTATCACTGAAGGTGATGAATACCCCCCGAACATCCCACTGACACAGTATTTAAAATTTATGTAGTATTTGATGCTTTAATTATTGGACCTGCACATCTGTGAAATATAATTAAATTTTGACCAGCCGGTTTGGAGATTAAAAGCACACAAGATTTTACTATCTCAAGCCCCTGTGACCTTTGATCTAGTGACCCGAAACATGGACCATGCACAACTAGTTATTGTACTTATCACTTCTATGAAGTATCATTAAATTCTGACCAGGGGTTTTGAAGATTTAGCGTCCACAAGATTTTACCATCTCGAGTCCCTGTGACCTTGACCTTTGACCTAGAGACCCGAAACCTGGACCATGCACAACTAAGCATTGTACTTATCACTTGTGTGAAGTATCATCAAATTCTGACCAGGGGTTTTGGATATTTAGCGTCCATAAGATTTTACTATCCCAAGCCCCTGTCACCTTGACCTTTGACCTAGAGACCCGAAACCTGGACCATGCACAACTACGCATTGTACTTATCACTTGTGTGAAATATCATTAAATTCTGACCAGGGGTTTTGAAGATTTAGCGTCCACAAGATTTTACCATCTCAAGCCCCTGTGAACTTGACCTTTGACCTAGAGACCCGAAACATGGACCATGCACAACTAGGCATTGTACTTATCACTTGTGTGAAGTATCATGAAATTCTGACCAGGGGTTTTGGAGATTTAGCGTCCACAAGATTTTACTATCCCGAGCCCCTGTGACCTTGACCTTTGACCTAGAGACCCGAAACCTGGACCATGCACAACTAGGCATTGTACTTATCACTTCTGTGAAGTATCATCAAATTCTGACCAGGGGTTTTGGAGATTTAGCATCCACAAGATTTTACTATCCAGAGCCCCTGTGACCTTGACCTTTGACCTAGAGACCCGAAACATGGACCATGCACAACTAAGCATTGTACTTATCACTTGTGTGAAGTATCATTAAATTCTGAACAGGGGTATTTGAGATCTAGTGTCCACAAGATTCCGTCTACAGACGGACAGACGGACAGACAGACAAGCTGAATCCAGTATACCCCCCCGAACACTTTGTGTATAAAAAAAGCTCAGTGGGGACTCTATCTCCACCAACTGCATTCCAAATTAAATTGTTTCTGTAGACAATGGGCAAAACAATGGTGTCTGTGTGTAGAAAGAAGATATGTATGCAAACAGACAGGACATAATAAGAATGGATGAAAAGAAATGTGCAATATAATCATGTCATCTTACAGGCACGTAGGATTTAGTAAGTCAAACCTGTGAAAAAGACCACCTTCAAATAATGACAGCCCTGCCAATAAAGACTCTCTCTTCAAGGTTGATTCCATCAGGAATGAGTCTCAAGATCTATTAAAATAAGTTTTAAGAACTTTCTTCGTATTCAAGATTAAATACATTTAAAAGTATAAAATAAAGACCAGTGGGAAGAAAACAACATATGTTTGGAGCACCTGCAATTAAAGACCACCTGTCAACAAAGACCACTTAAACTTCTTCCGGTTAGTGGCCTTCCTCCATAGGTTTCACTGTAGATTTTGCTGTTTTGTGTTGCACTCATATAAAACATCACACTTCCAACACTTACCAAGTTTTGGTTTGTTCTGTGGGTTTAAAAACTGAGCATTTACTGGTCCAACTGTTGCTACAGGTATGTCAAGTTTGCCGGGATCAACCAAAGCTGAAAAGATTAAAATATAACCAACTAAACAGTGTCATAAATTGTATCAGTGATCTATCAATTTCCAGTGAATCTAAAGCTGCTTCACCAGGACAATGAACTGAGGATTTCCTTGTGCTGTATCCTTGATACAGAAAGCAATCAATAACAAAACCTGATTTCAAATTCAAATAGATTTCCTTATTTTCAGGTATGTCAAGAAACTACTGTACACTTTCACTCTATTGCATCTCCTAACCACAATAATTTTACAATTACTACTTGGAAGAGGAAGGTTTAGTATTGATATTTTGACTTGCAAATTGGTTGTCAGGAATTTTTGAGTACTTACAATTCAATAATGTATGTCTTAGGACTACTACTGTAATAAACGTTCTAGTGTTTCTCTGAACTCTGCTTAAAATCCTAGAATCAGTGTCTATGGTTACTGTAGTGTATCTGTTCCAACCTTGCATAGAAATTTTTGAATCAATGTTTCCATATCCAAGTTTTGGTGAAGACCTCTCAGCAAAATGTGGTTAGAAGAGTGCTAACATATAAATGTTAAGAACTTTACAACAGAGGCCAGACAAGCAATCATCACAATAGCTCCCCCTTAAGCACTAGGTGTCCAGGTGGGCTAATTTATGTATGGCAGATGGAAGTAATGAGGAACTTTTTAATTACTATCAATTGTTTTGCTGAAACTGCTGAGCAGTTTTCCCAGAATGCATTAATGACTCTCCAGACACCACCTATGAATGATAGATTTTGCCCAATGACTCTCTATATTTTACCTGTTACCTACCAATTCACTAGCAAGAGGAAGATTAAGTAACTTTCATTAGTAAAATAGTAGGCATTTGCAAACAGGTGACTCGAGACATGCATGGCATCAGAAGTCTTACCTTTTATAAGGACACACCTTATATATCTTGACCTGTGACTGAACCCTTATCCTCAGGATTGCAAAGCAAGCACAGTAATGCCTAGACCAGTGAGACCCACTGAGGTTGATGGAATAGACCAGTAAGACCCACTGAGATTTAATGGAAGAAAACCAGTACTACATCCCCACACATTCAGCTGAGAATGTCCCACACAGTCAGCTGAGAATGTCCCACACATTCAGCTGAGAATGTCCCACACATTCAGCTGGGAATGTCCCACACATTCAGCTGAGAATATTCCAACATGTTTAGTAGGAAATATCCCCACACATTCAGCTTGGAACATCCTAAAATATTCTGCTGGGAATATCTGGAAATATCCCAAACATTCAGTTGAGAATATCCCAATATGTTCAGTGGGGAATATCCCCACACATATTGCTGGGAATATCCCAAACATTCAGTTGAGAATATCCCAACATGTTCAGTGGGGAATATCCACACACATATTGCTGGGAATATCCCACACATTCAGTTGAGAATATCCCAACATGTTCAGTGGAGAATATCCCCGCACAAATTGCTGGGAATATCCCCACACATTCATCTTGGAATATCACTACATAGTCAGCTGGTAATATCTACTTTAACATTTCCATACCTTTTGTAATACCTTCCATGACATTAATATGTATCCATGATTTTAACAATGGTATTTCCATCAGCTGCAATGCCTTTAGAACTGTAATGTTAAACCAAACCTCTGGTCTGAAAATACATATATCTAGTATCATTATTAACTGTCAGTTCAAGACTACATGTACATTGTACCTGAAATTCCTGAAATAATCTTTGTCATTCTTGAACAAACAATAGTGTCACATCCTAGCATATTTATAAAATTGCTGTACATATAACAGTAATCCAACAAGAGGGCCAAGATGGCCCTATATCGCTCACCTTGGTACAAGTCCACTTGCCTGGTGGAAGATCACTAGATAATGTTATATACCAAATAAGTTTTCCTATATACGCCTTTGTAAAACAAATGATCCCCCCGGGCAAGGTCAATTTTGACCCCAGGGGCATAATTTGAACAAACTTTGAAGAGGTCTACTAGGCAATGCTACATGCCAAATATCTAAGCTCTAGGCCTTGTGGTTTCAGAGAAAAAGATTTTTAAAGTTTTCCCTATATAAGCCTATGTAAAACTAAGTGACCCCCGGTGCGGGGTCAATTTTGACCCGGGGGTCATAATTTGAACAATATTGGTAGAGGTCCACTAGCCAATGCTACATGCCAAATATCTAAGCTCTAGGCCTTGTGGTTTCAAGGAAGAAGATTTTTAAAGTTTTTACTATATAAGCCTATGTAAAACTAAGTTATCCCCGGTGCGGGGTTAATTTTTATCCGATGGTCATAATTTGAACGATCTTGGTATAGGTCCACTAGCATATGCTACATGCCAAATATCTAAGCTCTAGGCCTTGTGGTTTCAGAGAAGAAGATTTTTAAAGTTTTCCCTATATAAGCCTATGTAAAACTAAGTGACCCCCGGTGCGGGGTCAATTTTGACCCGGGGGTCATAATTTGAACAATATTGGTAGAGGTCCACTAGCCAATGCTACATACCAAATATCTAAGCTCTAGGCCTTGTGGTTTCAACGAAGAAGATTTTTAAAGTTTTTACTATATAAGCCTATGTAAAACTAAGTGACCCCCGTGCGGGGTAAATTTTAATCTGAGGGTCATAATTTGAACAATCTTGGTGTAGGTCCACTAGCCAATGCTACATGCTAAATATCTAAGCTCTAGGCCTTGTGGTTTCAGAGAAAAAGATTTTTAAAGTTTTTCCTACATAAGCCTATGTAAAACTAAGTGATCCCCCCGTGCGGGGTCAATTTTGATCCGGGGGTCGTAATTTGAACAGTATTGGTAGAGGTCCACTAGCCAACACTACATGCTAAATATCTAAGCTCTAGGCCTTGTGGTTTCAGAGAAGAAGATTTTTAAAGTTTTTCCTATATATTCCTATGCAAAACTAAGTGACCCACGATGCGGGGTCAATTTTGACCCGGGGGTCATAATTTGAACAATCTTGGTAGAGGTCCACTAGACAATGCTACATGCCAAATATCTTAGCTCTAGGCCTTGTGGTTTCAGAGAAGAAGATTTTTTAAGTTTTTCCTATTTGTTGCCATAGCAACCAGAGTTCTGCATGGAATGGAATTCTTTGAACAATTTTGGTAGAGCTTCATGCAAGGAACATTCCTGCATAGTTTTATCAACATTGGCCTAGAGGTTTCAGAGGAGATGTCATTTGATTTCAAAATGTTGATGGACGACGGACAATCATCGATCAGAAAAGCTCACCCTGGCATAGCCAGGTGAGCTAAAAACTTGATCAACAGATGAGTTAAGCTATACAAATCAAAGACAATAACTCCAAAATTACTAGGTTAATGTGACTGACTTGAGAGTGACTACAATGTATGTTTGGTGAAAACTTTATGATTTTCTAAGCTAAACAGGGAACAGTGCTATGGGATGTATGTAAGTACGGACGAACAAGAGCAAATTTATTCCCCCCCCCCCAAAGGGGGCATAACAAGTGGGGGGCATATAAAAAAAACATTATGGTATACAGAAACAATATGCAAACACACATGCATATAGAAATGTTCAACTGATATAAAATATTTCACAAAAGGATGAGCAAATAAAAATTTAAATAGTTAAATAACTTATCCTTACTTACAATTCAGTAAAAGATACTGTCGCCTTGGTGACGTGAGGAAAGGGTATTTCCATGCTTAAATGAAGAACCACTTGTAGTCTACCCTTGATCCGTAACTCTTCCACTGCTATGTCAAAGTTCAAGCCAACCCTGTAAGAAAACTTGAGAGCATTTAAAGGAGCAATAAGAAGATAAGGAAAGTAGAATATTACAAGGAAAATAAATTTAAACAAAGACAAACAAATTTGACATTGGCTTTTAACCATCTGATCCCAAATTACAATACAGTGGAACCTCCAAAAACCACACATTAACGGGACCTACAGAAAAGTTTGTTTTTTGGAAGTTTCCGACATTTGGAAGTCTGGATGATTTGGACCTGTTCTGGGGCATAGAGTTAGAGGTTCTTTTTGGTTTTAAAATACCTTAGCTGTTAATGCATTGTATTTATTGACAGGTTGTAACCTTTTCTTAGCATATGCAAAAATAATAAAACATATTTAATGAACAAAATTTGATATGTACAAAAAGCATGTTTTAAAATGTCTTTGCATATTTATCTCCTTAAACTGAGACAACTGAATACATGACCTTTTTATTTTTTATGTTACTGTATCTAAAGTTATTCTCATGACTGTCTTTTGTATGTATTTATTTCAGTACCAAGAACCAAGGATAACACAATAAAGAGCAAGCTCTTATTTCCATTGTGGTCCTTTATTTTAGACACAGAAGCAGATACAAGGGAATCCGGGTACAAGACCCTAGCTCTTTTATGAATAGACCCCTTGGTTCTTTTCTACGTGCCCGGCGTTTAGCACCGATACACGCGAGACTACCTCTGGGTTTCTAACCACTTCATCTCAGATAGGTGGGAAACACTGAAAGTGTTTCTGAAATATCCAGTGCCCCGGCCGAGAATCGAACCGGGGACCTCCGGACTGGTAGTCCAGAGCGTTACCCACTCGGCCACCACACCACCATATTTTATTTTAATCATATACATGGTACACATATGAAACATCTCAAGTTTTGTTCATTTGATGTTTTTGCAGCAGCTTGCTGAAAGAAAAAATCAATAGTCGACTGGTCAAGCATCAGACCATAATCTGCTGATCATTTCTTTACTTTGTTTTCATTGTGTAGCTACCCTGTAGAGACATTCTATTGTTCTCTTAATCCTTTGATTGACAGGTTGTGATTCTAACATGTGTCAAAATAATCAATAATCATTAATTGGTAAAACAATAGCAAGCGTTTCAAGACTGACATTTTGCCACAGGCAATTACAGTCATAATCATATTGTTTGTAGTGTCCGTTTTTTAGAAGACGTTTTGTAATGAAATAGGTTGAAATTTATGAAAATAATGTTCAGTTTTCAGAATTTGGAAGTTCCAGTATTTAGAAGTGTGATTTATATTGGAAATAGAAGGGATGATTTTGGGACATTTGGGAAATTGTCCCTTTTCAGAAGTTACCGGTATTTGGAAGTTCTGCTGTATATACAACTAGATTTAATACTAATATTTTCCAACAAGTTTGATGAAAATCCAACAAGGCTGATTCGAGATCAAGAGGGGACACAGTTTTTTACATATCAGCCTCCTGTGACCTTGGCTTCTGACTATATGACCCCATGTTGTACCATGCACAACAACACTTCATACTGATACTTCCCGCCAAGTTTGATGAAAATCCAACATGCGGTTCTGACTCTGAAAAGCTGACAAGTTAAAGAGGACAGACAGACGAACGGAAGAACACATGGCAAGGGGAAAAACAATATGTATACTTGTATTTAAATATATCTTACTTTTCCCCTCCTGCCCTTGCCCTGAAAACCATCCTGAAATCCTCACATCTTGACGCAGTATCAGCCTCAAGTACAATCTGGAATGCTGACATCTTGTCCAGACCTGCAGGGGGCTCAATCACGCTTGACCAGGACGCAGGTTTAAACCCTCTAACACCGTCCAAGCACTCATAAGCTTTGATACAGCGAAAACTTGGTGTCATGTCACCAAATGTGAAACTTACTAGCTCTAAATTACCTGAAATAGACGTTAAAACTTGGAAAGTATGGTTAATATATTTTGTTTCAATAGCATGAACAGGACAGTACTTCTAAAACTTCTCACTTGAACATCAATAGGAATGGAAGGTAGGGAGTCTGAAGTTTACATAATATTGCTCATTTAAGCTGAAGGCATAGGAGAAATTGCCAATTCAAAATTCATGAACAAAGATATAAATAATATCTTCAGTAATTCTATATAGTAAATACATACCTATGAATGTGGGTTTGACGCTGTAAAGTTGATCATTGATTCTGCGTTTTACCAAGTCTTCAATACTCACTGAACAAAACACCCACCTGAAATGAAATACAAACAAGAGGTTGCTATGACATCTGGAGATATTTTTTAAATGTCAAAGGGTTACATTGTGTAACCAGATATCTTACAACATGAACTTTACTTTTTTAAGCTGACAGCAGCTGCTTGCTTTTGAGAGACACAAAGATTTTATCAAAACACAAATTCTATATTCTTGGAATTTCTTTGGATAAAACAGACATTTTCCAGTGCCTACAAGGTTTTATACTGTACATTATAAAAAAAAACCTAATGAGAAACCTGAGCTTAAAGCAAACTTGCTGGAATTTTCACAAGATGAAAAAATCATAAAAACTGAAGAGCTATTTATTTCAGATGCTGAAACATGACTGTGTTCTGCACATTCTCATGATGAAATAAACTTTTGGTAAAATCATTTAAGCCATTCTATTTTAGGAGATACAGATAGGACACAAAATACAATGGTCCCATCTTTGATCTTCAAGTGTGACGAAGCACATTTGCTAACATTTGACATAAGTTAAATGAAAGTCATTCAGTGCTTTTACATTACTTATTGGGAAGCAGCTGAAGTTTTCCGAGGAAGTGGCCCACACATCTCAGTGACCAGACACAGCTATTTTATCAAAATCTCCAAAGTTAGTGATACTGGTGGAGCTTACTGTCCCTTGGGAGGAGAGAGCAGATGTAGCATATAAGCTCAAAAAGGGAACAGAGGTTGGAAGACATGGGTCTTCCCAGTTAAGGTTGGATGTAGAGGCTTTTCTATCACAGTCAGTGTGGAGAATGCTGGGAGCAGTTGGCATCAAGGGAAGAGCTTGTAACACTTCAGTCCATGCTCTTGGGAAAGCTGCAGAGACAGCGCCCAGTTGTCTCTGGCTATGATGCAATTAACCAACAGGCAGAGTGTAGACTGATTGGGACTGATCAGCACTATCTGCCCTGCAATCTAGAGTTTGTTCCGAGATAAGGGGCGAAACATCAAGTGACAAGTGGGTACCGGTACTTGGCTAATGATGTTTACGTTTAGCAGTTCTACTGTATCTTCACAAGATATGGAGCAGACACAAAAAGCAAGGGTCCAACATTTATGTTAAGTTATCACCTTGACCTTAAGACAGTGTAGTTCTAACACTAGTCCTGCACGTTGTTTTGCTGAGATGACCATTTGATCAATGCTTCATGAAAGTCCTGCAAGAGGTTTAGGACATACTGAGCTAACACTAAATGTTACCAACATTCTAATATTTCAGATTTATGTGGCTACTCTTTTGTTCTCTCTATTTTTCTTTTTAGCCAAACAAATCCAATTAATAAGCAGCCATATGAGAGATCCTTCAACGTGACAACTTCAAGATGATGGCTGTTTATTGTAAGTGTTCAAAAATAAAAGGTCTGTAGAGATACATGTACATTATAAGAATTTGTTGCTTAAGACAACGTGACTTTCTGAGGTGATCACTATATATACAGGTTCGGCTACACAAAGAAAATGTGACAAGGAGATTGTAGATAGATCTGTTATTACACATGCTCATGCTAAAAATGCCAACAATGCTGATCAATTTCAGGCCTTATATCATGTCTGCCAACATGGAGGATAACTCTTTTAATTCCAGCCACATTTTTTTACACTCAGCATGTGACTCGACTAAAAATCTTGGCTCTATTAACTTGATATCCCAGCCTCTAAAGGTAAATTGGATACAAAAATTTCATCTCTCAACATATAATTAATCAGTGACAAATCAAGGTAAGTGACATTTTAGACAGGTAGTTAGTGATTACATGACAGAACGAGAAAGCAAACTATCCTAATTACATATTTTGTGTACTTTGCTTTGAAAGCTGCCCAAGTACATTTAATCAACAAAGTCATTAAAGTTTTATTTCAATCAAAATCTACAGTAAACGTATAAAGGTTGTTACTATACATAAGCACCATTCTCTATTTTGCTGAAACTGAGCATCACAGAATTATTTGAAAAATTACTGAAAAAATAAACTAGGCCCATTCTGACTTTTCTACATGATATAAATATGCAATAAAACAGAAATCCAACAAATACAGGCAGAAAATTTATAGGTTACATCATACAGATGGCATTTGTAATTAAACCTTGACAATTTTATGTAAATTCACATTGTATTTGTGTGTGGAATATATGCATAGAGATTAAAGCTATATAATACTGTGGGCTCTGTGTGTTTTATAAAGATATTCTGTATTGACATACATCAGACAACGCACAGCCTGTTACAGAAGATTAATGATATTCTGAACATGAAAATCTTTATAGAGGCTCATTGATTATTGCAAAATTATTTCAAATTTATTTAAAATCTGGCCAGCAATTCCTTTGAATTTTTACCCCATCAGTTGCCATGGCAACAAGAACTACACATAAAATTATCTTATCAAAATCTTTGAACCCACTGAACAAATCTAAAAAGTTTCATTGAAAATGGGCAACTTGTTTCAGATGTGATGTTGAGAGATGACATATTTCCTTGAGTGAGTGCCATTAGTCCTATTTTCACTAAAGCAATTGGAGTCACAAATATATAGAATACTAATTACTTTTGCTGTTCTTCAAAGGTGCAATATATACATGAATTTCACTACAAATGCACAAAGAACAATGTTTGATCTATGTACTGTAATGATACAAATGTACAATGCATATGAGAAGCTGCATGTGACACTGCTTCTTGGAAAGGAAGATAAAACCATATCCTGGTAATTTCACAGTAACTTTATCAGAATATAATCTTTACCATCTGATTATTCTTAAGGTCTTTAGTACATAATAACTTCTGCTTGAATCAAGTTTATGTACTATATACATGTGTATACCCTTTTTCTAAATCTCAAGGAGACACTCAGTGACTGTTGTACATAAATAACAAATAGCTTAACAGAAGCTGGGAAAGCTGCAACTTGTTTGCTTGCATTTTAAAACATAAGTTGGTAGTTTTGAAAAAAAATAGTTAAAGTCTAAGATCACATTGACTTTACTATATAGAAAAATTAATTTACTGATAGGATAATGATAGAACCATCTTCTATTCTTTTCTTTCATATTCAAGTCTTTTCTTCATGAAAAATAGTTGCCTGAAAGCCTTTCTTATGTTTTGCAATATTATTGAAACAAACTAATACTGCATTACATTTCAAACACATACTAATATCAAGTTAGGAATGTTAGGTCATTTCCCCTGTTAAGACATATTCCTTGGTAAAATAAGAGCTACATTATACTTGTAATTGTGCTCCTGGATCTTTAAATTGCAGCCTCCAAGAGTCAGGAGCACAGTGTTTGTTACATCAGCTCTACATTAATCAGGATAAATCTATTCAAATTTTATGACCATCTATCTGCTGCTTATGATTTTAGTTGTTTTCCTCTATCAATAACCTTGACCCTCTTAGACAAGGTGAACACTACACTACACAGTAAATTTATCAAAAAATATCATATAATAACCTAGGTGATACACTATCTCTTCTTATATAATGGATGAGTGAGCTAAAGGTATTTTGAAAGTAATATGGCAGTTTTGCATCATTTATTAGTTTTTTAAAACGGTATAATCTCTTCACAAATACTTGGACATGAATAATGTATGTACACTGGCCAGAGTATGTTATATACATCTCCTTCATGCCCTGTTTTCCTTCTGAAGAATTCTCTGTGACACTTTGGTGCTAATGTACATTCAATCAATAACTTTTTATTTTCAGTTTTCATAATAATTTGTTACCTTGTATAGAGTAAATGCTGTATTGATTCAGATAACTGTAACTTTAATATCATCTATTAATTGATGTAGTACACAGTATTAAGCACCACATAATGCTGTAGGAAATACATTCATGTATTCAATGTACTTAGGTACTTCAAGGAATAATTTCCTCTACAGTTTCAGGAAGTTTAAATACAAGTCATGATCTGTTATTGTAAAACAATTTTTTAACGGTTCCCTTTTTCAGGAAGTCCAAAAGCCCACTGCCCAGTCACATGATACTTTTTCACGATTTTCACCTTGTCCAGCACTTATAATGAACACAGAAAGTAGTAATTTTTTGTAGTCTATTCAAAATTGAAGTATGATGTGTATTGAATAAAATCTTTAAAAGGTGGATCCAACACTAAAAATATTAGCAATGGGACAGGGGTTCTAACCTTACTACTAAAGAGGCTACTGTACTTCATACCGTTAATATGTATAATTCATCAATAAATAATATTTTATGTAAAAAAAATAGATTAAATAAAAGTAATAGACCACCTCTTCAAAGTTACACAAGTGCCTTGTTCTATGTTGAATTTATAATACAAAAAGAGAGAACAAATTTGTGCATTTGAAGATTTATAAGGCTTGCTTGACAGAGAGATATCTTTGTGATTTATAATCCCTGAGTTATGGAAACATAGTCTGAGCCACGGTTATAAAATGATACCCACTCAAAACCTTGCAATTGTTAGGAAACTGTATCCTATACTCCTAATCTACATTTAACTAATGATGCAACTGTATCATGACAAGCATCATTTCAAAAGCAGGAAAAGTGTCATCAACACACATTAAAAAAACATGATACTTCTGAAGTGTTCACTTTCACACTGCAGGAATTTAAAGTACAAAAGTATGCTGTTATGAATAATGTGTACATGTATATAGTTAGCAGGGTCATGTATGTAAATCATGAAAAGAAACTGGATAGGAACAGAAAAATTACAAAGCCTATACCACAAACTGTCTATTCTTACTGTCTATGTTATGCAAATACATGTTGTTTTTTCAAAGAAAATGATTCATATTTGAGCTATTGTTTCCATTATTCTCCCTTTTAAAACGCAAAAGTGTGAGTTTTGTAACTATTTATAACTGAATTTTCTTATACGTGATTTTTGTTTGTAACAAGTTTTATTTTAAGAAGATATATTCACTGTTCCAACATGTGTGACACAATGGAAGTTTGGCAGCCTTTAAGTGATTCATACAGTGCTCCAGCCAGGATTTGAAAAAGGAAGGGTGCAAGTTGAAAAAAGGTGACTTGGTGTAGCCAAGCGACTACATGGGGTTATGTGGGACAGGGTATCCTGGGGGGGGGGAGGGGGGGGTTGACTTCCCCCCAGATTTTTTTTTATATTTAGGGTCTAAAGTAGGTGTCTGGTGCATTTCCTGACATGGACTTTTGTCTTTTTTTGCTTTGGTA
Organism: Saxidomus purpurata; assembly: GCA_022818135.1. Lineage (NCBI taxonomy): Eukaryota > Metazoa > Mollusca > Bivalvia > Venerida > Veneridae > Saxidomus > Saxidomus purpurata. The sequence goes on from JAFMSR010000001.1 coordinate 51,286,904, forward strand.
ACGTCAGCATATTTTTACAATTATACATCATTCTGTTGTTTCTGGTTACACATGATCATTTCATCAGGTGTGCTTGGATATGATTACTATTCATCAATATGCTTTTAGTGTTGCTTCATGACACTGGATTCTTAAGTAAACAGGCAATTTTTCATATATTGAAATGAACAGGGCTTTTTAGGGTTGCAATACAAGTGACATACTGCTACAGTAACATCAATAACAACAACTAGTTAACATTACAAGAGTTACTTAATTGTTAGACAAATATTGCAATAAAAATGCCAGTTTAATCTGTTTTTTGTGTACTTGAGAAAATATAAAATATGATGTCAAATATAAACAGTTATAAACTGTGAAAACATACACTATTATTTACATCAGAGAATGATATAATGTTATGATGCTGTCGTATCAATTAGCAGATTTTGCAAACATACTTACATTAAACAGCTGTAAAATAAGATGAGGGGCTTAACAAAAAAGAAAGACAAATTATAATAATTATCGGTACAATACAAATTCGAAAATATTAATGGCAATTATTGCATTTGAAAGGTGAAGGGGAGGCCTTCTGAAAGGCAGTACAGTGCCACGCCCTTCCATCCCGCACTAGCTGGAGCACTGTCATGTATGCTAAATGTAAAACTTCGATGAGTAAGCAAGAGGATCACAGCATCCCTACATTATTCACCTGAATAATACAAAACTGACAAATGCTGCTTAACAAATTCTTTTTATGAAAAAAGAACAACATTATACTTCTGATAAGTCTCATGAAGATCAGGTCCTAAACATGACCTCTAGAAACATGTATATGCTCAACCTGTATGACATAAAGACAAACGTTCTAACTTTATTTCATGAAGATTTGGTCAAAATTGTAATTTCTAGTGACAAATATAACCTAATTTAGTGGTCTATCATATTGTGGTTGGTAATATTAATTGTTAAAGTTTACAAGTATTCCTGTCTTAGAATAAATACAGTTTACAGTGTAGGATTTTTAACATGAATATCTTTATTTTTTAATGAGCAACCAGTACTCTATATGTACATTCTGTAAACATAGACTTCTATATATCAATTTTTTGCCAGGGTCTGTAGCATTAGTTATTGAAATAGTTCATGTCACTAGAAATCCAAGAGAGCTGCCAACATTAATCCCACAGCTAAATATTACAGTTCATGTATTTTTTTCTACTATTTTTGTACATATCATCACCATGCTGGTTTCATTTTTTACTTCTGTCTCTTTAACATTAAAAACATAGGACCATTTTCAAATGAAGAGATCAAAGGTCAAACTTTATGTAACAACCTGAGTAACATTGCACTTTAAAACAAGGAAGTAGGTCAAAAGGTCATAATTAAGGTCTGACATAGGCATTTTGGAAAGTTGCATACAAAACTGCACATATAGTCCAACTTTCATCTATCTTAAAAAAAAAGGCCAAAGGTCAAGGTTAAAAAAAAGGCCAAAGGTCAAGGTTAAGTACTGTCAAATTTGAAATCTGCATTCAAAACTGGTTAAAATTTAATTGCTGTAACTTCGAAAACAGGAAAGAAGGTCAGTAGCTCAGCCAATGTTGAAGATGAAATCTACATATGGTCCAAAATAGGGATGTAATTGATTAAAATTTTTGTATCGATATATCGATTTAGAAATATCGACGATACAGCGATATATCGATACATGGGCGTAAAAAGTCACTGACTACACATTCTACCAAATCTCTTGACTTTATTTGTACTAAACATATGGTTCTAGTCTATAATATATATCAACACTTGCAGTGCTGAATATTTTTGCCTATGAGACCACATTTCATTAAATTAAATTATTCGTTAGAAAAACACGGAACTCTGAGTAGAGTGATTGTTTATATTCTGGTTGAGTTTTGATGGAATTTTCGAACGTTAAACTGTAGATCATTGCACGGTAAAACATTATTCGATATACGATTTTTCAAAATGGCAATCGATATCGAATCGAAAGTGTTTAATCGTTGATATATCGATATCGATTGAATCGATTGCATCCCTAGTCCAAAATTCATTGATGTAGCTTCAAAGCAGTAGGTCAATGCCCCAGTTGAAATATGCATGCAAAAACTAACCATATAGTTCAAAGAAGAAAGTAGGGCAGTAGGTCAAGGTCAGCCAATGTCAAATTTAAAATCTGTATGCAAAATTGTATACAAGGTCCAAAATTCATTGATATTGCTTCAAAACAGAAAGAAGGTCAGCAGTAGGTCAAGTTCAGCCAAGGACAAATTTAAAATCTGCAAGCAAAACTAACCATATAGTTCAAATTTCATTGCTCTTGCTTCAAAAAGAAGAAAGTGGGTCAGTAGGTCGAGGTCAGCCAATGTCAAAAGTTGAAATCTACATGCAAAACTGTATACATGTACATGGTCCAAATTTCATTGATGTGTTCAAAAAAAAGAAAGTAGGTCAGAATGTCAAGTGACCCCAAGCAGGCCACCTTGGACCCAAGAGGTTTGATTGAAATAATCTTGGTACTGGACCACTAGGCAATGCTACCAAAAATACAAGCTAAATATCTAAGTCTGTGCCTTGTGGTCACAGACAAGAGGCTGTTGGCAAGACATTTACAAACAGCATAACGAGGGCTCAGCGCAAGACTATACTAACTACATATTTTACTTTTTTTCAGGAGAAGGAAAAAACTTTTTTTTTTGTTCAGTATTCAATATTTTAATTTCATTTTAAGAATGAAATAACATTACCACTCAGTTTATATAAACATGCTGTTATTTTGTATAATGCTCTGTTTTTAAGTGATTTATTGGACAGTCTTTGACTTGGAATAGTTTTGCACTAAGATTGGACTAAATTTTACTTCTATTATTGGTGCAAAACTATTCTAACTCAAGTTGGACTAGTTTTGCACTGAAAATGGCCACTATTTTGAAGAAATGTATAGTGCAAAACTATTTCAACTGAATTTGGAAATACTTTTGTAATAAGTTTTTGTACAAATAGGCATTTAGCTACATTGAAAAAGGATTTTAAGAAACTTAGCATCCGTTGTTAAGCAGTTCTGACTGCGTTTTTTTTATTCTGACTCATTACATGAAATGTTATAACAGAAGTTCATTATTTAAACCTATATTTGTGATAATGTGTAATAAAAACAAAAACAAGAAACAGCAATAAACCATACATGTAACAGAACTCTTTCACTAGGAGTAAATGAATTCTTTATAATCATTAGATTTGCCGTTTGTTCTGAAAATACTGGTTTGAAATGTAAGTCGACTAATACTTTTGTCACTAAAATTTTTTTTTTTTCGCCACTTAGCAAGATCTGTTGAATGGGAGGAATTATTATCAAAGTACAAAGCCAATATAGCTTGCATAAATTTGTAACTTCATCTTTTATAAGATTGAAGGGTAGAGAAAATATTTTCAAAGTATATAGATGGCATATAAATGTTTCCCCAAAGCAGTACAGAAATAGTTTGTTTAATTACCTAATTTTGGTCATGATTCATTAGATTGTTGTAAGATCCCTGACTTAGTGAAGAACTCAGATGTACAACTTGTTTCTTCTTTTTTATGATAAAATACTACTTTTTAAAAGAATTCTGGGGGTGGGGTGGGGCTTCCATATAATTACAGGTGTAAGACCTTTTCAGCGCAGCCGTATTAAGTTTGCTTTTGACCGGAAGTTGCCAACCTTTCAACCGCCAATGAAATGACAAGTAGAATGTACAATGTATGACATTGGCTGGACTGAAAAAGTTACCCTGTTGGAGAAAAACAAGGATTAAGTTTGTTTTCCTGATTCACAAGTCACGGCTCGGACTTATTTATGAATATGGAAAAAATGTGTAAGCTGCCGGTTAGCTCAGTTTAAGAGAGCATTTGCCCTGTAAACGAAGGGTCCCAAGTTCGTGTCCCAGTCAGGGTGCATGTTTTTCTCACCCAGTGTGTGTGACATTTGACGCCTTCTTACTGCATAGAAATAAAACTCGACAGGAATTTTACTATGAAATCTAAGCTTATATAATTATATAAGCCATCCGTTTCATATGCTCAAAATCGCACCAACCATCTTTTTTAAAAATAGTTCTTAAAAGTGAGGACTATATTATTTACATATATGTAGTGTTTTTGCCATGATAATGTGTGATGTTATAGCTTGCATGTGATCAAGAGAGTTGTATACAAATTTGATTCCATTCTTAACATTTGATTCGTCCAAAACGTAGGTCAAAAGCCAGCTTAAATAATTAAGTAGACTGAATAAGACGAATAGTGAATAATTATCATCTTGCTAAAAAATGACTGGAGTTGACCAAGCTGAATATTGAATATAAGATTGCTGTATAACCATTCTAAGTTGGATATAATGTAACTACATTGGACATACCCAATCTTATCCTATTTACTTTTTCAACATTTGGGCAACAAATTTTATAGAGGAACATTAAACAGATCCTCAAGGAATTATATGCCTACTGAAAAACTGCACTATTGCTATTAGTTTATAAAGATCACAATAATAATCATATCTAAGCCCATTCAGCCGATATGGCCTGTGGTCATATTTATCATTTTAAGCACATCCTAGCTGAAGTAGTCATTCATGTTTTACTCTTTTCTATTTTTCTTTGATAAAGACTACTTATGATAATGAACAATAAATTATAACTCCTATATTAAGACCAGGGATAAAAAAAATATGATAGTGACTGATTTAAAATGTGATTATTTGAGAATCTAAAACTGTAAACCTATATGGTATTTTTGCCATAATGTACCAGTACGACAGAGGTAAAAAAATACCATCCGAAACTTCTCTCACTTTTTACTGTTGATAATATATAATTATAGTAAAAGGAGAACAATAATTTTGAAGGGTATTTTTGAGCTCTATGATACTAGCTAAGAAAGCAAAATTTTTGACATTAATTTTCTCTTGTAATTGCACCCATACGAAAATTCAAAAGAAAAATAGCAGGAAAAGAGACTTACCTGGGCAGTAAGCGTAACTCAGCAAGAATTGGTTTAAAGCAGGAAAAATATGATAATTATGGGCGTCTTTTTATAACTTTATATATAAAGAAACATTTTGGTGATATAGTTTAATAGCATTAATATTATCTTGTTGACATCAGGAACGTAGAATATACAGGGATACGCAACGGTTAGCGATAATCAATAAAGCATTGTAATATGTGTGTCGTGCTATCGATTTTCTTCCGACAGCTTACATGTAGAAGCGCCTTATCAAGTTAATAGCGTCAACATTTTTTTCTTCAATTTTCTTCAAATTTTCAGAACATAACAAAAAAATGTTTTTTCTCTATAGCTATGTAAAAATTAATTTACGAAATTGACATTAGATACGAAATATTTTGAGTTAAACAAGGATATTCTACGATTTTCGGCGTTGCAAAAAGTGTGCTGATATTTTTTTTATGAACCTCATGTCAAACATCTAAGCTGGTTACTCAAACAATTCTGAATCGATTTTCTTGAAATTTACTGCAATTTATCATGAAATGTTTTTCCCACGTCTCAATATAAAAATTATTTGTACAAAAGTAACAGATTATGCATTATTGCAATTTCAAAAAGCAGGCGGCGCGCACTCCCGTAGTTTTGCGCGATGATATTACGTGTATTTTCTTTAGTGAACTGTCATTATTTTCCATTCTTCTATAGATATTCATAAAGCAAGCATTCAATATTTTTCATGATTATAAGTATGTAGTCACTCTAACAAATTACTGTATTTTGTTTTTATTTTAAGTTAAAATTTCGAGCACTACGCGACCTTTATCTGGAAATTTGCGACCTTTCAACTTTTCGTGTGCAGGTTTCGCACGGAAAACAATATTTATAGGAACAGTTTGTTTAATTTCTGATTAATATCAAGTATATGATAATATATAGACAGTAATAACATTAATCAAAAATTGAATTGAATTAAATTACATTGATTAATTATTATAGAAATAAATGCACGTGAAAAGAATGATGTTAATTTTCTTTCAAACCGACTCGCAAATTTTAATGAGCCAATCAACCAATTATGTGATTGAGTCAAAGACCCTAAAACCTAAAAACAGTCAAAGTGAATTATAATTTTTATGTTTGAACCTGTCGGTCCTTTTTAAGAAATAACTTTGTGACGAATAAGATCAATAGAACTGTTAGCATGGTTGATTCGGCCATCTTTAATCGTAGGTACTCATTTGAATTCCATGTTCTTATGTTATGTTATGTATGTAGCTGCTTAAAAATGGCCTAAACAGCCTTAAAATATATTATGAAAAAATTGATCATGGACCTGTATAAAATTATTATCAGCATCAAAAATAGTGTCCATTCTCTTAAATACAACCTGCATAAAAGATAAAGCATAGCTACTTTTCGAGGAGTATTTGAAAATATAAGGACCATTTATTCTCAGCTCTTGAGACGATTCGGACGCCATTTGCAAATATGAACGATTTTACGAACTCAGTATAACTGGCGAGAAAGCAAACTGGAAATATTGTTGTGTTCATCCCCCAAAAAGAATTATTACTTGCGAGAATCTTGGCTCAATTGAGCGTCCTATAGCCTGATATTGTTGATTTTTAGCGTTTTCCAGGGTCATGTCTCGGCTCTTTGACAAAGAAAGAACAAAATGGCTGCTTAAAAATGGCCTAAACAGCCTTAAAATATATTTTGGAAAAAATCATGTTTTTTATCATGAACCTGTATAAATTTATTATCAGCATCAAAAATAATGTCTATTCTATTAAATACAACCTGCATAAAAGCTAAAGCATAGCTACTTTTCGAGGAGTATTTGAAAATATAAGGACCATTTATTCTCAGCTCTTGAGACAATTCGGATGCCATTTGCAAATATGAACGATTTTACGAACTCAGTATAACTGGTGAGAAAGCGAATCTTGAATTATCGTTGTGTTCATCCTCCAAAAAGAATTATTATTTGCGAGAATCTTGGCTCAATTGAGCTTACTATTGCCTGATATTGTTGATTTTTAGCGTTTTCCAGGGTCATGTCTCGGCTCTTTGACAAAGAAAGAACAAATCGGCGTGAAAAATAAATCCGATAAAATCATGAAATATGCGTCATTAGTCATTACGAGCAATTTAACTAAAAGTTAATTGAAATGACACTAACGTTTCATAAAATTAACAATGAACCATCTAATTTGTTAAAATTAATAATGATGCGAGCAGATTTTGCATGTTGATATCTCCGGTAAAAAAACAAAATGGCGGATGCGGGAGGCACTCATAATCCATAAATTCAGGTGTGACCAATCCCGTTGATTCTACGTTCCTGTTGACATGAAAGTGCAGTATGATCAAATGAAATGTTAAACAGAGAGTAACTTATGAATAACTTGCAATATAATTATTGGTATTATGATAGAAAGAAAATATATAACAGCTAAAAGTCTGGGCTTTCAATTTTGAAGTGTCTGACAGATTTTGATATTTTCAAAATAAAATGTAGAAGTTATTGCTAGAATCAACAACACAAGTGAAAAATCTACTCAGTGATTACGGAAAATCTATTGAAAATGTTGGAGGTGTTGGTTTTGCGACACCGCAACACTATATGTTTGTATAGGAATTTCAAAAGTGTTTCAAACACTTTACAATGTGGTAGCGTATGATTTCAAAAATAAAGAAATACTTTACTTTACTTTTTATCAAAATTAAAGCCTTTGGTAATGATCAATTGTAACAGGTAGCTTAATTAATGAAAAGTAGATTATAGTGCTACAGTATTTTATTTGGAGGCTAAGTTATCGCCCATTTATTGTTTACTTTGTTAACATTCTGCTGCTGCAATCTGCATAATTTGTACTATTGTTGTAAACTATTTTTCATAATCATATATTTATAAATACTATTACTAATACTATGGGGAGCAGCATCCATAATTCAGGGCATACTAAATTGATGTGCATGAATTTATCAGAGGAGTAAACTCCAGATTCGAAAAATCTGCCTAATTTACATATTACATGCCATTTTGACGCCCGTATTACATGCCAGTTATACTTGGTTTCTAAGCTAATCTATTGATATTCTGAAATCAGTTTATTTAAGCTGCTCACTCACAGTTTCAAGTGAAAAATTTAATTTCTCCAAAACCATATATTCAACCATAAAATGTAAAAGTAAATGCTAGACTCAACAACGAAAGGAAAAATCTAGGTAGCCATTTGCAAAAATCAATTGAAAATGTAAGAAGGGTTTTGCGTAATGGCACCACTACACCATAATATTATGATTATATTGAGATGTTCAAATTTTTAAAGCGAGTGTAACACTTTATTATGTAGTAGCATATAATTTCAAATATACAGATATACTCAATAGGAATTTATATTGGAACCTTTTTACTCGACTATTCCTTCTAACAGATGTTATTTTCAGAGAGTTTTGACGACTTTATTTTTTCACCAAAATCTGAGAGCGAGCACCTTTAAGTCTACTTGTGGCATAATACTATTATGTAATAATATATAATTAATACAAACTAACATTTCTTGTACTGTTGCTCATTGAACAAATTTGTCAGAAGAAGATAAAATCTCCAATGACCTTATTGACCTTGTCAATTTACTTACTTTAACAGAAAAAAAAATGCTAAAAAAAGTCAACATTTTTCAAATGTACTTTGTTTAGATATAATGTTTAACAGACCTCTAATTATTCTTAAGAGTAAAATATTTGATTTTTATGATTTTCTTGCATAATTTGTTTATTTTGTTAGTTTTTCAAAAAAATTATCAGACATTTTACAGTGCAAAACTATTTCAACTTGAGTTAGAATAGTTTTGCGCAAAGAAATTCATTTATGCAATGTTGTATTCTATAACGCAAAAGTATTCTAACTCAAGTTAGAATAGTTTTGCAATATTAATTTAATCATTTTGAGATAGAATACTTTCTTTTTTTATCAACCTAAATAAAACTATTCAAGATATAACTGTAATTATTTTACACAACCTGTATCTTGATTAAACATTGTCAAACATGTCAAAATGTCATTTTCGCCAAAATATGTAGTTAGAATAGTTTTGCGCTGAGCCCTCGATAAGCTCTCATGAGCTTTTACAACCCACTACAGTATATATAAATAACAGACATATAAATCTAACAAGTGTAAAAAGCTATGTATGTAGTAGAGGTATAATACGGCACTTGTACTTCCTTGCCATTGAGCTAGCTTTATGGCGACGCGGTAGAGTGTCCGCCTAGGGTACTTGAGGACCCAAGTTCGAATTCCACTCGGGGCGATTTATTTTTCACAGTTACATTTGGCGCCCAAATGTAACTGTGAAAAATATATCGAACTTGGGTCCTCAAGTACCCTAGGCGGACACTCTACCGCATCACCATAAAGCTAGCTCAATGGCAAGGAAGTACAAGTGCCATATTATACCTCTACTACATGTATATGAGAAAAGTGTAATATTTAAAGAGAATTTTCTTATAAATCTTAATGTAAAATCAAGTGAACCAGGGCCATTCGATTTTGACTGGGGGTGGTGGAGGTCATGATTTAAACAATCTAGGTAGAAGACGACTAGGCAATTCAACATGCCAAATTAAGCTCTGGGCTGTCCAATTTTTGAGAGGAAAATTTTTAAAAAGTTTTTCCTTTCTGTTGCCATGGCAACTATACTTCTGCATGGAATACATTTCTTTGAATACCCTTTGGACAACATTGGTAGAGCACCATCCGAGAACCATTCCTGTTTAGTTTTATCAAAATTGGCCCAGTGGTTTAGAAGAAATCTTCTGTGTCAAATTCCTGACAGACACACAGATAGACAGCCATTGACCACAATAACTCACCCTGATCGAGTATCTAGTGATCAAGTAATCTAGTGACCAAGGCTAGTATGGCTGTACCTGGCTAATTTTCAACATTTTGCATTCTATGACTCCTGAGATTCTGAAGCAATTCAACTGACACTTTATTCTTGGCTTCGCACATCCGGGCACTGATTAAAATATCTATATTTGGGAAAGGTGATTCCTCGGCTTTCATCGCTGGTCTGTATGCATCTTTACTTATAAATTGCATAAAATCAAAGAAGAAAAATGAAAGAAGACAAGTGTCTTCCATTAGCTTATAATCAAAAAATTGAATTTGTAGTAATTCTGTGTTGTTAAAAAATTTCTGTTTCATTCGAAATAAACTTAAAGACCGAGTTTTCACCTTTCACCGAGTGACGAAATGAATGCGATCTAATAATCCGATTGGTTTACTAGCTAGTATGACGTCACGGCAAAGCCGAGAATGGGCAACAACACTTATTGCTTCCCTTTTCTTAGAAAATTTGAGATAAAATCTTAATTAAAAATACTGCTACTTGAACCTATTAAACTTAGGCTAGGCCTACTGCTTGTGGCTAAGCCTCCTGCTTGTTCAGACAACAGCTCACAAACCCATCTTTTAAACTTACCATCTATTAAAAACGAAATTTAGCCATTCTACTGTTTCCTCTTGCCTTAGTGCCCGTTTCCTATTCTGATGTTCCATTTGCAAATCTAATGTCCTTTCGACAAGATCATGTAGTCTTGTTTTCCACATGATAAAAAGTCCAAAAATGATTCCAAATATCCAGAGGAATGAAAACGACATGCTTCCTAAAAGCCATGCCAATGCCAACATGAAAGCAACGATTACATAGAGTCCCATTAATTGATTGACAACAGATCTTGGTGCTTCACTCTCCACAACTTTACTTCCAAATTTCTTTGACATTCTGACTGTATGGGATTTTTGAATTTTGACGAGTTAACTTTCAGTTACAATTTCAAAGGTAGCGATTTCTGAAACATTTAACAAGAAATCCATTGCAACAGTACAATTTTTTGATTACAATAAGTTGTAAACATAACCGCAAACTTTCTGTTTGACAGTTCGGTTTGTTGACATTCGACACAGAGTTACCTCCCGGTACTTTTTAAATGCGAAAAGGAATCCTTACAACGGAAAGGAATGATCGGGTTTTAGCAAATATTATAATAACAGCGGTGTGTGTGCATTTCCCTGTAATCGCTTATCCGTGTCTTCGTCCAAATTTTGTTTGATTGCAAGAAAATGCTGTTTAATTTTTTATGTTGGTCCAGAAAGGCTCAGTACCATACACACCCGGTCTAAAAAGGCCCACTTTTTACCACAAATGACATGCTTTAATTACATAAACATTACATACACTTATCTTTTATTATAATAATTATTATTATAATTGTTACTGTTATTATTATCATTATGATTATTATAATAATTATTATTATTATTATACTTATTGTTATTATTGTTCTTATTATTATCATTACTATTGCACTGTCTAGTGGACCGCTATCAAGATTATGTAAATTATTCCAGTGGATCAAAATTGGCCCAACCCGGATATGTCATAAGTCTTACATAGAAATATATACAACTGTAGTAAAACTTAAAATATCATCTTGTCAGAAACTGCAGAGCTTAGATATTGGGTGTGTAGCATATTTTTGTGGGTTGGTCCGTTATCAAGTTTGTTCAATGCATACCCTGGGATCATTATTAGCCCTGTCCCATGTGTCACTTGTTTGATATAGTCTTGTATAATCTTGTTTAATATCATAAGGCATGTAGCTTAGATATTTGGTATGTAGCATCACCTAGCCCAAGGGTTTACAAGTTTGAGATAGACATGTACGTTTTGAAAAATCTGCATGTATTATTTTGTTGTTCTTTGCCAATGCTTGTCGTGTTCATAATAGATAAACAGTATTGTTACAGTTTAAAGCGACTGCACTCCAGATGGAAAAGTTACGCTAAAAAAAGAAAATTTTCAATTTCAAGAAAACAATTGTCATTACTGTATCAGGGGCATTGTATTATGATAACGTGACAAGTTTTCTAACAAAAGAAACAATTAAAATGTGTTGTTTTGCTTACTTTTATTGTAGAAAATATCACCCCGTGACTAACGGGGTTGGCTCTTGGGTATACCAATATTTTTAACTCGCAACAAATCAGCTGACTCCGTAGTGTAGTAGGTTAGCCGCTGTATATGTTTTGTAAGCGCAAAGATCCGAGTTCAAAACCTGGCTCGGGTAAAAAAATTTTCTACCTTTTATTTTTAGCTCTTACACAAAGAAAATAATCTTGATGCTGACAAAATGATATATATTGATTTTACCAAAAAATTAAAATTTACTAAGAATTTGGAGTGTCGCTTTAAGCTCAGCTGACAAAGTGCCCGGATGAGCTATTGTGACCACTAACTGTCCGACGTCCGTTCTTCGATATCGCAATGCCCAAAGCTTAGATATTTGGTATGTTGTGCTGTTTATAGGACTTCTAAATGTTTTCAAATGTCACTCCTGGGGTCAGATTGAACATAGAAATATAAAGTAAATCTTCATTTCATACCAAAATGCCTAGAGTTTTAATAATTTAGTGTGTAACATTGTTTTGTCTATCAAGTTTGTTCAAAGCATGTCGCTATGATCAGAATTGACCCTACACAGGAGTCACTTGATTATATAGTCTTGTATAAGGAAATAATTGAAACAACATCTTGTTTAATGCCATAAAGCTTACGCTTAGAATTGCTCTCCGATACCACAAGGTAGAGAGCTAAGATATTTGATATGTAGCAGCATCGCCTAGTTATCATCTACAAAGACTGTTTAAATTATGCCCCTGGGGTCAAAATTAGCCAGTCTGGTTTAAGTATTTTACATAGACTTCTACAGGAACTGTTTCGAAAATTCCTTTCTCTATAATAGCATCGAGTGGTGGTAGATGGCGCAGAGGGTAAGTGCTGGGACCACTTCTATTTCTGTTCTACATTAATGTTGTCCCAGCCTCTGTAACATCAAATTTGCGTCGTTTTAGTTTATACCCATTTTTTTAGTTCGATTACGAAGAAAGCTCAGTAGCTTGTTTAAACGCTCCCAAACACGCATTCCAGATATCATCACATTCGCGCGCACGCGCGCGCGCGAGAGAGAAAAGAGGGAGAGAGAGAGAGGGGGGGGGGGCAGTTTTATGGATGGCGGTGTCATTTACAGAATTGTTAAGATCTCGGACAGATTAAATTCAGTTACAAAAAGACCTATAGAATGTATTGTTGTCGCAAATATGTCACACTACACATGTAACCAAACAGTAAATACGGATTACACCATACCTAATCAGTCTCTCTGTTTTCAGCCAAACAACTTGTCTTGGTGTAGAAGTAGCACTTATCATGGTTTTCGCATTTAAACAACATATCGGAGCTTGGGCTTTTTGAAGTTTATCATCCACTCGTCTATGAGCTCTACTAAGACAGTTGCGTATAACACTATTGTTGGACCAACTTTGGAGTACTTTTCTAGTGTGTGGTATCCTTGCCATCAAAAGAACACGGATAAACTAGAAAATATTCAAAGGCAAGCTGCAAGATTAATTAGGAACATATTATATAGCAAGACCTCGGAAATAGTCACAGATTTCTTAGATTAATTGGAACTATTTACAATCTAGAAGACCATATACGTGCAGTATTTTCTTTCATAAGATGGTTTATAATCATGTATATGTCGATCTTAAACAATATCTCACACCTTACAAAAGACAATCAAGACATTTCCATCATATGGCATACCACAGTTGGATTGTTGTCAAGTGGAACTCATTACCATCACATGTTGTCACCGCTGAATTAACATCCAGATTTAAGTCAGTGCTGGATGCATTGATGTTCAAACTATAAAATCAAAATACTTGCTTTCATCTTGTTTTAAAAGGTCCATTACTAAGACCAAATTGAATTTCCTTTTAAATCTGGAATTGTAACGGGCGTCTTCTCAGAAGGAAAATATGACATACTGCATCGAATGTGACCACATTTTGTTGAAAATTTGAGTTTTACAAAAGATCGAATTAATAAATTTTCCAGAAGGTTTTCCAGTTTTCAAATATCTTTGTAGTTTTCAAGAAGTTTCCTGGAAAGAGGCTGTAAATATGTTGTACATGAATGAGCATGCCTTATTTGAATTATAGCTGAAAGAACTTTACTTCCAATGATGTGCAACGTATATCTCTGACTGTTAGCAACATGCAATAAAGCGAAAGTAGGACAAAAAGACCACCAGGCCAATCAAATGAAATACAAAAACATTCACTTCACGGCTATTGTAAAGTTTAAGAAGCCAGTTTCAAACTGTATTTCCCTGTAAATAAAGCGAAAGTAGGACAAAAAGACCACCCAGGTCAATCTAAGAAAATACAAAAACATTCGCTTATTTGTCTGCAGGGAAAAACTCCACGGCTATTGTAAAGTTTAAGAAGCCAGTTTCAAGCTGTATTTCACTGTTATAATTCCAGATTTAAAAGAAAATTAAATTTGGTCTTAGCAATTGACCTTTAACTGTACCTAAAATTAAAAATAATGAATAAAGTGCGCAATTTGTTTTTACAGTGACATAAAACTTGTTGAAACATCTTTTGTTTACAGAAAGTTATAGCCGTTTAACAACTAACGATGAATAAATATGGACCATCGGCGTATGCGCACCGAGACATAGTAAAAATGTTATTCATACGTTATGAGGGAGGTTATGTGTGCGTGCGCGTTAGTGTGTGAGTACGTGTGCGTGTGTGCGTGCGTGTGTGTGTGAGAGAGAGAGAAAGAGAGAGAGAGGTAGTTGCTAGATTCATTTTGAAGGCCATATGAAAAAAAGATTTGTTAAGATTTGCTTTGTAACTCTTTACACGTCTTATGTGTTACCTTCACTAAATAAAGATGTTATTATTATTATTATTATTATTATTATTATTATTATTATTATTATTATTATTATTACTCTCCTATTTGACTTTCCGGATCGTTCAGCCTAGTTTAGTCAAGCTTTTATCCCTAACCTAAAATCTGACCAATAAGCGTGCACCGAGCGAAATTCGAAAGCACCCGGAAGTTGACATTTGGTTCGCGGGATCGTAAAATTAAATTAAAATGCTAGATTTTGCAGCACTTAAATATGCAGATCTACGAAAGTTAGCTAAAAAGGCTGGCATTAAAGCCAATCTGAAGGTACGACATAGTAAATAGCTTTGAGATTGTAGATAGAGCTGGCCAAATATAGTTAAATTTGTTGAAATGTTCGCACCACGGAAGTTTCGTACCAGCATGCTTTTTAGGAAAAAGTGAAACATATTATTTTAAAAGTAATAATAGTATGTGTAGTAGGCGATTCCTGAAAGATAAGATTACAGGTCTTTAGGGGACGCTTGATGCTGCGTTTTTGTATGCATACTTTTTAAAAAACCACGCCAATAAATCCATGGAACGCATATTTTTCGAGAAGGGAGTGGCTAGGTAGCCATGACTTTATACATCTAGAGTCAGTGTACCCGATTTCGCAAAAGGGATACACCTATTTATTAAAATTCTGAATAAACTGTTGGTGATTTTGGCTAGTTTTTGTTCTATTTTTATGGGATTTGGGTAGACTCAGAGGAAATGACTGAAGGATCCTGTTTCTTGGCATAAATTTGGAAAAAAGCGAAAATAAAAAATCCATCTGAGGCACTGGTTTAGTTGCAAAAATATTTAAAAAATAATAAATTTGAAATCAACCGAAAGCAACAGTCATATTCAATCTATAATCCAGCAAATCTGCAGGTTTTTCATGTTTGTTGCAAGAATAATGTGAAAAGCGTGGCTAGAGTTTCTGTACCAAACTCTAGCCCCCAGCTAGGTGGAAGTTTATAAAGGCATACGTATGTTGCTTTAGATGTGTATGGTAATGTATTGTAAACTTAAATATTGGCGGAAATATCGATGTTATCTTCGTCTTTACTTGAGCGTTCCATTGTAGCTGCCATGGACAATTTTATCACATTTTGTGCAAAGCATGATAGAAGTTAAGTAAAATATGTTGTTGACATATGTTGTTTTTGTATTTAATTGTCCGACTACATCTAAGCTACACCACGAGAAGGCACTCAAATCGTGACAAAAAAAGAGAAAGATTTTAATTGTGATCGAAAGTACAGGTGTTAACTTTAAAAATAAATCTTAATTTCGTTCGTTTTTTACATTTTTCGTGCTCTTAGAATTCTGATAATCTTCTTTTCTTTATCTTATTATTGTTTTATTAACGTTGTTTGTAAACAGAACATGTAACTATGTGCAAGAGTAATTCACATGACAGTGATAGTTCCGATATTAGTATAACCAAACTGGCGCCGGTGAAATTGTCGTATATACAACATATCAGTTTATTCATGAATAGTGGTAAAATATTTAAGTTTACAACACATTCTCATGCATATATTAAAGCAATATACATACCTTTATAAACTTCTGTAACTCTAGCCTTTCCTCATAGGGTTTTTGCTAGAGATACGGAACATGAACTCTAACTCGGGCCTCGGGGCTAGAGTTACGGTCTTTAATCTACACTGCCATGTGAAAAATCAGTTGTTTTTCTTGTTCTCCCAACATATAGCTGAGCTTGATTTAGCATTTTTCATATTTACGGATAGTGAAATATTTAATCAAGTAATTTCATTTACAGTGCAAGACAGCCTAAAGTTTTAGCTAAACTTTGTTACAAAATATTGATGTTTTGAGGTCTCTACAGCATGCTAAAGCTTTTGCATAAATTTGCAGATGGTTACTATAGTGAGGTACTCCTTGTAGTCTTTATATATACAAAATAGATAGAAAATGCGAAATAATATCAATTTTACAAGCTTTAAGATGTTATTCCTTCTTTTCCATCAACTTGTTTTGATAACTGGTCCGTCGTTCTAAAAATAGCAGAGTGTGCGAAACCGGGTCCACTATTTAAGGTGAACCGGTCACATTTCAGATGTTTATAATCAAGCGGACCAATGGTATAACGTCATTATAGAAGAAAGTGAAAGTAGAAAAAAAATGTGAAAGAATGTTCATTTTATATGATCAGTACAATTAATGTTTTGATTCCTTAGCTTTTTTGAGTAAATAGTTCATTTTTCATGAAAAGTGTGCGAAATCGGGTACACTCTATGTACAACTTTTTTTACATATTCATAAAGTTCATAATTTCAGCTTTTACTTGATACCAAACATTTAAATATTCATCAAATAAAATAAAGAAAAAGGTATGGCTGTATTTTCCAATACATTCTTACTTGGTATACAGGACGGCCGTATAATACAATTTTTCCAATCAGAACAAGTTGCTCTGGATAAACAACATTCCAAACTTTTTAAATGTTAGAGAGAAATAATTTTTCACATTCACAAATTAATAAACATTATTTAGTCAGTCACTCAGTGGTATAAGATAGCTTGGACTTAATTGATAAGAGTTAATTTTGTCATTCTTTATGACAGACCAAAATTTTCTCACCTACCGCGTGTGACAAATGACAAGTGGAAAATAAACATTGATCAGTTACGGCGGATTTAAACGCGAAAAGATATTTTAAATCAACATTTTAAGGTTCAGATAAAAAAAACTCTTATATAAAACGCAGTATGTGATAGTATAGCGGTGATTCGCAACGAAATACCGTGGCGGCAATGTGTGATTCAAAGGATCTCAATATAACGGGTCGCATTTACAGGTGTATTGTACCAACAATGTTATGACTTGTGCAGTATGTATTAAACTGTTAAAAATGAAAAGAAACAAATGATGAAATATATTATGTACGGCTACCTAGCATTTTGGTCTAGATAGCCGGATCCGGCTGCCTAGACCAAAAGACTAAGTAGCAGGTCACAGCTACCTAGCCACTGCCTTTCGAGAAACTGGGTGTCAAAAATCACCACAATATACAGTTCACGGCTTAGTGTTATATCCAGGATGAAAAAAGGGCATGGGGCTGTCAGAAAAGGACAGGGAGACAGTGCGTGATTTTTTTTCAGTGATGGGCATTTCCGTTAATTGTTGTGATTCATAATGTGTGCTAACTAAAACACTAATTAAGACTAGCCTTTATGGCATTTTCCTAATAAAAGTAACAAAAGACATTATTAAAGCACTATATTGTATCTACACTTTATTGATGTCATATTTTTCTGTCTGTTTCCTGCGGTTTTTTTTTTCAGTTGTGTCACCTCGCATGTCAGTGATTTTCATATGTATTTCTTCGATTTTTCGCAATTTTAACAGTTTTTAACACAAAGAAATCTGACTTTTTTTTTTTTTTAAACCATCGCTGTTTCTTTTTAAAGCTGTGCTATTAAATTTACGTTTTGCAGACACTTTCTCTAATGTTACAATTTACAAAATTGAGTGTTCGTTCTTTAAATTCTCATCGAGAAATGTTTTGTATTTTACGACTATTGTACTTACATTCCACTTACCCATCTTAATTATCAATCGTGTTCAAACGCATTTTGGTCTCCGCCGGTCCGTAACTTTTTCTTTTGTTTAAAGTACTCGCAAATATTATTGAAATCCATCCCTACTAAATGTGTGAACAACTCGGTCATTAAAAGAATTGATAATTGATCGATTATAAATATAATTCGCGATGATTTATTCTAAACACCATGATTGCCTCGGATTAAACTATGGACCCTGATAACTTTGTACAAATATCAAAGAAAGCGCCGACTAATTTCTGACGTCACGTACATGTGCAGTAACGACACGTGATTATCGGAAAATAACACGTGTACATGCGGTGTCTTTTGGTCGCCTCGGGTGTTTATGTAATCGGCAGTCCAATGCCGAGCACGCATCGTCAGATTAAGGTTAGGGCTGAATGGTGATGATAAAGGACATAAAATATCAGGACAAATCAGGGCAAAATGGATGTTGAGAAGGACAGAGTGGTGGCATGAAAAGGCGGCAGAGCGCGGCGCCACACCATCACGCTACAGATATAACACTAACAGCTTGGCAGCTGATAAAATGTAAAAGCATCGTCTGTTTTATGCTCTCAACTTATTAGAACACGAGGTTTTCTGATTCCGATACGGGGTCTTTACACCCAATAATTTAACAGAATTAACTGATGCTTTTATTTGTGGTGTGTCTGCTGTGAAGTGACATTATGTAAGCTAGTTCTGGCTTCCATAACTAAATTGCTCTTTTTATTGTGTTAGATAGTTCTTGTACAGATAACATAAATTTATTTTATCATTGATGTGGACAATTCACCAAATACAATTATACATCATTTATAAATAAACAAATTTGACTCTTGATCAAAATTGCCAGTAATTATTTAAATTAAAAAAGAATTGAATATTCAAACTCATAATCGATTAATCATAGCTGTTGTCCGCAACACTGTTTCCTTTAATGCTGACTGCTTTGTTACTCGTATTTTTACTATGTACAGTAAAATAAGTCTTCTTAGCAGAACTAGTCATGGGAATCTGTGATTGATGAAAGCGAAGATTAAAAAGCATTATTTCAGATTCAATGATTCATTAACAGATGAAGTCCCCTTATTCCACAAATTATACTACCCTTATTCAGTGTATTATTTGTATTTTTTCAGCATGAAAAGTTGGTTGCAGAGTTGACAAAGTTCTATGAAAAGGATGCATCAGAGGTAAAGTATGATTATCTAATTATCCCAGGATTAAAATAGAAAGATACTGTTTCATTGTTTATCTTTGTCATGCATCCTTCCACTTCCAGCAAGAGCCGTATCTTGAAAATGGCCTTGTAATTTCTTGCTTGTTGTTGTTTATGTCAGTTAGTATGGTAGTAGGAAATATTACAGCTCTAGGTATGCTCCTTCATAAAATAATATGCTTTAATATCTAACTGCTTTTGTTTTAGGAAAGTAAGAAAAAATTGTTGAAAGGTGAGGTCAAGGTCACACCAAAGACACAGCCACCTATTACAAAACCCGGTACACCTGTTACAAAGTCAAGAACACCACTGGTTGCAAAGCGTCAGACACCGGCATCAAAACCCCATACACCAGCAGGTGGAAACACAGTCACTCCAGGACAACATGCAAAACTTACTCCTGGATTGGTCAAACCCATGCAGAGATGGGAGAAGCGTGTATTCTCTCCATCAGTAGCAGCCAGACCAGCAACACCCGTCACTAAACCTTCCACACCAAAGAACGAGAAAACCAGTCTGAAAAAATCATCAGTATCATCTCCCTTGAATCAAGTTGTTAAAAAAAGGAAGCAGACAGACACAGTAAGCTCTTTTCATCATTTTCATTTTGAAATTATACAAATTGATACTTGTTTGTGATAATTGGTGAAAGGCTGTTATAAAGAACAGATATTTTTACACAGTATGGTTGTTTATTGCAAGTCAGTCGTAGGAAAATTAGGAGAAATGTTCTGCTTGTAGTTTACTAACTTACTGCAAAAGAAGCTAGTAATGAAAACTAATTATAAGGTTAGTAAAAAGTAAAAATATTGAGGAGGTGAGGTAAATAGGAAACTCGTGATAATGTATACATACTACAACTTCTAAAGTCGAGTTTCTAAAATTTGAAATGATAAGTTGCAGTCTTAAATTGGTAATTCTGTATGTGTGTGGGATCCGTTTTTAATTAAACTATGTGCATTTTTCAGCCAGATGTACCTCCTGAAAAGAAGTGTAAAGTCGAAGAAGCTCCTGCACAGAACTTCAGCTCATCCCAGGTTGGTGAAAGCAACACAAGGAAACGTAGAAGTACTTTTGAGAAAGCACCAACACCAAACTTAAAGACACCAGAAATTGACAGCCCGAAGAGACGGAGGTCTGAGCGACAGAGTGGTGATTCTAGCAAGTCTGTGAAGGATATGTTAGGAGCTATGAAGAGCGACATGAATAATGAGGAGATGAAACAGAGTTTGATGTCTGTACTTGAGAAAAATGTTCAAGAGAAAGGTAGGACACTTCCTGAATTATATTGTTGGATCTGACTGCTTTAAGTACTTTCCTATGCTGTTCAAAACAGTTCTAGTATGGCAGTCATTGTTTGGAAAGGATATTATTTTCAATGGTATATATTTAGAAATAAATTACACTATTTAGACCTGTTTGTAGTATTTATGTATTAAAAGAAAAAACTTCCATGAATCTGCAGCTTAACTGATAATGATACGGTCTGACTGATGTGTATTTGGTACCAATTGAGGTTGAATAAAGCATAGGAGGTGCAATGTTCTGTTGAGCAGTAAAACTGTAATTCTGAAGTACAATATCTGCAGATAAAGTATTAAATTATGTAGGAGTAAAAGGCCTCTATGACTGCTTTGAATATCTGTTTTTACAAATTTGTACATGACTTTACATAGTCTAAGAGGTTTTCTATATTTTTCAGCAAAGATAGCTCCAGTGGGTAGCACAAGTATACCAAGGTTTGCTGCATTTGCGCGGAAAAACAAGGAATCTAAGCCTATCACACCAGGTAATACTTAAGTTCTTTTATGTGTGCCGGCTAAGTGATAGAACGCAAGAAGCTACTGTAGTGAAGCCATCCTTATTATTTCCTACAGCAAAATGATCTGATCCATTTTCTTCATACTTATGTGTAATATACATTGATGTTAAAATAATATAAGATTGCAAGTAACAAGCCTGATGTGATGTTAAAGTGGAATTATGCACATTTTTTTCAAGTAAAAATCCAGCTGAAATAGGTGTGTGTAAAAGGGGTAAGAGGCAATTATTTCCTGATACACCAAACCCTTCCTGCTACTAGTACAAAATAATAACTTTCTAAATAATACTTTACCTATTTTGACTGGGAGAGTCAATTTAAAAAAAACTGCATGCAGGAGTTGCTTCCCTTCCACTGTCGAAATCTCTACCAACAACAACAACACAAGGGAGATCAGGGGAGCGGTGGTGTAGAGGTTTAGGTGTCTGCCGCTCATCCCAGAGGTTGCGGGTTCGAGTCCCAACAAGGCCACGACCGTACCTCATATGACACCAGTACTGGTTTTTCCAGGAAGCGGACTCGAGAGTGACTCGATAAGCTCAAAGCTTTCTTCACAATCAAGCTAAAATAAATTAGTATAAACTATAAACTAAGGGAGATCACTGCAAAGAAAGGAACTATCATTTTTTTTATTTTCAAAGCACAAACTTAAAATACTAATGCGACATTATTATTTGTTTAACACATTTAAATGCACAGCAACCGAAAATTGCTTTTATAAAACTGTCACCAAAAATACACTATGTGCAGTAAGATGTGCATAATGTCACTTTTTTTTAGTTCAGAAAATGTAAACATTTTGTTCATGATCAGTCTGATGTAAGTTTTTCATACAGTACTGTACTTTGAATTTCTGAGTTAAGCAGCCAGCCAAAACAATGGTGTTAGAAGCTGCTTAAAAAGAGTTGACCACTTAACATTAGTGATCAATTTTTACCAGAGGCCTGAGACAAAGTATGCATTAATTATCAGCAGTGGGCTATACCTAACATGAAGTTTTCCTCAGACTTCAGTATATTATTGTACGTGTTTTACTTTCTCTTCGTATGTCAGACACTTTGTTGTCTGAACTGGAATGCCAAACCTGCATGTTGTTGACAGCTTTCATTTCATATACTAGCATGTTATCGCTTGAAAGGCATGACTGCTGTTCAGACAGTAAAAAATATCACTTTCTATAAACAAAAAATTTTAAAAAGTGCAAATACATTAGAAATTACAAAGCGAATGGAAACCTTTTTGTATACAAGTTGCAGTTTACTGTTTATATCAACTAGAAAGAAAATTATACTTTCAATAGGCAACAAGGACTGGCAGAAAATTCACAAGAAGAATTTTGAGATGTTTGATTCTATTGATGTGTACCTTGATAAAAAACGAAAAAGGGCCGAGGATATGTCTGCGTCAGTGAAAAAAGCCAACAAGTTGCTTAGTGAAGTTCGCACTGCAGTCGATAAGCTGAAATCTCACAAAACACCAGAAACCAATGAAAACAAGGTAAATGTAGCAGAAATGCAGTCAAACCTGTGTTGGGCAGGAAACCAACAGTAAGAGTATGTGTGGTCACTTTATGCTTATACAAACACATGAAGCTGCTTAACAGTTGCATTTATTTAAATACTGGCTGATTGAATGTAACAGTATTGGCTGTCTTATACAAGTAACTGTTTAATCCAGATGACCAGTTATTCCAAGTGTCACTGACAGTAAGCTTTCATTCTGCTTAAAAAGTATGCCACTTGATGAAGAAAAGTAAGCAAGTCAGGGAAGTCACAGTATAAAAACCCTACATGTATTTAATTGTAAGTCCAAAATATTCTGACCTAATGTCCACAACCTTAGATCAGGCATTAGTAATTGATATAAATCATCCCTATTGATTTTCAGATGGCTATTAGTATTCACACTGATCAATGGCTCAATGCATGTAAATACTTGGATCTTTTGATAAGACTTTGGAATTTTTATTATCCTAAAAGTATTTATCCGAATTATATAGAGTAGCTTGTCAGGTACTTGTTAATAACTATTCGGGAATTGGTCAATTGGTTCATTGATTCTCAACATGGATGATAACTCATGAAACATTGTCCATTAGTAAATAAAATTGAAATGATAATTTTCATAAAAAGATAAGGTTAAGTTATTACGACTTTGTATTTTATTGAGTCTAAGGTCAATGTTGCATTGACCTGAACATTAAAACTAGTTTCTGATGATAACTCATGCCACTGTACTAATTTGCTTACAATAATTTCTGGTATCACATCTGACAAAATCATAAAATACGTGAGGTCTAATTGTTTGACTTGTGGGGTTATTAGGCCAGATGTCAAGTAAGTAACCTTGAACATGTAAAAGGTTTCTGGAATTGATAATACATGACGTCTTCAATTTCGATTTAACATAATTTCCTGGTTAACCAGTACAGGTGCATCATCAGAAAATATAGCGGGTTCAGTGTGACTTCAATCCATCTGTACGTCAAAGATACCATTGGTGCCCTGTATTGAGTAAAATGATTTCTGGATGTTTTCAACTGAAATCGAACATGACTTGGTTTTTTTTTTCCGATTTATTTTTTTGGTAAACAACTGTAGACGTTTATCATGAATTACAGGTCAAGTTAGACTTTGGGGTCACTAGGCCAAAGTCAAGGGCTAATTACCTTGAACAGTAAAACTGTTGATCCGGACCTTACATAACTAATGAATGGCGGTAGATGACCTGATTCAAGATGAATTATTGAAACAACAGCTGTAAAACTGTCATGAAATTTAGGTTGCAATTTGCAATTTTGAGGTCTGTTAGTCAAGGTCACATGACCTGGGAACAGTTAAGCGATTTCAGATGATAACTTGATGAAGATTTGGGACTAGGATCATGAAATTTGACAGAGGTTATTGCATACTTTAACATGTTTGAAATATGAACATATTAAATTTAATAATAATCCATACTTTCCAACCTTACATTATTTTGTGTGCTATTAAAACAATACATTTACACAACTTATTGTATAATATCCTTAGATATAAGTACGTCCCTATTGCATTCCTTTCATATGGCTATTAGTCACACTGATCAATGGCTCAAGCCTGTAAATTGTGGGGTCTAATTAGTCATAATTGGGAATTTATTTGTTAATAGAAAAAGGTGGCCTTTTATATCTTATTCTTTAAATATGTATGGTTAGGATGGACCGGAAAGTACCTTCGTATTGGACTGAGAAGTTTTATCTGTCTATGTCATAAAACTGTTTGATTTGGTTTGTGTATAAAAAAAAGACATTGGAGTACTTTTTAGTGTTCAAAATGTGTTTTTCCAGTTTGTGAAACCAAGAGTGTCAAATGCCAACAAGACCACGCCTTTCAAGCCAACTGTGCTTCATACAAGCAAGATTAACCTGAACTTTGGAGCTAAGACATCACCAAAGACGTTGCCAAGGAAGTCACCAAAATCCGTCATCTCCTCCACTGTGAAGAAAACCCAGACCTTATCGCGAAAATCCACTGGTTCAGTTGCACCACAAAAAAGCACAAGTATGTATTAGATGTGTGAGATTTCTCTCTTTCAGTTTTTGCTCAAGTGTATGAGTACATTTACAAATATTTAAAATCCCAGGCTCAATTTGAATTGACTGATATAGTAACATGCATTTACTGATAGGATAATGATTTAACCATCTTATATTCATTTTAAAACAGTGTTGACATACACCTTTTTTTTGTATTCAAGGCAGCCTTTTTCTTCATAAGGAAGAATTGCCAGAGAGCTTTCCTTATTTTTTTCAATATCATTGAAAAAAATACTGCGCTAAATTTCTAACATTACCTTATTGATTAAAAAAATTTAGGATTGTTTTTGGTAAGAGCTACTTGTTACTTTGGTCCTGGGACATACACATTTTGGCATCCTTTCTTTTGTAAAAATGTTATGATGTAACAAGGCCACATTGATTTAGCACTTTTAGATTACTGGCCCTTGATGTATGTAACATTGACCACATTCATCTTGATTGCTCTCTAAGTCGAAGATTTTTCATCTGATCTTCACCAAACTAAATCAAAATGTTTGTCAGCATTGGCATAATATCTGGGCCAAGTTGAATAACCAGCCACATTGATCCAGGCACTTTTGGATTATGGCCCTTGATAGCTGGCCAATTACCTTGTCCACTTATAAATTGATCGACTTTGGATATAGCTCTTCATTTATGAATTGACCCTTTCTAAGTTTAGTCAAACAGTTTTCATCTGATCTTCACCAAACTTGGTCAAAATGTTTGTCGGCATAATCTCTCAGCCAAGTTTGATTACCAGCCAAATCGACCCAGGCACTTTTGAATTATGGCCCTTGATTTATGCAAAATTGGCCAAATTCACCTTGTCCACTCTCTAAGTTGGATCTTCACCAAACTTGCTGAAAATGTTTATGGGCATAATATCTAGGCCAAGTCGATGACCAGCAAAATGGCCCAGGC
Source organism: Saxidomus purpurata (assembly GCA_022818135.1). Taxonomy (NCBI): domain Eukaryota; kingdom Metazoa; phylum Mollusca; class Bivalvia; order Venerida; family Veneridae; genus Saxidomus; species Saxidomus purpurata. The sequence continues at coordinate 51,312,814 of JAFMSR010000001.1, forward strand.
ACTCCTGGATTATTGCCCTTGAATTATTGAAAAGTTATGAAATTAGCCGTCTCAGCTCGAAAGTTCAAACAGGTGAATTAGCTTTGTCTGCTATATAGTTCTAGTAGGTTTAACATAACAAATGCACTGCCAGATACTGAGTTATGCCTCCTTGACAAAGCATTTTGTGACATTTTAGCACTTGTGTTTTCTTTGTTGATAGTCATTCTTAGGGCTGATAATTTTTGTACAATCATTTAAAATATAATGATACAGCGATATATCGATACATGGGCGTAAAAATCACGACTCTTCAAACATCTCTTGACTTTATTTGTACAAAACATATGGTTCTGGTCTATTCTTCACCCTTCAGTGTTGAAATTTTTTTCCTATGGCCCTTTCTTAATTATATTTTAGAAAACACAGGTGGGAATGTTATTTCGGTTGAGTTTTGATGGTTTTGAGTGAAACTGTAGTATTGGGAACTTTTCGATTCTTTTTCTAAACGGTGATTAACGTGTTTTCTTACGCGCTAGTCATTCTAGAGGTTAAGGAAAGAAGCTCATGTGAGGAATTTATATATCAAGTTTCTGTCCAGATGTCTGCCTGTCTCAAATGATGTCCAGTAAATAACTAGTCAACAATTGGCAGTCTTCAAATTGAGTTGGGTAGTTGGTCATGACCTGTATTGATTTATGGGTCATGAGGTCAAAGGTTAAGGTTAATTGCTAAAGTGTATGTTTTAAAGAACTGTTTCCAGCTTTAATTCATAAGTCATTGAATCTGTTAAAGCTACATTTCAAGAAATGAACATTGTTCATTTTAGCCACACCATTTAAGTTCACTGCTACATCAACGTTGAACAACACAGTCGCCTCTTCAAAGAAAGTGTTTGACTTGAAAGCCAGTTTAGCAAGGCCAGTAACATGGAAGACACACAAGGGCAAACTGAAGCCTATAGAACACAGCTCAAAAAGTCCAGTTTATATAAAGACACTCAGCACAGCAAAAACAAGGACTAAGACAGACAGGTAAATTATTATTTACGCAGAACATGCTTAAAGTATTAGTTGTAGCCATCACTGTGGGTAACAGTGGTAAATTCTAGAATTTTAAATACTTGAATTGCTATTTGTGAAAAAATTTGACCTCTGACATCCATGTTTTCCATCCTACTCAGTGCTCGTGAGTTGAGTATGAACTCTAGTGGCTTTTATATATACACCATTTGAGCTTGGGACTCTATTGAGCTCTCCTAAATAGCCAGGTATAGGTGAAGGGATATGATTTTTACATGGTTAATTGAAGATTCCGCATATCTGTTTAGAGCCATAGCTATGACATGATTTGGAGTTTTTTATATAACTTGGTTGGAATATCAGAACCTTTAAAGAGAAGCTGTCCAACGAGTTCACTCAGATTTCTCATGGAGTTAAGGCCCCTACAATCTTTACTTTTATTTACCACAGAGAAACTTGATTTTTTTTTCTCTAATTATGTTACCGTGGTTTAGCATAAACCAAACAAACTGTGTTTAAAATGATGAACTAGATTTGTTACTATGCCTGCTTATTTGCCCTTACAATGGTGCTATTACGAGTTAACAAATACATGTATAATATATAAGACTACAGGCATAATTACTGTATGATTACAGAGCTGCAGCTAGAGCTAATGTTGAGAAGAGACGTGCGAACAAGAAACATGATGCACAGATGGCAAGAAGAGGAATAAAGATATGAAGAGAGTGTTTCCAGTTGTAATAAAATGTGCCTATTAATGTTTTCTTGGAAGATGTAACAGGTCATAGTGTCTCTACACCTATAGAAGGATTTAGGAACTGATAGACATGGCTTTTTAGACTTACTATTCTAGGGTTTGTAAGACAGGTTTAATGCCCCTCTGTTGGGGACATGGACATACTATTGGCTCATGTTCATCCATCGGACATACTATTGTGTTCATCCATCCAAGATATTTTTATCATATCTTTAAAGATATGTGAGCAATAGTCCTTGAATTTGTTAGGGTTATTATAAATCTTATGCACAGCAGTAGTTGTGCCCCACATGTTAAGAATTAAGTTTTGGTCAGTAAGGGCAGAGTTATGGTACCTTTCTTTATGAAAGATGGCTGACTGGCCATCATGATACATGAGAGGTGCATTTGTCTGAAGAAGAATTTTGACCAAGAGTAAGGAACATGACATCTGAAATCGTATTCAATACCATGGCTTAGTGCAAATAAGCAAGTTCATATTTAGGAAATTTTGTTTTAATATATATATATATACAATAAATGGAAAGTGGCAATAACCTTGCACTGTTCTATATACAGAACATTTGTATTAAAAAAGTTCTTTAGATTAGAGTCAGCATAAGAGAGTGTGTGTGCATGTGCGTTGACTGTTTTTAATTTGCCAACACTGTTTTCAAATACACGTATGTCTGTATCTGATTCTTTATCTGACTTTGCTTTTATCTTGCTTCCTTTCTGTTTATTTTCATAATCATTTGTACATAGTCATTTCATTATACACAAATTCATCAGTTTTTTATCCACATCATTTTAAAAATTTCATACAGAATACATGCCTTTATCATATAACATATTTCATTTTTGGTTTCTTATCAAGATACTGATATATTCTATACGGTGGATATATTTAGGCAAATATTTGCCAAAGTAATAATTGTCTTGTAGCTTCTGGCTACATGTTTTTAGAATCTTACAAACAGTTTCAAGCTGAATTTATGTTTCACTTCAAGAAGCCAGGTTCAGAATACTTCTTCAAACTGAACAAAAATTTAACTAATAGTGTGGGTTTTTTTTTTAGTTTGGTCTCTTCATCAGCCTTGAAAATGATTACTCATTGATATGTTTACAGTTTATTTTTGGCCATGATGACCACACAAGATCATGCTTAGTTATTGATGAATGACATCACAGAGAACTTATTTCAGATGGGGAGACATTTTGATGTTGTGCTTTCCATCTGGATTTCACAAACTTGTCCGTGCTTGTTCTCCAAAAGCATGGATTGTTAGCATTTTTTTCATTAGATTTGTTTTGTCAGAGTTATGGCACTTTATTACTAAGAAGTGGGTAGATGGGAGCAAGACCTGTTTTGTGACAGAAACAACCTCGCGTTTTTGTAACATTCCTTTACTAAGGTAAATTTATTTCAATGTCAACTAGACAACTCATTATCTTATTTCATTAAGAAATGTTGAAAAACTGGATCTTATAAAGACATTTTTAGCTCGACTATTCGAAAAATATGTAGAGCTATTACAGTCACTTGTGCGTTGCTGGCCCTTGTTTGAGTTAGAAAATTTGGTTAAAGTTTTGTATGCAAGGTACTATAATACACATATTTCAGTAAACACTTATGGGATTGATTTGAAACTTATCATAGTGTTCAGGGGTTTCAAACAATTAAGTTAGATAACTCCTGACTGAATTTACTACAAATTATGGCCCTTGTTGAACTTTAAAAAATTGGTAAAAGTTATGTGCAAGGTACTACCATGCACATCCTTCAGTTACCACTAAGAGAAGTTATTTGAAACTTAGCAATACTGTTCAGGGGTATGAAATAATTAGGTTACTATAGATAACTTTGGACTTTTTTATGATTACAGTTTTCTAGCTTATACTTAGAGTCAACAGAATTTTGTTTTGCTGTTTACTGATAACTGTTTTATTGGCAAGTATTCAGTATAGTTGAGAATGCTGCCTTATGGACAGCTCATGTGTTAAGCTAGCAACAGTAGCCAGTAAAATTGTCCTAGGCTATAAATAATCTTTGTCACTGAAAGTCATAAAATATGGCCACAAAATAACTTGATTTGGTTTTCACAAGGCTTAAAAATCATGAAGAGATGGAGCAGTCTATATTTTCATTATTTTTAGATGAAGTCAGACTTTATCTTTTCTTGTTTCGATTTCTGTAGAAAGGATTCAGTTTTACTACATTTACAGTTGTGGTACATGTATAAACAAATAGATTTCATAAAAATAACTAGCTTTGTTTTTGTGAAATACTGCAATAAGGTTTGTTAAAACAGGGAAGTTATTTGTTTACAGTAACTTTTTTCTGTCAGTAAATTTGTGTCATATTACCTTTTCACAGCTTTTATCTTTTGAGAGATTAAAAAGTGTAATCTATGGTTTTGTTAGTTATTATTTGGAAATGTCCACTAAACAAGGCAGATAGAGCTCAAGAAGTTTTCCCAGTTTAACTTTAGAAATGAAAGTTAATAGGGAGCTTTTTATAGCTGTTTTTTGTTCTGACAAAGTATAGTAATAAATACTAGTACTGAATGTTGGGTAATTATCAAAAAGACCAATTTTCAAGTGTTTGAGAACAAAAATGGCAAAATAAAAATTAATAAAAAAAAACTTGCTGACTGACCGACCTTAAAATGTTTGGCATGGAGACCCGACACACATTTTTTGTTTGGCCTTATAAAACAAAATAAAACAAATAATTTAAGGCCTTCTTCAACCTTTGAAAATTTTTCATTAAATTTGAAACAAGACTTGCATTGCATGACCTTGCATTAAAGATCAGTCTTTCTTACTTCATATCTTGTTAGTCTATTGAAAGAGTAAGTTAATACAGTACTCAATTCCTGGAGACAATAAAAGCAGATCCAGTGTTACAGTTTGGTACTAAGCAACGTATATTTATTTCTCAAGGATAGCATCTGTTTGGCAAAAATAAAGCCCATTCTGTATCTAATGAAATGCTTGAAAAGGATTTTGTGTAATTTTGTACAAATGTTTCTCTTATCAAAATGATGTACAGATCACATCTTTAAACCAGCTTGGTTTAAGGTGAAAGTAATTTATAAGGATAAGAACTACAATGTATCTTTTCATATCAAAGAAAGGTGCATATTTCAGTAACATTCATTGAAGGTGAAGGTCACGTTTGCAGATCAAAGGTCATGTGGCTATATTTTGTGTTGGCTGTGCTATAACTACAGTCATATAATGTCTTAAATGTATCCTCTTATCTATCCATGCTTTATTTTTAGAGTAAGTTGCAGTCTAGTACCTTGTTGATGACATTTATACTCCAGACCTACTTTCTTGAAAGTGTTAGGGGAGGGGGGGTCCAAATTTTGCATGTTTCGCAGTTTATCAAGCAAAAAGAAATATACGGGACTTTCTTTAGTACATACATAAACAAAAACAAATCTACAGACTGAGATTTTTATTTTGTATAAAATACATACATTAATATAATATAAAATAACCTTAAAAGCAATGCACTACAATATTTGTTAAGAACATAGTAAATTGAGCAAATGAACTTTTTCAATTCTGATAATTTCAACAGCTTCGGATTTCATGAATCCAGTATTGGTAGATAAAATTGTCAACGGCTTGATGAGTAAGCACCAACAAAGCGTTTCTTTCAACCTGGGTGCTTAATACTCCTGAAAATTCCATCATAAACAATTATGGTAAGAGCAGTTTTCTTTTGTGTAAGAATTTCAATATGTTGCAGGCTGGTATGGTAAGATACTTTCTATTGATATGATGCTGAACATGTATTTATAATATTGGAAGCTCTGGTATATATAGTGGTGGATTATAAATAGGAAGCAAAGCAGTTAAAATGTCGGTCATGAACTTTGTGTATCCTTTTTGAATATATTTTGACAAGTAACAGCAGTTTAGTAGTGAGTACATATAGACTGTGTTTGACAAGAAGTTGCTTCTTTATGCATACTCATACTTTAATTTCTACAATGGGAATATTTGGTATTTGATACCTAGCTAAGAATAGTCACCAATCATTACATCCTGGGGAAAGGACGAAACTTTCAATCAAACTTTCTTACAGCATGCATTCATATTATGCTAGTCCTGTATAATCTTGAAAAACTGATGTCATTTAACATGCATGACTATGTTTTCGATTTTAAATTCCTTTATACAATATGATTACCCATGAACCAAGGGTTAAGTGCAAAATAGTTGGTAGTTTTTAATTTTGAAAACACATGTTAAAACTTAAAACTATTGCACTGTACCCACAGCCGAATGTTCCGGATAGCACTTTTTCATCTTTCACCAATGTAGTATTATGCCTTTAAATAACACGAATACTGGTTTGTTTAAAAATACACACACTGACATTTCAAAGAAGTAAGTTTCTGTATACAAAACAAATAACTAAATCACTAACAAGCAAACAGAAGCTATTGTTACAATGGCAATATCATCAGATGAGACTGGGAAATTTATCCAGATCGTCTAAATATCATTTTAAAGAATTTAAAGCAATATAAAATGCTGCATAGCCGTTAAACGTGTTGTAGTTTCACTGGAATGCCTTGCATATCTGTTCACGACTGCAGTTTATCATTGGTTAAATTGTCTATGACTAGCACATGGACTGACCTCTAACCATGTTCTGTGCACATGTCATTGGCAGCTTAAGTCCACGCTCTAATAAGTTAACAACTTCCATACATCCGTTACAGCAAGCAGAAAATGGACTAATGAGTACAAACAAAATTGCACAGAAGAAGCCAATTGGAAATCCAAACACGAGCATAATGATGAACCAAATGATGCTCCAAAACCAACCGCAATTAGCCATTGCTCTACAGCCTTTGTATCTCCACTTTCTGGAACACTCTCGTGTATAGTCGACTGAAATATAAAAAAAAATCAATTTAATAAACAAAAAGACCATGATGGCCCCATATCTCTCAGCAGAGAACATCTTGCAATATGTGAAATCTAGGTTTTATGAGTATAAACGTCCGTTCCAATAGTATTTTTGGTCATTTTAACAGGCGGACTGTTTACCTAACCATCGTTCCTGGGAAGAACGGTCAAGAACCAGTACTAGACTCCGATCCTCCGTAAGAAACTGCCAACTTTCTCACAAAGAGATATGGTCGGTAGTAGCCTGTAGGGCTCGAACCCATGACCCTCAATCTATGAGAGGTTAGTTACAGTGATTTCAAGCCATGGACTACAACCACTTGGCCAGTAGCCACGGAGGCGGACATGTGACATCAAGGGTATTGACGAGGTATTTTTATTTGACCTTATATGACCTAAATTTTGACCTCACACGTTCCTACCTTTTGGCTTGGCAAAAACATTATAAAGGCAAATTTTCAGACAGCTTTTCCCTATGGCTGGATATAAAATGTAGCTTCATGTTTGAATGGTCTACTTTATTTAACTATGTGACATACGACTAATTTATTTTCGACGTACGTACATGTATTTTTTACCAATATTCAGAACGATTAGAACGTGTGTGTTGGTGGTGTGCACTTCTGGGTGCTGTGGGGCTCGTTTTGGGGAGGCTGCGTTTTTGGTACGTGGCATTCCCTGTTTGATATTATTTTTGTTTTTTTGTTCTTATTTAATCACAAGTTTTCTTTTACCCTTTCTATCACATTAACCCAATTTTGGCCCAGTTTTATACATTACCAAAATATCACCAAACCAATTTTCTATCCTTTTCGTTATCCGGTACAAAATGTGGCACCAGCATAGTCACCTTATTTTTAAATCAGCGTAACTTAGTTTTGAACCTGACCCAGATATTAATCAAGACATCCAATTTCGCTTGATGTTTCACGGCGCTTTCAAGTGTTCACAAAGCCGATGATGAGCAATAGATTACCATGAGCACTCACTGTTAAAGTGAACATACATTTTTTACAGTTCTGTTAAAGCCTATTAAATTTAAGCTTTTGCAAAATCATCTTCCGCACATGCGCAAGCGTAACCACAGGGAAATAAGAATAAGTGAGTGTATGTGTTGGCCTTTAGAAATACTAGATATCTGAATGAATATCATGAATATATTGATTACGATATTATCAAGATCTCAGACAAAATAACTGCCTGATTCATGTGAACAAATGAAAATCAATAAAATCGTTGGAACAGAAAGCTGCTGCCCTGAGACACACTTGACATTAAATCTCCACTTGGTATGTAAAGCTTTCTATATTTTAGTATCTCTTAATTCAGCCGTTGCGGGTAAGAATAATAACATGGGCAGGATGGCGAACAAACGGCGACAACTAGTTGGTAGCCTTGCACATCTTTTGCACAGCCAACTCGCACAAAACTGAACACCATGAGACAAAAAACATGTACAATGACAGAATACACACGAATGGACAAGCAGTCCTTTTAGAAAGTGCTCGCCCGAGTTAATTAGTGTCAACAATGTCCGTGTACATTCTGCTTTTTGACTAGTGATCCCTCCATGTTACATTATTAGCTGCGGCATATATCCAAACAGAACACCATATAAAAGTACATTTAACAATAAGGAAGCGTTGTATAATAAAGAACCTTACAGATCTCTATCTAGCTCATATATCCAAACATGCGGAAGTGTTTAGTTATGAAATGTCTCTTGTAGTAAAATGTCACTTAACTTCTTTTTGAGCTATAGTGAGTCACTCCACCCACAGTTATACTGGGATTGTAACATCCGACACCAAATATTGTGCAATTAACACTTACAAGTAATTTAGCGCCCCATAAATTAGCACGTGTATAATGAGGCCATACTATTATATACAAAATGTACATGCATTTTAGTAAAAAAAAAGTAGCTATAAAAAGACATACCTGACAATCTTCACGATGCTGATTTTGATTCACTTAAGTGGTTAAAAGCTGCTCTATATATTATGTGTACCAGCTGGTGTGTAAACGCTGCATGTTATTTATGCTGTTATCAGCAACATAAAAGCGGCTTTCTCGGTGTTGCTGTTTTTAATTCTAAAGCAGGTAAACAATATATCTGTATAAGCGGTAATAGTATGGCGTACGAGTTGGATCAAACGTAAAGATAACCCAACATCCATGTAAATGTACAGTACAGTTACTATTGTTGTGTAGGTATTTTTGTATTTGTCAGATTAATTTTATATTTGACCCAATTAATTGGTGCACCATAGGCTATATGACTTATATGCAAGGATAGTTTACATAGCATCCGTCACAGGGCTGGGACGAAAATCAAGATCTATGCGGAAATCTTTGTTATATTAGCTACTTATCAGTTCCATACATATATTTATGTTTATTGTTCCTTGTATAGAGTTGTCGTCAAAACTGCGTCATAATAAACTTCTTCCTCCACTGCAATGCCCCTGCATGGACTTTGGGTACATAAACTATAGTTTGAAATGTTTGCAAAATTGTACATGCGCGGTACAATACCAACTAAGTCAAAGTCAAGGTCAAAACTATACCATTGATCACTTATGTCAAGTTTGGTTGAAAGCCACTCGATCAGTGGTCTAATAAAGAGATATAGCCAGACATAACAAAACTTATATGCAGCTTGGTTGAAACCATTAAGACGTATAGGAGAAATAGCGTAGACGTAAAAAAAAATTGACAAACAAATGGCAACAACTTGCACTAAAACTCAATGAACAGATTAAAACTGATCAATATGCATACTCATTTGACTGAAATTCACAAAGTTGAATATAGCACAGACATAATAAAATTTGACAAATCCGTTGAAGGGCGATACCCAGACCCATGATGAGCCGAAACAAGCTTTAGGCATTGTGGAGATCACTCACGCGCGGTTTGGTTGAAATGCGGAGTGGTATACAGCATACATATTAATAGCGCAGGCCTCGTAAATAATGTTCAATTCTTTGACTTCGTCTAAAATAACCGAATCGGAAAATACAGACAATATGCACAACCAGGTTTGGGACTGATCACTCGTGTGGAATTTGGTTGAAATCGTTCGAGCGGTGTTGAGTACGTTGCGCAGACGAACTTTGGGACATCTATCCAGACAGGTCTCCCCTCCGCACTACGTGGGGACCCACGTAAAATCAGGACCGCCTTTTCCCCGAATCTCGATAATGTTTCATACTACATGCATACATTAGAACATGTACCTTTAAAACAATGCTTTGAGTAGACACCGCCTATTTATAGATTTGTATTGATTCTCTGATATTAAATAGAATAGTTAACATCGTCTCACTGATCTTTAATACCCAAAACATGGTGTCAGAAGTAAAAGTTTAAATAAATGTTTTAACAGAACAGTACATTTGTATTTGGATATACATAATGTATGTGAATTGTAAAAAGATGGATACACAAGCAAACCCAAGAATGGATTGGGAAGCTCTGGACTTGCCCAGTGCCTTTAAGAAGTTCGAAGAACATTGTGAATTTATGTTTGTAGGACCCCTGGAGAAAAGGTCAGAGGAAGCTAAATGTTACTATTTGATGCTCTGGGTTGGTGAAAAAGGTCGCCAAATATTCTCACGTGGATATGAATAGTTAACATCGTCTCACTGATCTTTAATACCCAAAACAGATTTAACACGTTAAATTGTATTTTTAGTTAAACTTAAACTTTGGACACACTATAAATTCAATGTGATTAAAATCACCCCCTCAAAAACGCTACGCTTCATTTCAGAAGATCGTGAACTTTAGTCAGATTGACTATAAATAAAAAATGCTCCTATGCGACCCTCAACCGTGATTATTCAAGCAGCAGTCTTAGTTCACTGGCACCAGAGTACTGAACTGCCCTGTAATTTTAACGAAATACCAAAAGAATCATACTTAAATAACACTCTATCATGAAAAAATATACAAAAATGGTAAAAATCATTGTCTGACAAACCCCCGTATGCAAAGACATGAGCTCACCGTCAGTATGCAAAAATTGACTTAGAGAGCTCTCCAAATATTTAAAGATAGTGTTTTTTTTTTAAGATTTCCCTATATAAGCCTATGTGAAATCAAGAGCTTTCCTTACCCCCCTCCCGGGCAGGGTCAATTTTGACCAGGGGGCATGATTTGAACAACCTTGGTAAAGGTCCACTAAACAATGCTACATGCTAAATATCTCAGCTCTAGGCCTTGTGGTTCCAGACAAGATTTTAAAAGTTATTCCTACATGAGCCTATGAAAAACAAAGTGACCCCCCGAGCGGAGTCAATTTTGACCCAGGGCTCATAATTTGAACAATCTTGGTAGAGGTGCACTAGACAATGCCACATGCTAAATATCTAAGCTCTAGGCCTTGTGGTTTCAGAGATTTTTAAAGTTTTTCCTATATAACCCTATGTAAAACTAAGTGACCCCCCGTGCGGGGTCAATTTTGATCCGGGGGTCATAATTTGAACAATCTTGGTAAAGGTCCACTAGACAATGACACATGCTAAATATCTAAGCTCTAGGCCTTGTGGTTTTAGAGAAGATTTTAAATTTTTTTCCCTATATAAGCCAATGTAAAACCAAGTGACACCCCCCCTGGCTGGGTCAATTTTGATCTGGGACTCATAATTTGAACACTCTTGGTACAAATCTACAGGACAATGCTACATGCCAAATATCTAAGCTCTAGGCATTGTTGTTTCAGAGAAGAAGATTTTTAAAGTTTTTCCTATATAAGCCTATGCAAAACTAAGTGACCACCCGCACGGGGTCAATTTTGATCCGGGGGTCACAATTTGAACAATCTTGGTAGAGGTCCACTAGACAATATCTAAGCTCTAGGCCTTGTGGTTTCAGAGAAGCAGATTTTTAAAGTTTTTCCTATTTGTTGCCATAGCAACCAGAGTTTAGTTAGGAATGGAATTCTTTGAACAACTTCGATAGAGCTTCATGCAAGGAACATCCCTGCAAAGTTTCATCAAAATTGGCCCAGTGGTTTCAGAGGAGATGTTGTTTGAAGGAAATGGTGGACAGACGTACGACGGACCCCGGACGGAAAGCAATCCTAATAGCTCACTCTGGCACTTTGTGCCAGGTGAGCTAAAAACATAGAAAGAGGGGCGGGGCAACAGTATGTTTCTTCCACCTGTGGTCTAAGTTTGATAAAAATTGTCACAATGGTTGAAGAGATGTAAAAGAGATGTTGCTTGAAGAAAATGCTAACAATCAACCTGGACAACACTCATCCACAAACTGGGCATCAATCAGTTACAAGAGCTCACCATTAGCATAACCCTTCAAATTAATCAAAACATGATAAAAAGAAATTTTTCGTGTCAAATTCATGTTCATTTGAAACTACTGCATTGTAACATCACAAAGTTAAGACCAGTGTAATAGTTTAGAAATTCTTTATTCATTAAAGATATCATATAAAATTTACAAAATGCTTTGCATTCGTCTGTCATGATGACTTCAAAGTTCTAATTTTCTTCAGTTCCTTGTATAGTACAGTTTGGTTAACTGAAAATGAAAGTAAGGACATTGTACTGAATCTCCAGCATGAAAACACCATTTATGATCAACAATGATATATACAATGGCTTCAATTAGTCACATAGCTTACAATTAATTTATACTGCAAATCTGTGTCCCTACATCTGCAAGGAATCAAGATGCTGAAACTGAAACAAAAATTTGCATCAAAGCTGCTGGAGTAGATTCAAATTTCATCCTATTCCTCTCAGCATGTGGAGCCTGCTAGCTTGTCTCTTTTATCTCAAAGATGTGACGTTGATCTTTGTGTAACAGACCTCAGAATTGCAAGCAACATGTCAAGGCTTAATGAATGTAATTTGTGCCTTATTATGCTCCTCTTCAAACAAGAGGGCCAACATGGCCCTATATCGCTCACCTTGGTACAAGTCCACTTGCCTGGTGGAAGATCACTAGATAATGTTATATACCAAATAAGTTTTCCTATATACGCCTTTGTAAAACAAATGATTCCCCCCCCCAAGGCAAGGTCAATTTTGACCCCAGGGGCATAATTTGAACAAACTTTGAAGAGGTCTACTAGGCAATGCTACATGCCAAATATCTAAGCTCTAGGCCTTGTGGTTTCAGAGAAAAAGATTTTTAAAGTTTTCCCTATATAAGCCTATGTAAAACTAAGTGACCCCGGTGCGGGGTCAATTTTGACCCGGGGGTCATAATTTGAACAATCTTGGTAGAGGTCCACTAGCCAATGCTACATGCCAAATATCTAAGCTCTAGGCCTTGTGGTTTCAAAGAAGAAGATTTTTAAAGTTTTTACTATATAAGCCTATGTAAAACTAAGTGACCCCCGGTGCGGGGTCAATTTTGATCCGAGGGTCATAATTTGAACACTCTTCGAAGAGGTTCACTAGCCAATGCTACATGCCAAATATCTAAGCTCTAGGCCTTTTAGTTTCAGAGAAGAAGATTTTTAAAGTTTTTCCTATATATTCCTATGCAAAACTAAGTGACCCCCGGTGCGGGGTCAATTTTGACCCGGGGGTCATAATTTGAACAATCTTGGTAGAGGTCCACTAGACAATGCCACATGCAAAATATCTTAGCTCTAGGCCTTGTGGTTTCAGAGAAGAAGATTTTTAAAGTTTTTCCTATATATTCCTATGCAAAAACTAAGTGCCCACCTGCGCGGGGTCAATTTTGACCCGGGGGTCATAATTTGAACAATCTTGGTAGAGGTCCACTAGACAATGCCACATGCCAAATATCTTAGCTCTAGGCCTTGTGGTTTCAGAGAAGAAGATTTTTAAAGTTTTTCCTATATATTCCTATGCAAAATCTAAGTGCCCACCTGCGCGGGGTCAATTTTGACCCGGGGGTCATAATTTGAACAATCTTGGTAGAAGTCCACTAGACAATGCTACATGCCAAATATCTAAGCTCTAGGCCTTGTGGTTTCAGAGAAGAAAATTTTTAAAGTTTTTCCTATTTGTTGCCATAGCAACCAGAGTTCTGCATGGAATGGAATTCTTTGAACAACTTTGATAGAGCTTCATGCAAGGAACATCCCTGCAAAGTCTCATCAACATTGGCCCAGTGGTTTCAGAGGAGATGTCGTTTGAAGAAAATGGTGGACGGACGTACGACGGACGGAATGCAATCCTAATAGCTCACTCTGGCACTTTGTGCCAGGTGAGCTAAAAAGTGGGGGTATATTGCTATGCAGCTGTCAGTTAGTTTGTTGGTCGGTAGATCTTTGGTTTCCACTTGTTAACTTGTGAGGCTTTGACCCATAGGTCTTAAATTTAATAATGACATTGGTCATGGACAGCAGATGAACCTTATTGATATTGAAGTCCCAGTTCAAAGTCAGTCAGCTTGTATTTAAAAATGATTCCACTCAATAACAGGTGAAGACTTTAACCAAGCGGTCTCAAACTAGGTAGTCACATTGGTCATGGCCAGTAGATGAATATTATTGATTTCAGGTCACTGGGAAAAAAGGTCAAGTTCAATGCCTAAAATTTGTATTGGTAACACATATGCAACAGCAAATTTATATCCATTCTTTTCTCCTAAATTGTGGAATGATAAAAAAAACTAAACTAATATTCACAATAATCGATTTCAAATAAAAACAGTTCTTACCAAATGGATCTTTGTAGAGCATTTCTATTTTTTCTGTACCTTTTGGTTTAACACGTAAAATTTTATGACCAGTTCCTGCCAAACTCTCTAACACCACCAACATCATCCTGTAATACATAATAACATTTTCAGGTAATAGAACTTAGCCATTCATCTGATAATGACCATATGGGTCTCATAGGTAATGTATGCTTCTGTGGTCCAGTGGTTACCACATTTGCTTTCCAAGAATTGCTCCAGCTGGTTTTAAAAATCAGGTGTTTACTGGTACACAAAATACTGAAATACAAGTACAATCCATTTACAATATTTTTTTATCACATTGTGTTCAAGAAAGTCATAGAAAAGATATAATGTATGTATTATTAATTCACTGTTGATACATGCTTAAATTTACAAATTTCTGTGTCACTTCAAATTTTCTATCTGTTAGGAAGTTGTGTCTTTCCATTTAAACTTCAATGAATGATGTCTGTGTTATCATTGGACAGCCCAAAATGTCCTGGCAGAAAGCTATAAGGACATTCCTATTTAAATGTCTATTAACTCTTTTATTATTATCTGATCCATCCCAACCATGATGTAATGTCAACTCAGACCAGTTAACTCTGCAGGACTGGTGTAGGCCTAATAAAAAGTGCTAAAATGTCAAATTTTGTGTATATAGGTCTGTGCGAACTAATAACCAGATAACTATGATATTAGCGTTTATTGTACAAAAATCTAAGTAAATACAAAAATAATGACAAGGTCACTTAAACTGCAGATTTTACAGATCTTTACACTCTTCTTGAAGTTCTGGTGCTAAAATTGCACCAACACGTTTTACAATTTTAAACATAACCTGTCAATTCATCTTTCACATGATACAGACATGGTTTGCATCTTTATAAGTCTAATAATCCGAAGTGGTTGTCAACAGGGTACTTTTGGATGGATCAGATTCCGAGACTTAAAAATAGCTAAACTGTCAAATTTATAAACAAAAATAGCTGTCGCGAAATCTAATGGCATTACAAAAATTCTCATCTATAATCTTGTTACATAATAAGATCTGTCACTAGAAAATGATAAGACATATTATTACTTGGCTTTCTGTGCTCCACTCATAGTTTTAACCAAATAACCGTACAAGTCCTCACACAAAACTAGCTTAATTTCATTCCATCCCCGGTCGGGATTTTTTAGGTCCACTTGATTAGTAAAAATCTACATTTTGCCGATATATTTTTGTACGCATATCGAGACTGCCAGGGTATTAGACGTATAACCCAATTAAATACGATAGTATCATTCTTATTTGAACTTATCCTTCATAGTGTCAAGAACACCATAAACTAAGAACACCATTATAGTTACATCAGGTAAAGAATTTTGTACTTAGGGCAGATCAGGATTTATTATATTAACGTACAATTTATGTAATAGTATATACGATCCCTGGGCAGATGCACTATCAACATTGCTGTACAGAGCACAGATTCTTGACACCAATGCTGCCAGTACTTTAATGTGTTACTTATCTTAGTCTTGGTTAAATAAGGACCCAATTTTAGCACAACAAGTACATGGGCCATGTACCTGCGGTACAGAGGTTAATACATCTACTGTTACTATGATTGTTGCACCGATTTTCACTTCAGTCCGCCCGTCCGTCCGCCCGTCTGTCCGTCTGTCTCTCTGTCTGTCTGTCCATCTTGCTACTGTTATAGGCAAGTTTAATGTGCACCTCGGAAATGATAGTATAGAAAGTACGACAATGAAATATCTGACAGTGAATGTTGTCTGTTATAAAGTGAGACTTGGTTACAGCAGAGTTGGTTCTGTAACGATCGGTGAACGTAGTGAAAACGTTCGGTCGCATATGATGATAATATGCAAATTTAAAACCCATGTACATGTGATGGGGATTAGGGTAGTATATATAAGGCACAGAGACCCATTCAGGGTTGAGTATACTTTTCACTGAATGGATCTGCTGCGTCTTAGGCCCTCGGCTCGTTACAGTTCCGAAGGGTGATACTATCTTGGAGCTGGGTCCTAATGTAAGCTTGGAGTTATTTAAGAATTTTGTATAAACTAAAGATTGTTATGACCATGACCAAGTGACTCAAAATTATAATATGCACAACTGGACTTCATACTGAGGCTTCCTGCAAAGTTTTATGAAAATCCAGTAAGGGGTTTTGGAGAAGCATTAATAAGTTTTTTGGTTTTCAGGTCCCTGTTACCTTTTGCTTTGAGCGGGTGACCCTAAATTTAAATACCAGTAACTAGACTTCATGCCATTACTCTGAGCAAGTTTTGTGAAAAATTATTGGAAAATGTGACCTGTAATGTGTTATCAAGGCTTGACTGAAATATCAGCATGCCATTTAAATATGCCAAACATCTTCAAAGTTCCATATTGCTGTCAAAACTCAGTGAAGCGTAACATCCTAATGATACACTCAGCTAAACTTAGTAATGAACATTTTTACAGTTTCATAAAAATACACCCATGGGTATGAGAGTGTCCTGGACAAACTTTGTGACAGACAGCACAAAATCAAAATGTCTGCACACCATTTTGAGGTGGGACACGTAATTGCTCAGTTAACAAGTTACTTTCTTTGTATTATTGTTTTCATTATTATCAGTTGTCATCATGCACAGAACAGCACCAGACCAGATGCCATTCAAGTCTCGACAAATGTTACTGCAGTTCATCTAGCCTTGACATTTGGAAATATCCAAATAACTTAAAGCACAAGTGTTGAAGTTGGATATGGGATCCAACAAGTAATTCAGTGAAGGGAAATTTCCTTCCTATTCTTACCCTGTAAAACCTTCAGTCACAGACATCTGTGTGCATATAGGTCCACAATATAGTCAAACTGAAGTTGGTCAATAGCTATTCATAGGCAATATTTTTCATATTTATTAATATTAATAGACTGTAAATAAAATCATTGGTTACCTCAGCTAAATACCTTTTCATCTTACATAAATTAATAGATCAGCAAAGAAAAGTACTCAAATATTTGAGGTTCTAGGACATTTGACCCAGTTGCTATTCCCAAAATTAAAATATGCATGACTAGACTTTATACTGATGCTTCCAGTTGTCTTGTTCATTCCTGTCCTATAAATGGGGGGAAGGTAAAACAGAATCCACATCTGGCAAATAGTGAAATAAATAAAACACTTTGACAAACATTTAACTTTTGGTACTTTTAATATGAATAAAGCCACGCAGGATGCAAATTGCAGAATCACCAAACAAAGAAAATAAGTAACAAAGTATGGTAGACAAAAGCAGCAGTATATCAAATTATGAAGACAGACTTGAACACAGCAATATCTTAAAGTTACAATGCAGCATGAACACATCACTAAAACAGCTCATGATATAGAAGGACCATATATATACATGTATGCACACTGTAAGTTTGATCTCTTTATGTGAGAAAGTTGGCAGTTTCTTATGAAGGATCTGAGTCTTGTACTGGTTCTATCCAGTGCAGGATGCAAATTGCAGAATCACCAAACAAAGAAAATAAGTAACAAAGTATGATAGACAAAAGCAGCAGTATATCAAATTATGAAGACAGACTTGAACACAGCAATATCTTAAAGTTACAATGCAGCATGAACACATCACTAAAACAGCTCATGATATAGAAGGACCATATATATACATGTATGCACACTGTAAGTTTGATCTCTTTATGTGAGAAGTTTCTTATGAAGGATCTGAGTCTTGTACTGGTTCTATCCAGGAATGTTTGTTAGGTAAACTGTCTGCCTGTTAAAACTAGAGCTATCACTAAATGTGATTAATACCCCCAAAACACTGCTTTATAAACTGAAGAAGTTCGTAGTAACATAATACCTTGCAAACAAACTAAAAAGAGATATTGTTCTTGGCCATAACTCTGTAATTTGTCAAGACAGAGTTATGGTTCTTGTGCACTGCACTTCCTCTCAATGTGCTTGACCATTGTATGAAGTCGTATTGAATTCCAACTTGTAGTTTTCAAGTTATGCTTTGGACAAGGAAAACTAACAAAGGGCAATAACTCAGTAAATACTCAAAATAGAGTTATAGTTCTTATACACTGCACTTCCTCTGAGTTTGCTTGATCATTGTATGAAATTGTATTGAATTACAACTAGTAGTTTTCAAGTTATGCTCCAGACAAGGAAAAGTAACAAAGGGCAATAACTCTGTAATTAGTCAAGATGGAGTTATGGTTCTTGTGCACTGCACTTCCTCTCAATGTGCTTGACCATTGTATGAGGTTGTATTGAATTCCAACCATTAGTTTTCAAGTAATGCTTCGGACAAGGAAAACTTATAAAGGGAAATAACTCAGTAAATACTCAAAATAGAGTTATAGTTCTTGTACACTGCACTTTCTCTGAGTTTGCTTGATCAGTGTATGAAATTGTATTGAATTCCAACTAGTAGTTTTCAAGTTATGCTCCGGACAAGGAAAAGTAACAAAGGGCAATAACTCTGTAATTAGTCAAGATGGAGTTATGGTTCTTGTGCACTGCACTTCCTCTCAATGTGCTTGACCATTGTATGAAGTTGTATTGAATTCCAACTTGTAGTTTTCAAGATATGCTTTGGACAAGGAAAACTAACAAAGGGCAATAACTCAGTAAATACTCAAGATAGAGTTATAGTTCTTGTACACTGCACTTCCTCTGAGTTTGCTTGATCATTGTATGAAATTGTATTTAATTCCAACCATTATTTTTTAAGTTATGCTCCGGACAAGGAAAACTAAGAAAGGGAAATAACTCTGAAATTAGTCAAGATGGAGTTATAGTTCTTGTGCACTGCACTTCCTCTCAATGTGCTTGACCACTGTATGAAGTTGTATTGAATTCCAACTAGTAGTTTTCAAGTTATGCTCCGGACAAGGAAAATGCAACAGACCGCCCGCCCAACCGACCGACCGACCGCCCAACCGACCGACCGACCAACCACCGGGTGACTCCTATATACCCCCCTAAACTTCGTTTTGGGGGTATAATGACCAAGGTTGAAACTGGAGTGAAACTTAAACAAGAGGGCCAACATGGCCCTATATCACTCACCTTGGTACAAGTCCACTTGCCTGGTGGAAGATCACTAGATAATGTTATATACCAAATAAGTTTTCCTATATACGCCTTTGTAAAACAAATGATCCCCCCCCCCCCCAGGGCAAGGTCAATTTTGACCCCAGGGGCATAATTTGAACAAACGTTGAATAGGTCTACTAGGCAATGCTACATGCCAAATATCTAAGCTCTAGGCCTTGTGGTTTCAGAGAAAAAGATTTTAAAAGTTTTCTCTATATAAGCCTATGTAAAACTAAGTGACTCCCGGTGCGGGGTCAATTTTGACCCGGGGGTCATAATTTGAACAATCTTGGTAGAGGTCCACTAGCCAATGCTACATGCCAAATATCTAAGCTCTAGGCCTTGTGGTTTCAAAGAAGAAGATTTTTAAAGTTTTTACTATATAAGCCTATGTAAAACTAAGTGACCCCCCCGTGCGAGGTCAATTTTGATCCGAGGGTCATAATTTGAACAATCTTGGTAGAGGTCCAATAGCCAATGCTACCTGCCAAATATCTCAGCTCTAGGCCTTGTGGTTTCAGAGAAAAAGATTTTTAAAGTTTTTCCTACATAAGCCTATTTAAAACTAAGTGACCCCCTGTGCGGGGTCAATTTTGATCCGAAGCTCAGAATTTGAACAATCTTGGTAGAGGTCCACTAGCCAATGCTACATGCCAAATATCTAAGCTCTAGGCCTTGTGGTTTCAGAGAAGAAGATTTTTAAAGTTTTTCCTATATATTCCTATGCAAAACTAAGTGACCACCCCGCGGGGTCAATTTTGACACGGGGGTCATAATTTGAACAATTTTGGTAGAGGTCCACTAGATAATGCTACATGCCAAATATCTTAGCTCTAGGCCTTGTGGTTTCAGAGAAAAAGATTTTTAAAGTTTTCCCTATATAAGCCTATGTAAAACTAAGTGACTCCCGGTGCGGGGTCAATTTTGACCCGGGGGTCATAATTTGAACAATCTTGGTAGAGGTCCACTAGCAAATGCTACATGCCAAATATGTAAGCTCTAGGCCATGTGGTTTCAGAGAAGAAGATTTTTAAAGTTTTTCCTATATATTCCTATGCAAAAACTAAGTGCCCACCCGCGCGGGGTCAATTTTGACCTGGGGGTCATAATTTGAACAATCTTGGTAGAGGTCCACTAGACAATGCTACATGCCAATTTGAATCAAAATGTTGACGGACGACGGACAATCATCGATCAGAAAAGCTCACCTTGGCGTAGCCAGGTGAGTTAAAAAGTGTGACCCTGACAACTATGAAAGCAAGTGTGGTGTGCAACAGACAATTTGTTTATGAAGATTATTCTGTGAAATTATTTCAAACTCCTTAAAAAATTACAAAGTTTAAGATAACTAACAAATTACTGCTAGTATTACTATACAAAAGTAAGGTCACTGTGACCTTGACCTTTAACCAACTGACCCCAAAAACAATAGGGATCATCACCATGTTGCAGGGAGCTTCTGAGCAAGTTTGACGAAAGTTGAATGAAAATCGTGACCTGTAGAGCGTTATCAAGGAAAATCTAACCGAGGTCCCTGTGACCCCGACTTTTGACCCACTGACCCCCAAAAAATAGGGATAATCTACATGTTGCAGGGAACCTTCTGAGCAAGTTTGAGGAAAGTTTAACAAAGATTGAGACCTGTAGAGTGTTATGAAGGAAACACTATCAGAAGCCACTGTGACCTTGACCTTTGACATATTGACCCCAAAACAATAGGGATCATCTACATTTTGCAGTGATCCTTATAAGCAAGTTTCATGAAAGACAAATGAAATTGCGACCTATAGAACGTTATCAAGGAAAAGTGTATAAACAGATGGACAAAGCACCATGGCATAAGCTCTGCTTGACTTTGTCCAGTAGACCTCAAAGTGGCACAGAGCTTTTATATACAATACTGTAAGTTGTAGAAAGAAATGTTAGATTTTTTCAATCAATAAGATCTACATGCCCTTTAATATAACTGATAAATCAAATCATTTACATTCATTTTCATCAAGTAAGTTTTGTTAAAATCGACTTTCTGCTCCCTTGTCTACTATAGTAATGCATAAACAAATGCCACATGCCCTTGGAATATAACCACTATATAAACCAACTAATAAGGGTAATCTTATTCGTTCGTTCCACTATACCTACCTTTTATATTTTACGAAGATAATCTTAGCACAATTACAGCATTCTTTAAAGTAGAACAATAAAAGTTTATCAATAATTGCTAATATTCTTATCATTTCGTTACAAATTTATTATTATTTAAGAAATGAACTATTACTTTACAATAAGGTGCAAGAAATATTTTTACAGAGTTTACAACCTTATATAAGTTCCAATAATTTCTTTTAGAATTGAAAGACAGTCATAAATGACCAAGGCTAGTTCACCTGGCAAGCAACATTCCACTATGGCCCTGATCCAGCTGGAACTATTCTAGATTAGTAAGCGAAAAATCAGTCAAATTCAGAAGCTTTTTAAAATGTGTCTATTACCTCTGATTAAAACTGATACCTACCTACATGTAGTTTATAAACTGTATAAGTCTTATTCAATAATTTTGTTTGAGAAGTGAAGCCTATGTTTGGACAACATATACATTCCCTTTACAGAACTGAACGGATTGTTGTTTTTGTCAAAAAAACTTATGTCTCCCCCATGGCGGTTTGTCAATGATTGTAATACTGAAACAGGGTATTAAAATAAAACAAGAAAAAGCGGCAATGCCACCAAAGCAGGTTTCAAAGATGCCTATAGAAATTGTAGAATTAAAATATAAAATTCTGAAAAGAAAAAAAAACAACCAGAAACTCGGTCTATTTTTAATAACAGTGACCTTGACCCCAGTGACCCGCAATGCAATCCAAAGCTTCCTCTCCACACAAGCTACCTACACACCAAGTTTCACTGCAATTGGTCACTCCTAACTCAAGTTATTGTGCGGAAACTATATCTATTTTTAGTAACAGTAACCTTGAACCAAGGTGGTTGTAACATCCTCTCTACACATCGTTTCAATATGGTGAACATTTATGGTGAATTAGTCTAAAATCCTTCAAGGGGCTCAAGAGATATCAAGCGGATACAAAATATAGTCATATGACCTTTGATCTCTAAAAACATTGTTACAACCACCTTGGTTCAAGGTCACAATTAGAGATCAAAGGTCATATGACTATATTTCGTGTCCGCTCCATATCTCTTGAACCCCTTGAAGGATTTTAGAATAACTCACCACAAATATTCACCATACTGAGACAATGTGCAAAGCCCATGTTACAACCCATTGGTTCAAAACTGTCTCAATATGATTAACATTTGTGGTGAGTTATTTTAAAATCCTTCAAGGGGTTCAAGAGATATTGAGCAGACACAATTTGTGACGGACAGACAGACAACTCAACCAAAAACAATATGATTCAACCTGTAGTGAATGCTGACTAGCTTGTGTACTACACTCAACAGGTTTAGAAACGCAAAAGTGGCAAAATATTTATTTTAACAATGTTATCGTGTTTCAAATATATTAAAATTTCATACACAACAAAAAAGAATATAAAATTGAATTATTGTAAAAGTTTCAATAATTAATCGAAAAAATGACTTAAATAGAAATAACGACAATAGCGTCATTCAAATAATAATGTTCAACAGGAGAATATTTGCGTTTCTAAACCTGTTAAGTGTACACCTTCAACTTCAATGGCTGTACTCATCAACATCCGTGGCACCATCCGGTTGTTCGAAACTTTAATCGACGATTAAGCTAACAGTCAATTAACTTTAAATGTAACATTTCTACAGTAAGAAAGAATTCTTAAAACAGATTTTTGAACTCAAGAAAATGAGGACTAAAAACTCTTCAAAGCAAAATCAAAATATTTTGCCATTGTTGCCCTTAAACAATTTTTTTTCAATCGAAAGTTAATCAACGGTTAGCTTTACAGTCGGTTAAAGTTTCGAACAACAGGGTCTGTCATTTATGTTAGCCAAGTACTACACCCTAATATAGATCAGAACAGCGGTATTACACCCATTTAAATATCTTTAAATATCAGCATATCAGTTTGTGTTGGTAAATTTGAATAGAAAATTACAGGCATCAGTAACTGCTTCATTTAGTACCGGTAATAACATTTTCTTTTCACACGTAGTAAAGGATATTAAAGTCTGTTCCACCTAATTTTGGACCATTAGTTTCTTGTCGTCATTGCATGTATTTTTGCTCTTTATAGCATATATATATCTGGAAATTTAATATCTCCAGGCATCTTTTTTATTTTTCCATTATTTCTTACTAAAACGTAAAAATCCGCATTTTTGTGATTTTCTCCATAGGGCGTAATGCAAAGTGACGTCGCGTCGATTTTCAAGATGGCGGCGTCCATAGCTGACGTTACCAGGGACGTACTCAAAATTACCAACGTCGAAAGAGACAAATTTCTGCGGTGCATATTTTGTATTTGATAAATGTATTATATGCCGACCTGAACAAATCCGTATCGACTGTTTAACGATTTTGGCATACCAACTTGCATTAAATCACCGGCATCGTAGGATCAGCCGGTACATTTTCGTCATTTTGTAAGGGCCCTAAACTTAATTGTCGGCATTAAACATATGAATCCGACAGGCAATTCTCGGATCATAGAAAAACATAAAATAAAGTATCTATCGTCGAAAAACGGCAAATATCAAATTCTTAGTCACCCACTGATATAGAAAATATATGACATGTAGGCCTAATAAGAACCCCGCACTCAGGGGCGGACGAAGATTTCAGCTGGGCTTTCTATGGGAGTCCACCATAACATTAAGAGATCATGACCATATATTTTCAGAAATGAAAATTATTTATAAAACTATTCTTTTGTGAATAGATCTTTGAAAAAAAAGGATGACTCCCTCAACCGCGCGTCCTAGAATAGACACTGCAAGGCTGTCACTCCCGTAAAAGGTAATGTTTCAAGTACATCTATACAGACCACGGACATACAGACGCACGCACACATGTCAAATATTATTTTTACTTAGAATATATTTTATACAACAATAACAAATCATTTTAAAGCCTTCGCACATATAAAACTGACTAAAACAGACACATAGATCTATCACTTTTCGCTTCATTCTAGAGTAAAATACCAAACTTTGTTGCGTAATTTGCGACCCAATCTATCGTCGGATAAGAAATAAAACCTACTTAGCCGTTAAGTTAAAAGACTAAAGCACATATTAAAATGAATTTGAAATCGTTACGTAACTCAAACTGTTGAAGATAAAGACATCCAATGTAGCCCATTTACAGTACATTTTTGTACAGTTCATGTATTGCGTCCAGACGGACAAAACATTTTTCCATGAGACTGGCTACAATATCTGGCCAGCAGGCATATTTTCTGTAAAAATGGAAAACATTGCCCCTATCCAGATTTCCAGACCCTGACAAAATACATATTATGAGCAAGCGACGATGGGACGATGCGCAGGGACGATCAAACGACGCGAAGACAATATATATATCGCATCGCCCCAACGTGTCTTCGCATCGTATTAACGTCCCTTCGCATCGTGACTAACGGAACAAGTAAGACATAAATGTATATGGCAGCCAGCAGTTAATATGGGTATGTACCTACGAATGAGGAAGGCACATGCATATCGAACAGGTGATTTCTTAAAAGCGTGTAAATTCTACGCGATTCGTAAAAGGTGTGTTCCGCACTTGTTGTGCCAGGCTATAAAAAACGGTATATCAATCTACGACCAAATGCCTATACAGTACAGTACTATTAGATTCTTTTTGTGTTATTTCAGTTTATTTAGCTAGGTACCAGTATGCATAAGGGGATGCGCGCAAATGCAGGCTCCCACGTCGGATCCACTCGTGTCGCCTAGATTTGTTATTCATACTACGTCATCTAATCAATACGTCACAAGCTAGTTTCGGAGAATTGAAATCTATGTTGTCGTTTTAATATCAATAGATCTAGCTCATTACTGTGAAGGAAAATAAAGGATTTAGAACGGATTATGGAGTGTTCAGGGTTATACTGTGACATGCAGGTTGGGCCACTGTTTAAATGAATGTGTGTTCACTTACATGTTATGCTACTTCACCTGAAATTCAACAACTGCTTAAGATTTTTCGAAATGTTTAGTGCTGTCCTGACTCATGGACTGGAGTAAATCTGAAATGGGTGACGGCCTGTCAGTACGACATTAATAATTAGCCTTACTGCAGTAAGCTAGGAATCATTTGAAAGCAGGAATTATTAGGTAAATCTTTTATTGTAGATCTTATTAAATTTTCAACAGTTTTTTTACATTTAAGCGTTACTGTTGTGCTTATATAACTCATTATTAATAACCATGCATCTGATTGTATTATTGAAATGTCCCCCGAACATTTTATTGAAAAACACGTGAACTTTGGCGTAACTTCTCTGTTACGGAAGAGCAAACGTCAATGGCGTCCAATGTAAACAATGGCGAGTCTCCATAGAAAAATAAAAATCGGCATCTTTACAAAATGACGTGATTGTTTCAAAAACGCTTAAAATTCTCGAGGGTGACTTTTTTGTAGATCACAAAACAGGTAAAATTTATACGAAAACCTCTCGGGATTTTTCAGTTCAGGTCAAAGTTGGGGGTCCAAAGTGGAATGGAACAGACTTTAGACATTCAGCAGATTTATTGCTCAGAATATAGAAGATGTTAAGCTGAAACTTAAAATTAACATGTAAAATTTCACCTTTGAAAAGATACACAAGCAAAGCATGCTCTTTATCTGTGGCAAATACCACAAACAACAGCTCTGATATGTTAATAAAGCCTATTTTGGCTTTTTTTAGTGAAATTTTAAAATAGACTGTCATTTAAGAAAGACACAATCTAAACATGACTGGTATGGTGAGATGGATAAAAAAATTGTTTCCCTCTCAAAAATGATTATATACTGAGATCATTTGTTAAAAAAAAGTAAACTCAGTACTACTTTTATGTTGTCTAATACTAGTATTAAAATATAATTCAACTTTTAAATACAAGCAATATCACATTTTGCAATAGTAAAACAACTATTACTATAACAAAGACATCAAAACCCCTTTCCAAAAATCAGTGCATTCTGTTTCAACTTCATACATAAGTATAAAATTCTATGAAAAAAAGTCATGATCACTGAGTCAGCACCTTCAACTCTTGTAACAAAGAACCGTCAAAATATTGCACCCGTCTTGTAGAACTCTTAAATGTAATAGCTTCATCTGTAAGTCTCTTAAGTCATTACATCACAGTCATTTTGTATCCTGGGGTTGTACCTTGTTTTTTCTCTGGGCAGCATACTCGGATGCTGACTTCAGGATTTGTTTCTCACAACAACGTAACTGAACACAGAGTAAAGCTACCTCTGACAGTTTATCTTTCTTCATGACTTCTTCATCTTCCTATAAAGAAAAACAATGATTTCTACAAACTTCTATCTGTGTCTTGCATAAATATGCAAAATTAAAAAAAATGGCTCCTACCATTGTTGAAATCTTGAATTTATTTAATTTGAAATTTGAAATCTTGACATCTCGTCTTGTTTCTACATTCAAAAACAAATTATCCAACAGAACAAACTGGAGCTATCAGTGTTGTGATTAAATAGAGCAATGGCTCTTTGTTATAGAATAATAGTTATAGTCGGCAATGATGGTATGTCACAGGAAAAAGGTTATGTCTGACTAAAAGATTCCATAGTATGCCAATGTGTGAACAATGTGTTGCAAAATGAACATTACCCCCAACAACATGGCTTTGATGGATACACACTAAAATTGTGTCTTGTAATCTGCTATTCATGGTTAGGATGTGTACCAATATTCATTGCAACCCTTTCAAATCTGAAGGAGGTGTATGAAGGATAAAGATATCTTACTGTGTTAGAATGTCACAGATGTATAGAGGACTAAAAAAAAAGTTCGACATAACTTCATCTGTCTTCGAAGTTCCTCATTTTACTTCTCTGATTGAACAAAATTCACTTAAGCATAATACTTAAAAACGATTATGGGTTTTGGATCCCATGTCCATACATGTTTTGGCATATACATACACAAACAAGATCATTTATGCTCTGATGTCCTTGTCTTTGTATTTATTCTTGCTGTGCAAAATGACATGCATATTCATGGAGGAAATATGATTATTGACTACATTGTACCAGTTTTGTTCTTCTATCAATTGCTGTTTCCCCTTAAAGTCACAATGCAAAATCTGAAGTACCTCACCTACCCCGAGTGTAAATGTGGTTAATTACAAGTGCCTATAGATAGATCAGACTGCTGGACATTTTAAACCACATTCACTCTTACTAGTCTTAGCTAAACAAAGTGAGATCCAAGCAGAGTGATTGACTTATTTTGGACACACCAACTCCAAAACCCTTAGAAACATTTGTTATTACTGTTTACTTTTTTATAAACATCGCACTTACTTCTGCGGTTGACTCGTAAGACTTCAGTAACAGAGCTGTCCTTGTCTCTAGATAGTTCCACACGTTAGATTCTACATCTACTGACACCACTTTATCCAGATCTCCCAGCTCCTCTCTTAACTCTGCTGCATCGGCTTCAGAAAACTTCTCTTGTAATGTTTCTGAATAAGGAACAAATGCTTGCTGCTTTAAATAGCGTTACATATTTTTACAAAGAAAGTATTAATATTTTATTCAAACCTTTCTTCAAACAAGTCAATCGTGCATCACGACCATCATATTCACTAATACAGTTACAAAATAACTTAAATAAGCCAAGCTGTACTATACTAAATATACCAATTTCTGGGATATACCAACAAGCATGAATGATCATTAAATACTAAAGCATGGTTTCCTTTCTAATTTGCCATGTTTCAAATGTTTTCCTATGTCAAAACTATCTGAAAAAATATTTTATTTCAAAGGTTTGTGTTCATTGCTGGCATGCATGAATAAATCTTTAAATTTTGCCCTTTTTTTTTCAATGAATGATAATCTGTTGACAGTTGGGGAGGAAAAGACAAGCTGTCGGACAAGAGTAAACCATAGTCTTTGCTGCGGCAGAAATTCTAGGCGGCACGAGCCTGGTTGTAATTCAACAAACATTTTTTCAACGAGTCTAGTCTATGGTAAAATCTAGTAGCACTAAATCATAGTTGGCATTTTCTTATACACCCATGATTACCTCCTTTGTCTATCATCTATGGTAGCACCTAGGTGGGGTGCTTTAGTCGCATGGTGTCAATTCACCATCTCCGGAATTTAAATTGCTGTAAGCATATCAGGGGCTTGGGTTAAGCCCTAAGAGCGGAAATTGGCTAAGTTTTTCCTACACATCCTATATTTGGTATTTGTTTGGTGGGCTGTGGATGGTGGTTCACATAGTAGGCATTTGAGCACTGTAATAATTATCTTGTCCCTGTGGCACTGCTAAAAAACGTATGAAACAGGAAGAAAATATTAATGTACAGGGACACGCTTAAAATATGTTTATAATTGTTTAAGTAGAGTAAGGACCTGCCGCATGGATTTTTCCATCTTTTCTCTATGGTATCAGCTGGAGGTAGACATAAAGCACCGTGATTCTAAATTTCCACAAAATAACTAATTTTGTTCTTTTAGATAGTTAGATGTTTTACTGTATATTTTTCTAGTCATACTATACTATTTTGGCAATGTTTTTACAATATATGCATAATACATGTACGCCTTTGGCGCCTAGTCTCTATTAAATATATCAATTATAATGGTTGTTATTATTATAGATGTCATAAAACAAGAGCCATGTTAGACATTGCCATCCCCTAGCCAAGTGCTCTTTCTATGACCAAGAAATTTGAGGTGAGAGGAATGGATATGGTAAAGGTCCTAATTTAATAAAATACAAGTACTTATTACGTGTTGAGGGTTATTCGCCTGCACTTTCTGTGTTAATGTCGTACTTCTACTCTTAAAATCTGAAACAGGTGCTTTGCACAAAAGTTTTATGTGAAAAATCGATAAAGGGAGATCATTCAAAACCAGGGTAAGTTTGAGTTATGGTTTTCAGACACTGCACTGCATCTTAATGTCCTCTGTAAGTGTATACAGTTTGAATCAAGTTGGCCCAGACATGGTAATTCAATAAATGAAGATAATTCAAAAATAGGACAAGCTAGAGTTAGTTCAAACAATATCTATAAGCATATGGTTCATAATATATACAACAAACATGACTATTAGGATTGAGAAGGAAGCTAAAAGCTTATGTAAACTCTTTCCTAAAGAGTAATTATTTACTACTGAACATGAATTAGTAAAATAAGGAGTAACAACATTCAAAACTAGAACTGTCACAAGAGTGACGAACTATACCCCCACAATACAGCTTTGTCACAGAGGTATGGCAACCATAAGAAAGGAATGGCCACAAGGGCATAGAGTTGAGTTATTATACAATAACTTGTGTAAATGTATTGTTTTAATAGCATACAAAATGTGTAAGGTTGACCTTGACCCTTGTGACCTTGACCCCCAATTTTTTTTTGCTACAATTAATTAACTTATTTTTTTAAATATTTTTAGTAACAGTGAGCCTAGTGACCTTGACTTCAAAAATTTTTTTGCTTAAAACAATCTAAAAACCAAATATATATAAAATCTATTATTAGTAACAGTGGCCTTGACCTTGACCCTAGTGACCATGACCCTGAAATTTTATTTTTTTTGCTTAAAACAATCAAAAAACTAAAAATAGATAAAAATCTATTTTTAGTAACACTGACCTTAACCGTGACCCTAGTGACCTTGACCCCGAAATTTTTTGTTGTTGCTTAAAACAATCTAAAAACTAACAAGAGCTGTCCCTCCCAAGTGACGAATGCCCCCGAAAGAGGTGCCTCACAGTCTGTGTCCTCTCCATGTGCTCAATAAATGTGCTATGTAATTTTAAAATCCTTCCATGCATGACAGAGTAATCATGCATACAGTATTCCATTACTTTAAACACTAAGTGTGACCTTGACCTTTGAGGTAGGGACTTGGGTCTTGCAGCGACACATCCGCTTGATGTGCTAGACATTTGTGCACAGTTATTTTAAAATCCTTCAAAGCATAATAAAGTTATAGTCCGGACACAAATGTATGCATATATACAGGATTCCATTACCTATAAACTCTAAGTGTGACCTTGACCTTTGTGGTAGGGATGTGGGTCATGCACGCGACACGTCGTCTTGATGTGCTAGACATTTGTGCCAAATTATTTTAAAATCCTTCAAGGCATGGCAAAGTTACAGTCCAGGACACGAATGTGTGCATATATGCTTATATAGAGGAATCCATTACCTTCAAACTCTAAGTATGACCTTGACCTTTGAGCTAGGGACGTGGGTCTTGCACGCGACACGTTGTCTTGATGTGCTAGACATTTGTGCCAAGTTATTTTAAAATCCTTTTAATGCATGACAAAGTTACAGTCCGGACACGAATGTGTGCATATATGCTTATATGGAGGAATCCATTACCTTCAAACTCTAAGTATGACCTTGACCTTTGAGCTAGGGACGTGGGTCTTGCACGCGACACGTCGTCTTGATGTGCTAGACATGTGTGCCTAGTTATTTTAAAATCCTTCAATGCATGACAAAGTTACAGTCCGGACACGAATGTGTGCATATATAGAGGATTCCATAACCTTCATACTCCAAGTGTGACCTTCACCTTTGAGGTAGGGATGTGGGTCTTGCACGCGACACGTCGTCTTGATGTGCTAGACATGTGTGCCAAGTTATTTTAAAATCCTTCAATGCATGACAAAGTTACAGTCCGGACACGAATTTGTAAGTGGGGGGCCGACGGACGGACGGACAGACGGACAGACGGACAGACGGTCAGACGGACAGACGGTGCGATTTTAATATGCCACCCTTCGGGGGCATAAAAATAAATAAAAATCTGTTTTTAGTAACAGTGACCTTGACCCTAGTGACCTTGACCCTAGTGACCCAAAGCTTCCTCTCCACCCAAGCTACCTACACACCAAGTTTCATTACAATTGGTCACTCCTAACTAAAGTTATTGAGCAAAACCATTTTTCTATTTTTAGTAACAGTGCCCTTGACCTTGAACCTAGTGACCCCAAATGCAACCCCAAGCTTCCTCTCTACACAAGCTACCTACACACAGAGTTTGATTGCAATTAGTCACTCCTAACTTGAATTATTGAGTGGAAACCATTTTTCTATTTTTAGTAACAGTGACCTTGACCTTGACCCTAGTGACCCCAAATGCAATCCCAAGCTTCCTCTCCACACAAGCTACCTACACACCAAGTTTCATTGTAATTGGTCACTCCTAACTTGAGTTATTGAGCAGAAACCATTTTTCTATTTTTAGTAACAGTGACCTTGACCTTGACCCTAGTGACCCCAAAGTTGAACTTGACCTGTATTTCATGAAGTTGCACGTGTGTACCAAAAATTATTCAAAAGGGTAAAGTTGTTCATGAGTTATCATCCGGAAACCATGAAAACCAACAGACCGACCGACAAAACAAACCGACAAGCTCACTCCTATATACCCCGCCCCAAACTTCGTTTTGTGGGGGTATAATTAACAATACATGCATTATAATAGGTAGTTTGCGGTTGTGTAGGATAAGTTAGAGTTGAGGTCCTTGCACCCTGCACTTTCTCTCAATGTCCTCTGTCTCTGTGTAAAGTTGAAATAAATTCCCTTGAATACTTTCATAGTTATGCTCCGGACTAGTGTGACAGACGAACGGACTGTCGCACAGATGGATGGAGCCCATTACCATATCCCCTCTGCCAAGGTGGGGGGATAATAAATTGTGGTAGAAACAAACTGGAAGAAGTTTCAAACATTTTTTCCCCAAGTTTACAGTAATATGTATATTTGAAAGAATGAAGATGACTGTCAACATGCATTTAATAAAGCTTGCTTTTAACACTTAATAATACAAAGTTATGGTTTATGGTTTTAATCATTTATATTTTTTCTCAAAGACAAAATTCAATGATGAAACTTTATTTCAAGGGTAGAGATGTCTTCTGTTTTTTTGAGTACTTAACTGTGCACCTTTATTAACCAGTAAGACTAGTGTTTATTGGTATGTAAACTACCAGCTACATTAGCCAACTTTTATCAATTATCTGAACAAAAGATTAATAATTAATGAATACTATTCAAAAAGTTCTATCAAAACATTCTCAGCTATGGTGCATTTTCATCACTGATCAGCAAGCTTTTGATAATGTAAATCATGATCCATTATGGGTAAAGTTACTCCAAACTGGGATCAGCTGTGAAATGGTCAATTGATTAAATGTATTTATAATGTTGTTCAGTCTTGTGTAAAATTGTCAAGTACTGTGAAGTTGTCTGAACTCTTTGATGTTACTATTGGTCTTAAACAAGGAGAACCATTATCTCCACTTTTATGTATTCTATTTATAAATGAAGTTATTGATAATTTAGATACTAATTCCTTAACAGACAGAGATATTGATTTGTTAAAATTGTATATGATTCTATTTGCTAATGTCTGCAGTCACAAATTAATAGTATTTATACGTAGGGATGGCAACATACCAAATTTTGATATTAGAGTAAAAGGACCGAGTACTCTAATATCAAAATTTGGTACGTTGACATCCCTACTAATCAATGTAACTGGTTAACCTTAGACTCATTGCAATCTCTAATAATTTTATATGTATTCAGAAAAATGGGGATCAAAAATCAATACTAGTAAAACTAACATTATTTTTTTTATGTGTGTTTGGAAAGCGTAAACAAAATGTCTTTTCTGACTTCGTCATAAATGGAAAAAAATTGAGATTGTTGATAATCATATATACTTGAGTGTAAAATTCACAAACACCGGTTATATGTCAGGTGCCGTCAAAGCCCTACAGGATCAAGTGCTTAGAGCTTATCATAATCTTTTGTCATTGTTTGACACAGTAAACCTTGATGTTAAAACTAAACCCTCATTGTTTGACAAAATGATGGTACCAATATTGTTATATAGTGCTGAAGCAATAATAATACTAGCTACAAATGTGTTGATAAACTACATCTAAGATTTTGTAAGTATATCCTAGGAGTGAAGAAGCAAACCACAAATAGTGCTGTACTTGGAGAGCTGGGAAGATTCCCATTATCAATCATCTGTAGAGAAAGATCAATAAAATATTGGTTAAAAATAGCGACTTACCTATGTTTAAAATGTATAATGATCTCTGTCAAACTGTACAATCAAATTGTTGGGCAACTAAAATTAATTCTGCGACTGACCATCTAGGTTTTAGAAATGTAAGAGTTAATTTTGATGTAAATTATTACCCAATTATACAGCAAAGAATTTGGGATCGGTATATTCAAGAATGGAGAGAATCCGTAAATATCATGATTTTGTATTTGAAGATTATCTTTGTAATATCATGAACGATGATTTAAGAAAATATTTTCTAGACTAAGATTGTAGTCCCACAACCATGAGATTGAATATGGTAGATTAAGAGGTACAGAAAGAGAAAATAGATTTTGTATAAGATGTAATCAAAATGCAGTTGAATCTGAATACCATTTTATGTTATTTTGTGACAAATATATAGCTCAGTTAGAAAAAATACTTGATGTATCATGGCCTTGTGTACAGAAATTTAACACGCTTATGTCAACAAATAGGAAACGTCTGCTAGAGAAAGTATCTCAATATATTAAAGAAAGTATGGTGATAAGAAAAAATGCCCAGGAAAGTTTAACTGTTTCTTAAATGTATGCATATTCATATATTCATAATGATTATTCATTACCATTTGTATTTGTGTCTTTGTCATAGTAATTTTGTGTTTGCAAATGGCCAAATGTAATTTGTTTGCAAATTATGCCAAAAATTTGAAATTGAATAATTAATAAAAGCAGCCTTTCGTCCACCATTATATTCAAATATACAGGAAATGCAAAGTTAGGGTAATTACTTCTCACCTGCTCCGGCTTATTGCAATTACCTCCCCCAAACTTGTTAGTATTTCCTCTGGTTCCACAGTAAAAGGAAGCACATGTATATCTATGTATTACACCAGAGAAGAATTCAATAGCTAAACAAACTGTCATACCTTTGTCCATCTGAAATATTCTGAGGAACACTAATAAGTCTCTATCAACCGGCAGATCTCCTGTGTGAAGGTAGAATGTCCTAGACCTAAAAAAGTAACCCTCTGTAAATAATATCTATCATTCTTTGGAAATAATCAAATGAAGAATGTCCTGTAAGTCAAGTAAACTAGCAGTTGTACTCAGTAATCAATCTGAACTGTAGCAGGAATGGTGAACTTTTCACCTACTAGCTCTTAATTTTAAAGGTGTCAACTACTAATTACCATCATCCAACATGACAAGTTTGCTGCATTAAGATGTTCAGTTCTCCTGTTATTGAGCAGAACCTTTTTCTATTCAGAGGCATGTCCTTTGACCTACAGATTGTTAGGAAAATAGAGCTCATCCAATGTCCATTTGCCCAAGTTTAACTACTGTTAATTGACATTATTGGGTAATATTCGTGATATTATTTTTCACTATTTCTTGAATTTCCCACTTCAATGATTTAAAAATCACTCGAAAGATTCATTTCACATAGATTTACTATTAAAGAATACTCCTTTCGCCAATTTTAAATTAACAAGTATGTCTGCTCCCAAAACTTGAAATCTTCAGCACACAAACTTTTCCCAATTTACAGTAAGCATTACATTTGTGGTATAAGATATTACAAGACACTAATAGACTTCATACTGATGCTTCACTGAAGTTTCATGAAAATCCAACAAGGGGTTTTTGAAATGAAGAGTAGACAAAATGGCCCCCATGACATTGACCTTTGGTTATAAGACTCTAAATTGTAATATGCACACAACTAAACTCCTTACTGATGCTTCCCTAAAAGTTTGATGAAAACCCAACCCAAGGTATTTTGGAGATGAGTTAACATGGTAAAGTTGACAGACAGACAAACATACAGATGGCAAGGGAAAAAATAATATGTCTCCATAATTCATTATAACTGAAGTCAGTGCATTACATTACATTTTGTATGTTCCATTCAAAAAATATTTAAACATGTCATACTTACGGAAGAAGGCCACATTTAGTCAAAGCCTCCGACTTATCATTGAACAAAGCATCACTTTTACTTATCCCTGCAAAGGAAATTTTAACAAATTTGATATGAACTTTTCAAATAAGTTTGCTGCACGGTGTATAAAAGTTTTGGGAGCTATATAGTAATGCAGGCATTCTAAACACTTGATGAGACTAAGTTGATCGCAAAAGTATTTCAAAAGAAAACTTATTTTGCAATAAAGCCATGAGAACAAGAGCTGTCAGTAGGACAGCGCGCTCGACTTTTTTAGTGCTTGCCAATAAAACAAAACTTTGACAGTTAAGGGCACACAAGACTTTAACTAGGAATTTCTAAGTACAAATCAAGAAACATTTTCACAGAGTTATCTTCTCTTGCTTACAGATAGGTCTCATGATGGTACATAAGTACTCCAACTTTCAAAGTAATATCTCAAATGGTTAAGTCAACAAGTGGACAAGAATGAAATTTTAACTGAGTTTCTAAGTCAAAAAGGGCCATAATTCATATAAAATCCTTCACAGAATTACCTTCTCCTGCCCATGTTTGGGGATCATGATGGTTTACAAGTATTCAAACTTTCAAATTAATATCTCAAATAGTTGAGTCAAAAAGTGGACTGGTACGAAAAACTTAACCAAGATTCTAAGTCGATAAAGGGCCTTAATTTTTAAAACAAATCCCTGACAGAGTTACCTTCTCTTGCCTACAGATGGGGGTAATGATGTAAATAAGCATTCAAAGTTTCAAAGCAATATCTCAAAGGGTTAAGGCAATAAGTGGATTTTACCCATATTCAATGTATTTTCTAAGTCAAAAAGGGGCATAATTCTGTCAAAACCCTTGACAGAGTTATGTACTCTTGTCTGTTGATGTAGGTCATGATGGTAAACAAGTATGGTTAGTTTCAAAGCAATACCTCCAATGGTTTTGAAATAAAGTGAGGTGGTACGAAAAACTTAACCAAGCTCAATACACTTTCTAAGTCAAAAAAGGGCCATAATTCTGTCAAAAACCTTGACAGAGTTATGTACTCTTGTCTGTAGATGGAGGTTATGATGGTAAACAAGTATGGTAAGTTTCAAAGCCATACCTCTAATACTTTTGAAATTAAGTGGGGTGGTACGAAAAACTTAACCAAGGTGTGACGCCAACGCCGACGCCGGGGCGAGTAGGATAGCTCCCCTTTTCATAGAAAAGTCGAGCTAAAAATCAACCATACCCCTGGCAGACTGGTTATTCTGACAAATCAAAACAGCTCATATAGTGGAGGAAGAGCGTAATTTGGGGTACATTTCGGTTGAATTACAGTCGAGTCTCGATTATTCGAAGTGCCGGGGACCAAGATTTTACTTCGAATAATCCATGGGTTCGAATAATCCAATTCCCGAAGATGGCCAGCTGATTGATATGTAAATCGTCAATATATACATGTATATAGCTATCACGGACGCTTAACGTAATATACATTGCGTATATCATTTACAGGAAAGGAAAACAGAAATAAATCATATCAAACGTTTTATTTATTTTTTCCTTTTAAACCCTTTCCACTCGTTGCTGATCTAGGTATCCCCTGGGACGGGTCCTTTGCCAGATTGCTCAGTACGAATGGAAAGGAAGATATCAGCTGATCTGGGCATCCCCCGTTACCGGGTCCTTCGCCAGATTGCTCAACCCAAATTACTTCTGCACAATTATAAGTCATTTTTCTTCTGACAGTTAAATTAAAAGTCGTGCTTTAAATAGGCATGGTAGTTTGGTAGTCACGAGTTTGTTAATTCGAAATTAAAGGCGAACATCTTTAACCGACTTTCAAACAAAAACAAAAGTTGTTCCTTTGGTATTAAACAAACAAGGTTAAAGCGAGTATGTAATTATCACACCTTAGCACATATAACGCGCCGAACACGTGTCGTTTTTCACAATTTGAGCGTGTCAGCAATTATTGGTTTGATTGGAATGCATTTCGAATAATGGGTGTGAAATTCCTTACAAACATTGTCAATCGGACTGAAAAAACACTTCGAATAACACCAGGTATTCGTAAAATCCGTTTCGATTAACCCGTTTATTTTTATATACATTTATATATGAAACATTTCGGGACCGAATATTGTCTTCGGATTACAGCAGGTATACGAATAATAGGTTGTTGAATAATCGGGGTTGAACTGTATATTGAAATAAATCCAGTAATTCTGAAAATGTTGATACTGGTATCTTCTTTCATTTTGGTTGTCATGACAACCAGAAATCTACATGGATTGAATTTCTTTGGAAAAATGTTTAACAGGATCTCAGTCTGCAAAAATCCTGTCATGTTTGGCCTATTTGTTTATTTTGTATTGACAACATATATTTGTGATGTAGTGCTAGTTATTTCGGTCAGGCAAGCTAAAAGTATATGCAAATCTCTACATTTGTATTTAACAATGTGAAGTGGCATAACTTATGCCAACTTGCTTAAAAAGAATTGCAAGAGCAAATATGGCAGGACAGATGGATTGATGTATGGTAAACCTTAATCCCCTCAAGTGACATAAGTATAGGTTTAAATTCTGAACGTAAAACATCTCGCTTACCCAGCTTAATTGCTATCCTGTCATGTTCATTTTCTGAATACACAAACCCATTATTGACTAGTAATTCTGCATTGGATCTAGCTCCGTAGAAAATGAATATCTGTAACATAAAATGTATGCAGGATATGAATAAAACAATAAAATAGTCTTTAACTATTAGAATTATTCAGATATAATCATATAACAATTACTTTTACAGAAACTGTTTGACTTTTAATTTAATTTCCGACAAGTATGTTTGTAATTTTTTCTCAATTGTAATGTACACAACTATTTAAAAACTATAACCAGGTCTTTGTTAGATAACCATTGCCAATGAACTGATTTTGGTACAATAAATTTGCATTCCATGAATTCGGCATACTTGTAAAAATAACAGAAAAGGTTATAGAACTTTGAACAATTATCTTCTTCAAACAGTTTAAGACATGGATGAAATTCCATTGCAGCACATTGAAAATCTTTCAGCCACTTTCGTTCTTGTTAATGCAATATACAAATATAATTTGCATTACATTCAATCAAGATTGATGTGACCAGGTGTCTGATATCCCTAAAGAAGTCTCCAATCAACCCTTTCAAATGTAAATGACTTATGACAGAAGCTTGCATGCAAAACAAGCTGCCAATGTTTCTATGGCGAAACTAATATTGATAATGAAAAGTGCTATTTCTGTGTCACTAACTACAGAATTGGGGTGATCTGCCTAAGAGGCACTAAAGCTTACCTGATCTCCTTTTGTATAGTTTCTTAAAGCATAACATTCACTACAATTTTTCTCCAAGTTAAAGTCTGTTGTAATCTGAAAGAAAAAAAGTTAACTACAGTAATTGTACTCAAAACACTTAAAAATAGAGCATGATGGCATTTCTCATTACCATTACCTCAAAATTTATATGATTAACCAAGATAGTCAAGATACACATCATGCTCATCATCTTGATATGGTGAACATTTGACCCAAGTTTCATGTAAATCTTTCAAAGGGCTTGATGTGACCTTGAACTGATGGGGTAAAAATGTTCTGTATGTCATCTTGATGAAATGAAAATAACACTAAACTTTTATGAAAATCCTTCAGACATTAAAAGCCAGTAACCCTAAGTGTGACATTGACCTTGAGTGTTATGTTGACCTCGGGTTGACGTGATTGGAACATGGGTACTGTACATTGTCTTGATAAGATGAACATTTGACACAAATTTCACAAAATTCCTTCAATGGCTTCAAGAGATATGGAAAATACATGAAAACCAATGAACTCTTTGTGTGACTTTCACCTTGAGGTGACGGGGTTTGAACATTGGTTCTGCACTTCGTCTTGATAAGATGACATTTGACCCAAGTTTAATGAAAATCTTTCAAGAGATGTAGGAGATATGGTGTGGACACGGAAATCAACAGACCACAGCCTGACAAGCTGAATCCTATGTGCATCCCAAAACTTTGTTGGGGTATAATAAATAACTACTAGCACATACACTTAACAACACACCTAAAAAACGTTTTACTAGTTACAGATATCTCTTTATCTGCTCTTAACAACACAATTCTCTTTGTCATTTTGAACAGTCTTAAACTTAAAGATAGACATCCTGCAGACTTGAGACTGTTCTGAAATAACAGTATCCGAGCTCTGCCACTACAAATGTAAACAAAATACATGAAACAAGTGACAGGAAATTGTCACAAAACCAGGTTTTCATTTTCCAGTCTGCTGGCCGAGCGCAAATGTATTCTTCTATATATAACATATGTGGAAAAAAAGCAAAGGGCCATAATTCAGGCAAAAATTATTAAAAAAAAAAAAAAAAAAAAAAAAAAAAAAATTGCTCTGTGTGGGGTTTGAACCGCTGGTCTCATGAGAAATTTTGTCATCTTACTGTAACAGAATACTCCAAAGTATACAGGACTGGTAATCTATTCTAAAAATAGACAGTAATAACAGAGTATTCTCCCTTTTATAATAACAGAGTATTCTCCCTTTTATATATACTTAAATAAGGAGACACAAAATTGCTAACGGACGGACGACCAGGGGCAGAACATTATATATTCAATATTCTTTAGTTAACAATTATAGTTCTGTGAAAGTTTGGTTGAAATCCCTTGAGAAATGTAGGAGTTGCACACAGAAGAGTATTTCTCTATATATATTACATTATGTGGAAAAAAACAAAGGCCCATAATTCTGTCAAAAATGATCAAATCACAAAACCCTGACAATATGCGCCAGGGCACTTGGTGACAATAATTCTGTGAAAGTTTGGTTGAAAACCCTTGAGAAGTGTAGAAGGAGTTGCGCACAGAAGAATTACATGTAAAAAAAACAAAGGGCCATAATTCTGTCAAAAATGACCAAATCACAAAACCCGGAATATATGCCCCCGAGGGCACTTCATTACAATACTTCTGTGAAAGTTTGGTTGAAATCCGTTGAGAAATGTAGGAGGAGTTGCGCACAGAAGAATTACATGTGAAAAAAAACAAAGGGCCATAATTCTGTCAAAAATGACCGAATCACAAAACCCCGACAATATGCGCCAGGGCACTTCATGACAATACTTCTGTGAAAGTTTGGTTGAAATCCGTTGAGAAATGTAGGAGGAGTTGCGCACAGAAGAAATTGTTTACGCCCGCCCGCCGACATACCCCAATCTAATAACCAGGATTTTTCCTTCGGAAAACCTGGTTAATAATATAAACACAAAGCTACAATATTTAGTTATAACTTCATAATGGTGAAACAATGAGAGAATCTTACCAAACCATTACAGTGATTACACATATCCCAGAGTGGTATGAGTGCAAATGTCATTTTACTGCCATCTGCAGTTGGTATCTGATTCTGTCTTGTCATTACAGTTGATACTGCCCATCTAGAAAATAGAAAAATGTATTAGGTCCTGTCAACTGTAAAACATAATCACATGGTCCTTTAGTGTTAACTGGAATTCATAGTTGAAAAGCTATATTAAGATTGGTTTACAAAAAAATCGGAAGGCACAGTTTTTGGTGCGATTGTTT
Source organism: Saxidomus purpurata (assembly GCA_022818135.1). Lineage (NCBI taxonomy): Eukaryota > Metazoa > Mollusca > Bivalvia > Venerida > Veneridae > Saxidomus > Saxidomus purpurata. The sequence goes on from JAFMSR010000001.1 coordinate 51,354,054, forward strand.
GGCCACTCACTGTAAAAAAAATATTCTTAAGGAGAACCTGATTTTCAAAACAGATTTTTCCCCAATAATTAGAACTTTGTAGATATTTGTTACAGATGTCAGGCATATAAAGCAGGACCACAAAAATTTCAAAAGAAACTACTGTTACCAAGACAATGGTCGTACATAGACTAGGAAATAAATCAGACTGCTGTATTTTTAAGATGGCTGCATTCTGCTTTTATGCATAGTACCTGTTGCTTATTACATATTACTAAAACTTGAATCTGGTTTACCTGTAGTCATCAAAAGTGAACGATTCCTTGATCGGGAGTGTCTGTGAAGAGGCATCATTTTGAAATAGCTTATAAAAGTAGGCATACTGTCTCACAATATTCCGGTACTGACTTATACAATCACCTGTAAAAGAGAAGCCATGTTTTCATTCTCAGCAAGAATACCATATTCACCCAATTTAGCACTCATGTACCTGTGAAAAGCCCCCACTACATGTATTTTTATCTGGAAAGTAATTAGTGCCCAGTATTTTTTGTTGCTGAAACTTGAATAATCTATGCTTTACCTGTACTTGCTCATTCACCACCTTGAAATCATCAATAACATCCCAAAATAGTACAAAAGAAAGGAACTATCATATCTTACTGAGTGCAGGTGATCCTTTCAAGTATTTCAGTTCGTCTGGGGCAAAGTATAGTGGTGTGTTGTAAGATTCAGGTAAAATGTCAAGGTATGGTTTCCAGAAAGAGTCTGGGGATCTTCTCTCACACAAAAGATGTAAAGCTAACACAACACTTGGCATCACCTGTAGTATCTTGTCCTCACTAATTAGTGGACCTGCAATAACCATAACAAGTAACACAGTAATACATGTATTCAGTTTTTAAAGGTTTCTCAACCATATACAACCAAATAATCATAAGTAGTCACCTCAAGATGGAAACATTTATTTGATGTTTACAACTATGTTCCAAATCAATCATTCTATTGGGCATCTAGGCATAGTGAATTAGGTGTTAGTTGCTTAACCTGGAAGTTGCAGGTTTAATTCGAGGTAAAACCGTACTTCATCAAGCAGACTGTGATTTAACATTAAGGTCAATAACCAAAGTTTTCATCACAATCAAATTGTAGCAGACGGTATTCATAACGTCCCCGTCATTGGATATGGCAAAATTGTGACCTTCAGATAATAACTCAAATCTTAACAACATGCTGATATCATAAATAGCAAATAATTCTGGTACAACACTACTATATGTGCAGGAGACTTTAAAATATGTTTTAACTGTTAATCTTAATTAACTAGAGCTTCTCGGTGGTTGGAAAAAGTTTTCTAAATTGTAGTCAACTAGTCATTATAGTTAGGAGTAAATATAGCTACATGTTACCTAATGGTGAACTTCTGGCTGATTGTGTAGTCATCATTAAATTTCTTGGAATAGCCAAGAACTGGTCCCCTTCCTGAAATATCAATTTTGTATGTCATTACTACTTTAACATCCACTAAAGTGTCTTTAGCCATCCTTGCTGAGGTTCATTTAGAACTATCTGTGGTCATTTCAAATGAAATATCAGTCTTTCTCAAATTGTTAACAATTTATAAATTTTCTATAAAGTTTCTACCTACACTGCTGCAAAGTGTATAAAGACCTTGTTGTGGAACCTGGTAAAAAAAGGTGCCTGTATGCCTTCTAAAATAAATGGAGTCACCATTAATAGAAGTCATTCAAAGACAAATCTTTAACTTATTTCTGTTATATGCAACCCCAGTAACAGAAAATATGGTCAAACCTTGAGTTCTTTGGTGGCCTGAAGTCCATATCCAAGATCAGAAAAGTTGTGAATCTCAACACATCCTACATCTACTTTATTGTTTCTCAACCATTCCATAAATGCCGGAATCTTGTCCCCTCTTTTCTCAGACACTAGGCAGACATCTGCAGTAAAATTTCAAACAACTGTCTGAATATATTGGCAAAACACCACTGTTAGCACTGTATACAGAGCATCAGAAACACTGGACAGTTGTAATTTCTTTCCAAGTACTAACTTTCCTAAGAAATTTTGAAATGAAAAGCACTGAAAATAATGCCAATAATAGCACGAAGTACATGTACATGTCTAACACATACCAAACTACAATGTATCTCCAACATATTGTATGTGAAAAAGATGATCTGTACAATACTCCTATCTGTCCCCAATGACACAAAGCAACAATTAGTTTAAATAGAGATCAGAGTATGATGAACTTACCATCTCTGTATAAAGCACTTATTATACTCAAAATATCAACAATAGATCAACTATTTCACACAGAGTATCTTTATTGATTGACCAGAACATAAAGACAAATTTATCTTCAGTTTCTAGTTATGTCAATATAGTTTTACCTTTCTGTAAATCTCTAATCTTCTCCACCGTGCTTTTTATGTCTAGGTAATCTTCAAACTCCTTAGCACCACTTGCTCCTGGCTGTGAACACTCTGCAACAAAATGAAGATTTAATTCTAGATAACATTACAGAACAATATAAATACACAGCTACATTTTGTGAAAGTTTGGTTTGACAGCCATTTATTTTACAACCAGTCATAACCAAGCATAAATTTGGCCAATAACAATCTACAGCTGGATATACCAAGGCAATGATAATACATGCTAAAAGGAAACACTAGTGAATCGCAGCAAGAATCAAGCCTTGGACAGAGGCCTCTGAAGGAGATGCTAACCACTTGACAACTGCATCTACTGCGTGCAGGTAGATCTGCATAACAATTATATTTTGGCTCCACCAATTGCTTACTTGTATAATCAATGATTATGTTAATTCAGTATGAGTGAGTACAAACAACACTACTGCTACATTACACAGTTACAAACTATATTCTTTTGTAGAAGTTGTTTACATGCATTTCTCTTTTCTTTATTTTTACCAAAGTAAAGTAACTGTAACACTAAGATTCATATCTTCCAAGTAATTCTTAGATTTTTTTTCTTTTTTTAAAAAGAAATTCATGTAATACAAAGTCATGCACAGCCTGGTCCTTCTACCTTCCATGCAACAGCAGATAGTTCAGATTCATTATAACACTTACTTTCCAACAAAACTTTGACCAAATCCATCACTTCTTTCTTGACAGCTTTACTTAACTGCTTGTTCCCTTCAACAGATCCTGATGCACCATTGCTTGGTGTTCCTTTCTTGTTTCTATTCTTCCGACCCATACCTTTTACTTGATTCTGCAAAAACAAAATTTATCCTATCTGTATGTGTAATCATATTCAACATAATCACATACATGTAAGAAATAAGTTCAGAACTTGACGGTCACAACTCATGATTTCTAATGACATTTCATACCATAATTGCTTTATTTTAATTAATTTTGGAATATTTTGCCCATTTTTTCCAACAAACACCTGGAAAAATCACTTAAAACTTCCCCACAAAAAGGGCCCCAGTGGCTTCCCCAATATGCCTGAAAATGCTCTGGTCTATTTTCATATTAGCTCATTTTGGCACTGGAAGACTAATTCATTCGACTTATTGTTTGACCCATTTTTTTAAATCTGATATTTTATAGAGAGGGGGAACCTATGCTTGCGGTATTTTGAATGTACATGTATATCAGCTGTTCAGAAAGCAGAAAAAGACACTCATATTATTGCATCCACTTATTTGTATAACGGAGTAGTACACTGTACAGGTAAAGCTACAAACCCAAGGGAAGTGAACAGTACAAACACTCCTTTTTTGTAAAAACAATCGTGACTTGGAACCATCTGAATGAAAGTGTAGTGCGCACTCAGACAATCAAGAGCTTTAAACAAGCTCTCCCACAGTGCTACTAGAGTCCCATCCAGTAGGATTTATACCAGCAGTGGTCCTCCTACATATACGAACAGATACAGGGTATATGTTATTCCTGACGATAGTCAGTAAATGGAATATCATGCATCGCCATTCGCTTTAGAAATTAGAGCTCCAAAATTGGTATATTTTCACATAAACAGACATACAGTTATAAAATTGATTCTGATTGGAAAAAAAGAGTTAAATCATTGTAAAAATACAGGGCAACTTTGTTGCATCACTTTCGCGCAATATGTCAAATTTGACTCTGCAGTGAAAAAAAAATTAAAATGTGATAAATCTTGAGAAATATTTTCTAATGATCAATTTGCAATTGTTCCACATAATAATAAATTTATTTATTTTTTATCTATAACATGTAATAACTTTCACCAGGTAATTTTGGTGTTGAAATTTACGAGTCTTTATCACCAAATATACCAAGTACAGATATTTCGGCTGCTGTGATGTCACAGAGCCGCACGTGCAGCTATCACTACATTTGGCATAAAAGCATATCATGTTGACTGCCCATGTTGAACATACTCTGAAAGATGTTTTCACCTGTTCTTCTGTAAATAGCTGTTTTTCGGCAATCACAGCAGCCGATACAATTGTACTGGATCCATTTCACTAGAAAAATTCTTAAAAACAGACCTCAAAATCACCCAGTTAAAGTTAGCATTTTTGATAAAACTTATTTCTTTTGTATAAAAATATATATTCTATGGAAACGGTTATCTTTTGTTAGTTAATATTAATGCTCTAAAAACTGTTTCCCACCTGTTGGTTGTCAAATATCACATACCGCCAGCATTGGTTCCCTTCGTGGTGAAATTTCAAGTTTTGACATGTGTCATGTCAATAGCTCCCAGAACGACATAGTCACGTGGTGACGCACATCAACATATTGTTTCGATTCAGCAGGGATAACATTATGTTTTCGCTGAGGCATATCAAAATGGTTAGAATTTCCTGCTTTCTGAACAGCTGATATACATTCAAAATACGTCCAGCATAGGTTCCCCCACTACATATCTCTCTGGCTTCAACATTGAATTGATTAGACTATGGCACTGGTAACTGGCAGGGCTAGGCATGAGACAATCGGAAAACCATATGCCAACCTTAAGGGAGCTTAAAGATTATATCTCACTTGTCCATTTCCTTATATGTGTCCGAAAAGTTTTGCACGGGAATATAGCGATTTGGGATTGTTTTTACAAGCCCGCTGGAAGGTCAAAATGGATAACCTAAGCATTGTTGAAAGAATGCGCAACTTTGATGAGTAATTTCAAATGTATTTAACTCGTATTTTAACCTTTTCCTCGTAGCAAACCACGGGTATACTTACTTTTTGGGAAAAAACGTAATTCGATACCGGCTGGTTTGCGATGCGGCACTGTGAAACCAATGTATCATGAGATTTACAATTCAGATTATATACCACTGTAACATAACTAACACTGGAACTCAAACTTCAACGTTACTGTTGTCCGCCCGTCCATTAATAGAAATTCCATAGTCTGCTCCAGACATCACTTTTCTTTAGTTTGAAATTATATTTCCCAGCACAAGACTTGGTATAACGTCAAAACATTGAAATTGACTCCAACGGCGTCCTGAAATTACTATAAAACCTAAAGATGGATATGGCTGCTGGCCCAGATACATTGATCATGATCATGATAAAGCCCATTGTCTTGAAGGAGCTCCGCCATGAGATCCTTGACATAGTATCACTAATCTTTGAAAGATCCATTAACACTGGTCAACTCCCTTCCGATTGAACGAAGGCAAATGTCGCTCCACTATTCAAATCAAAGGACTGAAAGTGCTGGAGGGTCGATTGTTTCTGAACAACACAGACTGTACACATACATGTGTAAATATCAGGGCAACCCATGCATGAGTAAAGTTATCAACAAACTGGAGACACAAATGTCCACAGAGTTTGACCTTTAACCATATGTGTAAACTTTACTTTTGATAGGAACCCATGTGCTTACCTTTTGCATTCAGTGACTACATGTATGTTCAACTACCCTATAAAGTATCATAGCTGTGAATGGTAACTGAGAAGTGAAATTTAACAAACCTGAACTGAAAATTCAAAGTTTGCACAACCTTTAATGTCATTCAAAAGTTATGGGATTTGCCCATAGGGTTGAGTGTATTGTGTCAATAATACAAAATAAATTCCTATCCTAAATTGTAGGCAAAAACTGAACAATGAGCAAGATCAAAGAAGACACAGAGTAAATTAATAACTGAACAAGAAAAACAGTGAATCACAGCGGGCCCACAAACAAAACTGACATGTAAATATTCTAGAAATTGGTGATGATTGATGTTGAGGCATGGCCCGAAAAGAACCCAAGGAAACCAATTCTGGTTGTACAAGCAAAACCTGACACGACTACTGACTGAACTTTACTGTTATCGAATAATATGTATACAGTATGTCTTATTAACATTATCCTTATAAGTTTGACATGATTGAAGTTTTCTACGATTATTTGCTGTAAAACATTGAGAATGGTTAAAAGTCTTAAAATTATAAGTAAAACAGAAAAAAATGTAAAAAAAATACTGTGTTAGATGGGTTTTGAACTCGCGTCCGCCGCAGTCAGCGCATTTCAATTTCCAGCATCTCTACCAACTGCTCTATGTCCGCCGAGTATAGAGTTATAGGTAAAAAACGAGTTTTTATAAATTTGTATGTCCAAGTCGTTCGTTCGCGCATTAATAGTATTTACGATTAATTACACATTTAAAGAATAAAAACGAAATAATATTATTCTATTCTGAAATGTTTTTAAATTATTTAGATTTATTACTATATAATTTTGAAAACAGAAATCGCTATAATGCCTAACAACTGTTTATATGGAACTACTTGTTTGTATGTTGTGCGTTCGGCCGTAAGGGGCCGATATACTCTGTTAACTTTGGTTCGATTTTTACAATCGACCCAAAAAGGTGATACTAGTGACCCGGCTAACTACATACCTATATCGCTAACTTGTATTCTATGTAAACTCCTAGAACACATAATTGCATCTAGTCTATCCTCGCATCTCTCAGAACACAACATACTCTATGAGCTGCAACAGGGTTCCGTGAAAGACGGTCCTGTGAGACTCAGCTCATTGAGCTAGTTGATGAAATATCCAAAAAACTTTCCTCAGGAACAAATTAACCGACCTTGTCCTACTTGATTTTAGTAAAGCCTTCGACAAAGTCAACCACCTCAAATTATTATTTAAACTCCAAGAACATGGTGTCTCCAATCAAACTGTGTCACGGATCCGGTCCTTGTTAATAGGTAGATCTCAGTCAGTAGTGGTTAATGGTTGCACGTCTGATCAAGTCCCTGTTACACCTGGGTTCCCCCATGGCTCTATCCTAGGACCTCTGTTGTTTCTACTCCATATAAATGATCTTCCTGACACGGTTACATCCAAGGTGCGGCTTTTTGCTGATGATACTGCCGTTTACCTTGCAGTTACTTCTAGCTGATTGTCAAAGGTTACAAAATGATCACTCTTAGCTAGAAACGTGGGAAAAATTGTGGGACATGGAATTTAACCCTAGTAAATGCCAGGTCCTCAATATTACACGTAGCAGAAAACCCATCCAGTTCCCTTAGCTTCATGGTCAAACACTCTCACCAGTTAAGGATGCAAAATAACTTATTATTGGTGTAGACATCAGCCAAGATCTCAGCTGGAATACACACATCTCAAGAATAACAACAAATGCAAACAGAACACTAGGCTTTCTCAAACGTAACATCAAAACAAAACATGAAAATATCAAATCACTCTCTTACAAAACATTAGTCAGACCACAACTAGAGTACAATGTATGCATCATCTGTATGGTCACCACACACCCAGGTTAATATTCACAAGCTGGAGATGGTCCAGCGACGCACAATCAGATGGGTAAAAAATGGTTATTCCAGAGATACCAGTGTGAAAGACCTGCAGAACACCCTTGGATGGAGCACCCTTGAGAACAGGCGTCAAGCCTCTAAATTGGTTATGCTTTACAAAATATACTACAATCTTGTAGCAATCTCACGGCCCATTTACCTAGAAGTTCCAAACAGGTGTTTGCTTTGCATGCTAGTGTGTGTTGTGTGTTTATATGTGTGTGTTTATATAATTTTTTTTTTTTTTTTTTTTTTTTTTTTTTTTTTTTTTTTTTTTTTTTTTTTTTTTTTTTTTTTTTTTTTTTTTTTTTTTTTTTTTTTTTTTTTTTTTTTTTTTTTTTTTTTTTTTTTTTTTTTTTTTTTTTTTTTTTAACAAGACATATGCACCCATGTAGTCTCCACCAAACCCATGCAAACTCGGACTTCTTTCAGTACTCTTTTCCCCATACCACAGTCCTGTGGAATAGATTACCCACACATATTGCGATCCTGTCTGATCTTGAATCATTCAAGCAGGCAGTGGCCCAACTCAATTATTAATCGTACAATAGTTGTTTTTAAACCTTTTATTCTTTTACTGTTTTTAACAGTTTTAACAATCTTGATTCTCTTAACTGTAAGAACTATCTTGCAGTTGTTTTATTTTTTATTAACACCCGGCGTGCACCCTGCCCATAATACTCGTCAGAGGTGTGAGACAGTATAACAAGATAGATAGATAGAGATAACATGCTGCGAAATGTGACTGGTTATTTTAAATCCTCTTTCGGATCCATCGCCATTTTGGAGCGAACACTCAAAATATTTTTACAGTCTAGAGAATAAAAGTATAATACATGTATTAACAAAAGAATTATATCAGCATTTCAAGTATTTCATTGTTCAAATTCTGTCGAGTATTACATATTTGTTTACGCTTTCTACTAGATTCAAGATAGCTACTTCCGGACGGCCACGCATTTTGCGAGTTTTTGCGTCGTTTCACACTACGTTAATATTATTGCTCCAGACCTGTTTTATGGACTTATTGATATGCAGTTAAATATTCAGAGTAATTATTCTTTCACCGAGCTTAAGTTATGCTGGTTTTGGGCTTAGGAACTTTCACATTGGTTGAGGAAGTTGCTTTAGGGGCTATGTTAAATCCTGAGGTGCATAAGATTGACATACCTTACAGTAAAGAGAAGAATGGAGGGAGTGGCGTATATTTGTTAGCTCGAGTCTATTTCTAGTGGTGCGTATTTGTTGTGATCAATAATAGAACATAGAGTCTAAGAGGCGGGCGTAGACCTGTACGTGCTATCACCGATGCCTTGACAATCTGCGTCGAACCACTGGTCTCATGCGTCCCACATAATACCCTTTCTGGTCCCATAATACTCATTCCCCGCATTGTCAACATATAGGATTTGAGTCGGAGAAGTAAGGTCCAGAATTTAAATCTACGTTTGAGGACTGACAGGCCAACAACGGTGCATGAAGATAATGGTTCGAATTTAACCTGTAACAGGTTTATTCCTGTTTCTGGGAGACTTGATGGCTCACGCTCATAACACTGAGATTCTTGGTTGTTTGGGGAAGTGATAATTCTTTTAGTTCACCTATACTGACATGCCTAAAGTTATTTTATGCTAAAAGCAGGAATGTGTACGAACAAAAATAAAGAAATAAGAGTAATGTACATCATCATAATATAAGTACTCAGATAACCTTCTAGGAACAAAGAGAGAGACTGGCTGGACGTGCAGTTACTCTGGGCTTTAGGTTACTCACGAAAGTGACGAAAGAACGATTCCAGGGATTAATCAAAGCGCTGTGAGCGCTGGAAGCCTTGTACGTGCTACAAATAAGGTCCGCACAATCTTTTGCCGGTTTGTTAGCATTTTACTATGGCAAACACCCCAATTCCACATCCTTCGTAAGATACTGTTATCTTTCTGACATAAATTTAGAGCCAGACCGATAGCAGGGGTTAAATTCATTAACCCCAATCTATGCCACAGCTCTACCATGTCATACGACAATGGAGAGAGGCATGTATATCATGTTTGTTTTGTACCTTTTGTTGATTTTCCACATATTTGGTTTGGGTTCATGTGTATGTGTAGTTTTCGCCGGAGAGCAGGATTCAGGGATGGCTGCAACGAGACAGTACATCATTTTAGGGGAGGGTACGGGAGCCAAAATGATTTTTGCAATTTAAATGGTGCTACCTTCGAGCTAGGGAGCCAGGTGCATGCGACACCTGGGATTCCCTGAAAAACATTCATGGACTATTACTTCACATTTAAAACCTCACCATGCAAAAGTTAGGCTACTTATAATGTTATGCTAATTATGATCTTAAACTTGACCATTTAACCCGAAAGGCACTTGACTTTGCATACAATACATGGTTTTGATGCGGCACGGACCTATATACACATGTGTATATAGGTCCGTGGCTGCGGTAATCATGTGATTTTAATAAAACTTATTTCAGAATATTTTCCTTGAATAACAAAGTAATATTGCTATAATTTACAGGGACGTATTAAAACACGTGTCTCTGAATATTATGAGCCGCTAATACAAAATTATTACGTTTTTTTATTTATGCTAATTCATTCATGATCGACTTCGAAACAAGTTCTTACAACTTTGTTGAATATCTGTGTCTTGCCGAAGGACACCCACCGTAACTCTGGTGGGGATCGAACCTGGCTGGGATCTCCGATCCTGTAAATATTAGAGCAAATTGTATCGTTTGACTTTGGAGGCAGCCATTTAGTTGTTGCTCACGCCGTATCTATAGCGTTAGACACAAAACTGCAGAACACATTGGTTGTATAACAAGAATGTGATTGGAAGAAAGCACTGTAGGTCATAAACTACTAAATTCCTATTTATATTATCTTCAAATTTGACAAATGCTTTTAGCTGGACCAACAATTACTACAATTTTCGTTCAATGGCGACTTTCAAGGTAAATCATATGAGAATACGGACTTAAAATATTAGCACAATTTTTTTCTACCTTTTGCCTTGAAAAGTAAGATGAACTTGCTACAAACACCATTTGATTTTGCACACCTGTTGGTAAGTGTACTGGTTACCGTCACTTTATGAAAATTGAAACTTAAGCCCGGACCACATGACCACAAGCAATTATTTAAATTTCCTATAAGTTCGTTGGAGATATCATGTATTCAGGGTCCGTATATTACGTAATATACGGACCCTATTGTATTCAATGAAGGTTAATATTTTAAGAGAGGCCCGTATCTTTCAAACGCTTTCATTCATCCGATACGGCTTTGGTGGCACAATTAAATCCCCATAGAAAACGACAAGTGATCAGTTATAATTTTTTAAAAATTTATTTAATGATTTTCTTATAAACAAAAGTGTACTATAATGTAGATTATAAAAGAAATGTGAAATATGGACCAACATTAAGGACCGGGTAACAACTGAACATAATAAGAAAACACAGAGAATCTTCCATTTCAAAACAAAATTATTTCTGATACAGTAATATTCAAGCTATTCAATATCCCTGAAGAAAAAAACTGAATTATACAAACAAAAAATGTTGCGTTATCACAGTCTTTTCTATTCCGTACAGTATTAATGCCAAGACACTTATCTAAATTAACTCTTCATGAAAGCGTTGAAAAAAGTGTATATTTTCTGCTGTACAAAAAAAAAAAAAAGATGTCAATTTTCCAACATCCTATGATCTATGTGAATGCACCAAATCAAGTATAACAATCGTGAGGTTCTTCCATGCTAGTATTATTCCACTCTCTTGCGTGTTGGTTAAGGGTTCTTTATTCTCTCTACAGAAACTGTGCCCATGTTGTTCATCTGAATGCTCTTGGTACTGATTTTATCTGAAATAAACAATCAAACAAGATCTTAATTTGTGTAAAAACGAGTTTTAGGAACCAGTTGTTAGATTATTATTTAATCTGAAAATTTGTATTTTATATATAAAATGAACATCCCGATTTTCTGCGACTTGCGTACACCATGGTCCAGACAAATACGCCGTTAGAAGTAATTGACTTACACGGATCCATATTGGTTTTACCGAAAATACTTGGAGCAATTACGAGATCGAACTACATATAGTTTTGTGTAAACTTCTAAATGCTCTAAAATATGCCATTCACTATCTAGGCATAGTTCAGCCTTTTGTAATTTAAAATAGTCAGCTAACATAACTTTGATTCTAAGAGACATTAAGACACTGCAGTCGAATATTTCAAAGTTAAACCTTAGTGAAAATGTTTAACATTATAACTATCATTTTATATTCCGTATCTTTCAATAAATATACACGGTAAATGATGACGGATGCAGACGCACACTGAACTGTACACGTTCTTTAAACGAGCAGTATAAAAGCGATTGCTATACTAAGTTAATTGATCATAAATTGAAAACACTACCACAGTGCATGCTAATCCCGTTTTCCAACTTGTTTGCCAATTTTAAATCCTATAAAACCACCGACTGCAAGTCCTGCTATAAATGTTAACCCAGCCACGACGAGCAACACAGTACCGCTCGCCTCAACTTCTAAACCGTCCTTGCCTATTTCAATATCTATTACATCCGACATTGTTGCCGTCGATACTTCCCATCACCTATACTTCTCACAAAAAGTATTGCCCACAAAAGTGGTACAGCGAAAACAGACACAAACTTATAAGATTAAGTAGTAGCTTAATCACAATTTTGTGTTCTTTCATTTTGAAACCGCTTTTCTTGAAATTTACCAAATATTATACATGTATTATTAAAAGCTGTGCAGTCGTAGCAAACATACTTATCGACTCGGTTAAGAAAACGCACACAATTTACACGCACAAAAGCAAGCACCGCTTAAGTACCTTAAGGGAGACTACTTCAGTAATTCCTGTTCAGTTTTCTTCGCATGTCTTTTCAAAAATTCGTGTTTCTTTTTCAGATATGCTACCCGAAGTCCCCGTAACGTATATCCAGTTATAACACCGAGCAGGAACGCAACACCAGCAAATATTGTCGCACTCCTTTTTTCAACGGTGTTATCAACCGCTATTCCAATGCCTACATCTACCCGAGTTGTCATTGTATCACTTTGTTTGATTGTAAATGTATCCAATAGTGCAGTGCCCCACGTTCAAGATTACATGTAGACTGGAGAAAATAGTAAATTAAAGTCTAAACAGCAGCAGTTATTTAATATGCTTATCATTTGACATTTGTTTTAACATCAATAAAATCAGAGTTAGGCTTAATGAATGATTGGCCTATTAATATATCTATCCTCGAAGGACCAGTTTCAGTGACCCTAAGAATACTTCAGGCAGAATTACCAAATCTGTTGGAGAAGATCTTTTCTCTTTATGAATTACTATTGTGTTATCAGTCCTTTTTTTTGTGTGATGTATAATAAAGTGGAAAATACTCCAACACAATTATAAAGTGCCGTTTATCACAGGCACCCCTGTTTTGCATTACAGATACTCAGCCGAACCTATTTCAGTGACCCCTACTTCATTTGTAAACAAGTGACAATAGCTCGTAATTGGCATTTGCTTAAAGTTCACTTTCACAAACTGAACAAAAAATAATTATTAGCCAGAGTGAGCCTTGTTTATAATGAGATACAGAGTACATACTTTTTAATGGTTACA